>CM062854.1:9878525-10494865 GCA_031772225.1 Eubasilissa splendida | reverse complement strand
GGATGCTGATATTAAGTAAAATATTTTTATTTTGAGTTGTAGTTTATGATGTATATATTAGTTTAGTGATTATTTCCACGGATTACGATTTATAAGACCAGACACACTTACCCCATAAACTTTACACCGTGGGGTGTAAAGTTTATGGGGTATTTTCGGTTCTTTAACCGTTAAATATAATAAACAAAGTTTTTTCTAAGCAATTATATTTTTGTATTTAATTTTTTTAGACCTCCGCAGATTTTACACGTCATTAAGGATCAAAAAAACTCATTCATATTATCATTAAGCAGACCAGCGCCCTGAAGGTGAAAATTTTTACGAAAATGGCGCTATACAAATTATCCATTATTATTATTATCAATAAAAAGACATTTTCATTATTTTAACAATTTGTCAGAAATAATACAACTAGATGCTTTTACCCCAAATTTATGGTAAGAGCATCTAGTAGCTTCAATGCACCACGTGGTGTACTTTCTTTATTTCCAGGAAGAAAAAAGAAAATATTAGCAAAATGATTCATATGTACACCTAGAGCTATCTTAAATTGATATGATTATCATCAGAATGTCATTAAAAGCATAAAGATGAAGGATATTGTGAACTGGAAGAAATTAAATAATAGAGACAAATAGATAAAATAACCTAAAATCTCCCGTGAATACCTACGATATTTTGTGTAAAACCTTTTTGAACTGCAATGCTAAAATGATCGAGTAAGTAATCATATCCAAGAATTTTTTGCAGCAGTTTTTGACAAATACAGGATGAATATTATATTCCAGGCGGATGTTGTTTCATTCGTCAAAATTTCAAACATAGCTCGGGATGTGTGTGAGGTGGCATCGTCCTGTTGAAACCACACGTGTTGCAGGCCCAATCGACCCAATTCGGCCACCAATAAGTTTTTACGGCATTGCCTCTTGCATCCTGAAATAAATAGGGGCCAATGATTCCGCTGGCCTACATGTCGCACCCTACACCCTCTCCATACAACTCTGCGTGGGTGTAGAGATCGTTGCTGTATCAATTGAGAATTTTCAGTGCTTCAATAACAACTGTTTTGTTTATAAACAAAACCCGCAAAGTCGAAATGAGCTACGTCGCCCATGATGATTTTTTTCCCAAAGTCTCCACAATACATTGTAATCAACTACTTTGTACGACTACCAAATGCGAACTGACAAATGTCTGCCAAATCAAAATTGCGTCCAAACATAATCAGCCTGGAACATAATACAGATATTTTCGTATTGTAATGTAAATGCATTGAATATGTAAAAAAGAAAACAACCCCTGTACGGCCTAGCGCCGAAATTATCCGTCGCAAAAAACTTTCCACCGCGGCCAGCGACGCTATAATTCGCCACGACATTATTTATTTATCTGACACGTCTCGTATTTTTGCTCTGAAAAATGACACGTACCGGAGACCTTACTTCCTTGAACCTTAAATTCAATGACATGTATATTTGCATACTGTAATGTAAATGTTATTAAATATATAAAAGAGAAAACATTTAAGTAATTTTAACCTAGAGTTATTAAAACCACATTCGACATACTCGCAACTTTGGTATTTTTTCTTACTGACGGTGACACTAACATTGGATACAATGAATACAAAGCGTAATTATAATAGTCAAAAAAACATGACTATACGCATGGTTTGTGTCGAAAAGACTAACAGATAAGCAATAAACAGATAAGCGGGCGGCTATTGTGGCCACTTGGCGGCCACAATAGCCGGCATTGGTGGCCGCTGGGCGGTCAGGGTCTCAATATTATATATATATTTCAATGATAGAGCTTTCCCCAAAACAATCCACATGTAAATAAAATGTCGATGTAATTAAAATTATTCCATCTTTGTAAGTTAGCTGTCAAAATGAACAAAAATGACATATTCGAATCGCGGATAGACAATTTCTATGGTAAGATTTCTCCCTTACCATAGACAAAAAAAAATGACAGATGTCAATACACGATTTTGCTAAAATATATTTTCATTTCAAATTGAATATATATTTACGTACTGTTATAGAATATATAAAAGAGAAAACATGAATGTAATCTTAACCTAGAGATATTAAAAACATGTTTGTTTTTACAGACCTGGCCGTTTAATCAAGCACTATACAGCCATCACGACATTACTGAAGCCGGCATCCAGAAATTCACAGATGTACATGTGGAAGATTGAGAGATGTGTCATGTCGTATATATCGATTGTAAATATCAACATAAAAATATTCCTTACAAGTTTGTCAAGTACTAAGATACATATTCCATGACACTAAATGCTGGCGGTTTCATACATCCCCCCGCGTCTAAAGCTCCTTGTTAGCTTCTCAGCTGTATGACAAAATCCTAGATTCCCCCAGGGTACTCGGACAAATGCCATTGTTTTCACTGGCGAAACGGAGCAAAGCCAGCCATAATAGTTCAGTGCATGACATTCGTCTCCTGGGTTCTGGTTCTGATGGCCGGCTGCAGTATAAAAAAATACCACTATAAATGTGTATTTATTTTTTTACGAAACAATCAAAATTATCCAGACCGAAGACGGTTTTTGTGGTACAAGCCTGATTGGTTCTCAGTTGAAAATCTTAAAGTCAAGTCACGATTATTTCAGTCAGTTGTGCAGTCCAATTCAAAACATGGCAACGAATAACCAGAAAGTGGGGACTTTTGTGGTTAATTAATAAATAAATATTAGTAACAGAAAAATATCTAATTTACATTACAATAATTGAAATTTTTATTATTTTAGAGAAGCAAACAGTAAAATAATAAAAATAACAATATCGTTATGGAAACATTATATTATATACAATATAATATATATGATTTTTCTCCGTTGAATTTCATCATTTTTCATTCTCACTTTGTTCAAAGTTATATAATGTAGAAAAAGAATACAATTTTACATATAAAAAAATAGTTTCAGATGTAAAAACTTAAACCGTATTATTTCAAATTATGCGGTGCAAAAATTGTAATTGTTTTAAAAACCGTGTAAAACGAGAATTATATACCTATTGTTTTTTTTTTTTTTCAGTACTAGTGTATGGAACTGGCGTTTCTTCCGGGTAATCACGTTTGTAGGTGGCTTCCTTGAGAAAACCTAGGGTGACATTTCGGCACGGCAACACGTGCCATTTTTAAAACTTTGTCTCAAAAGTTATGGTATAAGCCTTGTGTTAGACTTTACTATGAAAGACTTAAATCCTCCACGCACAAGCACGATTATACTGTAACTTTTGAAAAAAGTCTTAAAAAAAGAAGAATCTTACTTACGATATTCTGATTTTTCGAAAGAGATTATCTTGGCTGAAAACTACATGCTACGGCACCTTTTACTGCAGACTAAACGTTTTGTTTTTATGGTGTATTCCAACATTTCGTAGTTCGTATTTCATATGGTGTTCGTAGTTCGCATACATAAGAGGTATACTCGTAGGTGTTCGTCAATTATCTTGTCAAGCGAACGACTTTGCATTTTTGTGTAGATTATTAGCAATACTAAATGAAATTTAGAAATATTTAATGTTGAAATATATTTCTTTCTATTATAAATTTGGATTATGGTAATTTGCAAAGATACTTTAGTTTTTGAGCACTGTCTTAATAAAAAATATTTAAATTGATAGAATTGTTCTAAATATTTGAATAATTTTTCATAGACTCTAGCATCGTCGGTAACAGCATATCCTAGGTTTGTGCCTACTGCACGCCACTGTCAATTTTCGTTTGTATGAGCATTATCGTCGTAAATATACAGAAATATTGTAATTATATTTGCAAGTACATTAATTTGTTGAATCTTTTAACGATGATCTCGAATATGTACAGGCGGTATTTTAAAGGTATAGAACTTTAAAATGAAATAAAACACATAAAAATCGTGGTAATGGCCATGGTATTGGCTATATTGGAAAGATTACTTAATGGCATTAGTGTTTAAATATGATTTCACGCACACGGGCGCCGCGGCTGGCTAGAATAAAGCCCAATCTGGAAGTCCAATTTTCGACCACTTTTTGGAGCAGCTAGAGCAAAAACGCGACCAAGTCGTCCATCGACTCTGCTTTATCGGCGCAGACTAGCGACTTCACATATCTCCACAGAAAATAATCCAAAAATTATGCGCTCATCGAATGTTTCCTTCAATACATTGATTGTGGCGCGAGCTGTGTGGCGTGTGGCATCGTTTTGTTGAAACTACAGCTCTTCCACATTAATTTTATTCAATTGAGGATGGAAAAAGTCAGTAATCATGGATCTATAGCGCTCTCCATTGACTATAACGTTCTGGCCAGCATCATTTTTGAAGAAATACAGATCAATGATTCCACCATACAGTGACTTTTTGTGGATGTAACGGAGTATCAATAATGGTTTGTGAATTTTCTTCACTCTAAATGCGACTATTTTGTTTGTTAACGTAGCCATTCAACCAAAAATGAGCCTCATCGTTGAACAAAATTTTGTATTGAAAATGAGAACCAAGAGCAATCTCGCTTTCGGCCCATTCACCGAACGTAGCGGCTTCAATTCTTGCACAAGCTGGATCATGTAAGCTCGTAAACCGCAAAATCTTCCATAAAGTGGATGGACACAGCTCCAATTGCTGTGCACGATGGCGAATCGACTCATTCGGATCCTCTTTAATACTATGTTCCACTGCAGCAACAGCGTCTTTGGTGCGACGTCTTGACGATCTTGGAGGCCAATTCACAGGTCCATTACGCGAAGGTATATCGGCAATAACGCGACGAGTGTTGGCTTCCAAGTCGTGACTAGCGACTTCACATATTCCCACAGAAAATAATCCAAAAAAATAATTAAATCACACGATCTTGGAGGCCAATTCACAGGTCCATTACACGAAATTATTCGTTCATCGAATGTTTCCTTCAATGAATTCCACATTAATGCCATTCAATGAGGGAACGTAAAAGTGAGTAGTCATGGATGTATTGCGTTATTCAGTGACTGTAACGTCCTGGCCGGCATTATATTTGAAGATACAGCAGCTTCTTTGGTGCGCACTGTACGACATCTCTGCGGATGCGTATTATCAATTAGAGTATGCGTGGTGCGAAAACGATACATGGTTATTCGAATTACTTGCTCGGATAAACGACGACCGTAAAACGGACGTAGCGCACGATAAGTTTCGCGAACTGAACCACGATTTTCGAAATAAATTTGGACAATTTGCAAGCGTTGTCCTGGAGTAAGTCTTTTCATGGTGAAATGGCAAATCAAACTGAGCACAAATCAGCTATCAGCTATCAAAAAGGCTGTCGCTGGAAAAAGTCTTCGAATATTCGTGATATAATGATAAATGAATATCAAAACATAGTTTAAAGATTATTTATTATTTGCTGCATCTTTTATATGTATAAAGTAATAATGCAGTTAATTTCACATTAAATACAAATTAAACGTATTAATTACAAAGATATACATATAAAATCAATTTTATCGAAAAATATTGTTGTTGCGCTACCGAGATTCGAACCTGGATCTCTTTCCAAACCGAAAAAGGTGCATTATCCAACTATGCTACAGCAACAGTTCTTTTGACGATAAATTTTCGAACCTATATGTTACACTTTTTCAAATTAATAGATCTATCGTTCCATTATTTGAAAGCCATCAACTTTGTATTTACGGAATCTCAAATGCACCTTTTCCGGATTGGAAAGTGATCCAGGTTCGAATCCCGGTAGCCCAACAACAATATTTTTCAATAAAATTGATTTTATATGTATATATTTTTAATTATTATCTACATTTAATTAGTATTTAAAATATCACAGATCTATATTCTGAATAATTAGAACTTCACAATAAGAATGTGTTCTCCTTGATAAATTATATATTATACGAAAAAAAACCTATTTTTTATTGTTGATTCGTTTTGACAGCGTTTGACAAATTTGAAATATAATAAATCTACGTTTATATGATAATAATACTTTTTTACAAATTTTCACGCACAAGAGATTCAAAACACAATATACATTATGAAACACATTGTGTATTGAGACCGTCATTGAACGGTCGAAATTTTACACGGATAATTTTCAAACGAGTTTACTAAATTCAAAATATTGTCACACTTTGTAAATGGTAGAATGCACGTGTCGCGTGTATTATTTAATACTGAAATAATAACTCTGAATGTCCGCGTCCGCTTCTTCTTGTTGCAGCCAGGTCAACGGAGTTTATTACTTTAATTAGCTTGCCGGGAACGTTTACCGCGATGTCGGCTGCGCAGCGAGGATTTGGCAGAGTCCACCGCCCTGGCATGCAGCACACGTACCGAATGAAGCCGGCAAAAACACTAATGCTGCCGCGCTACAAAAAGAGGGCGAATAAAGTCCGTAGCCAATTTCACGGCCAAAAAATACTGCACCGACAGCACATTTAATTATTCTAGACGCCTGCACTCCCCCACCAGGAAGCTGTCGTGGAACTGCACTCAAATTATTGGGTTGAACGGCGCTAACTGATCTAACACTAAAAAATTAACGAGGCGGTTGTCCAATACTGAGATTCTCCAATGATCCATTAGGATTATTGTTAATAGATCAATCGCTTTGAGATCTTAGAGAGAATCAAGCAGAGATATTTCTTAGCCTAATAAAATGTCAATATATATATAAAGCAGAGGCATGTAAATTAAATAATTGGATTAACATAAACGGAAGCATTATTTGACTACCACGACAACTCACCGGTGTACCCATGGTGCCCTTATGCATTCGCCGCCTTGAGCTATTCATATTACTCTGTTCTATTTTTAAGCTAATGAATTACTCGAGTAGTATTATTGGTTATTTACTGAATTGAAAATTTCTTTCAATTGATCCGTTTTGTATGGAGTCGTTACCTATGCCGTTTTTTTTAACAGAATATAACATTAGAAAGGATTACAACAGCGTGCAAATCATTGTAGTGTCTACTTCCTCTTTTACTAATTCGTGAATTTTACTATCTTACTGTTTTTAAAGTGTTGATTTCATGGCCGTTCTTTGCGTTCGAGGTGTATTTGGTTCATGATTATTATTTCGTTTAGTTATTACGTTGTTCAGTCATAAAAACTGTTCTCAAAAACGTCTACATTTTGAATATTGATTTTTATATGGGTAAGAAGGTATTATTTAAAATTAAAACTTAAACTTTAAAAACTACTAGTATATACATAAACGACGGATTTATTTTGTCTAAGACATTGGTTGAACGAAAGTCCTATGTACAACATATTTTGTAGTACATATATTATATATGATATAAAGCTATTGTTCTTCCTACACTTCTATATAGATTTGAGATTTGGGTATCCTACAGGAAACATGTTAGTAGTCCAGAAATGTTCCTCCAACGTGTATACAATATCACGGACTTGCAACGTTCCAGTGTTGAGAATATGATGATGGAAGCGAGACTGGGGTGGACCGGACACGCATCATTGAATATGCCGTGATAACCACGGACGATCCGATTCGGAAACGTGTAATGAACAGGAAGGTTGCAGCCAGGCGAAGAGCCGGTGTGCAGAAGAAGGCGCCACAAAGATCACCTTCAGGTTAGATCGTAGTTTTGTCTATCTCTCTGTTTCCGGGCTAATAAGTTACAACGGCTAAGCGCAAAAATACTACCATATAATAATAATAATAATAACAGGATCATTTGACGCGAAACGTCAATGGGAGGGAAGGTGCTTCTCTATCACCGAAAAACTCATGATAGACGAAGATAAACAAGTTTTATCCGCATGAACATTATATTCTGAAGTCATAATCTCAACCTTAGATTACGAATGGGAATAGTCAGATGCTACGTATTCTCGATTTTATTTTATGGAATGGAAGCATGGAAGCATTCCAAAGAAACGATAAGGTGACTTGAAGCATTTGAGATGTGGATCTACAGAAAAATGCTTAAAATAAGCTGGATGGATAGAGTTACAAATGAAGATGTTATGGTTCGGATGAATATGGAAAAATAAGTAATTAAAACAATAAAAATCCGAAAACTAGAATATCTCGGATATGTAATGAGACATACCGAGAAGTTTAAGATTTTGCACCTCATAATTCAGGGAAAAATTGCTGGAAGTCGGGGCCCTGGGAGAAGGAGAACATCATGGCTGAAAAACCTGACGTAATGGTTTGGCTAGACTAACTATAGAACTTTTCTGGGCCACAGTAAATAAAATTATGATAGCCAACAAGAAAAAGAAGAACAAGCCGCAACTGAGAGTGAATGGCGAAGAATCCCCGACTATGAGGTAACTAAGACGACGATCGAGGAATCGAGACTCCCGGGAGACCATCGATTTAATTATATTTCTCATTGGGCGATCGTGCAGGTTCGTTCAAAAAATAGTGATGTGACATGTATTCGGCGCACGCAACTATATTTAAATACATATTTGCTTGTTAAGTAAACCCGCCATCCGACGGGAAGTAGAATAGTCCGTAGGTACATTAAACTCATATAAATTATATTTTGTTTGTTAATTTATTAACCAATCGCTTAGAGAACACTTTTCTATAAACTGCAATTTTTGTAAAACAAATATTACTGCATTTAACTAATTGGCCTTGTTCTCGACCATTAATATTTTAAATTTTTACTTCCTCAGATCTTTGACAGAGCCACATAATTCGATGAACGGCTTCAGGAGAAAAACAAATCGGATTGTTTTAATGGTTCTAAAGGCTAGCTAATATATTTTTATGTCCGACCTATCCATAACTTTTCATGGAAACATTCGGGTGATTGACACCTATTTCACTTATTATTATATATTATTATTGTAGATGGCTCTTAGGACCTTTGCCAACCGCACAACCATTCTTCAGACCTCTCCGTCTTGCACTGCGGTGATCCAAAAGAAAGGAAATTTGCAGCCATTCGAACATTGTCTTTCACTCGCCATTTTTTATATAAATATGTGTGAGAACTGTCACTTTGTAAATGAAGTGTATGTGTGAGTGTGTCGTGAAATTGAATAGATTAGTGGTGGAGGACGAACTTTAAAAGAGGCCGTCCTGGGGGAACAGCTCTCTTCCATCACAGCTTCTCTAGAATAACTAGTCTATGTGTAATTATTATTGACTGTAAATACATTGTTGTAATAAACTTAATACTGTTACTTGGACATACTGAGTTTCACTTGCAAGGAATCGGGACCCAAGAAATTAGTCATTAATTAGAGGGTAGAACACCAAGGTAATCTGGTGATACGTGGAAAGTCATCACAATATGTTTATTATGGGGCATTAAATAAGAAAATGTTTGATTTAAACTCGAAATATTTTTTCCAATATCCTTGAAGAGTTGCCGCTTCCACGTGAAATGATCGAATTACTATTGTAACAAATACTTAATATAAATAAAACATATTTTAAGTAAACATACCTATTCGGTAAATCATATACAATTTTGGAAAAATTTTCAATTTCATTTCAAGGCGATAATAGGCGGCGTCAACACGTCAGAAGGTTAAATCGAACCAACACCGCCGAGGGAGCCGCGACCCGTGTCATCCGCCCGGCGGATATTGTGCGGGAAGGGGACAGTTATTAATTCAATTCTCGAAGAGACCGGCTCGTAAGAGGACGGAAATACAAAAGTCGACAAATCAGATCGCTTCCGAGTGGCCGACCACACGAATAATCTAGAAAAATTATTATTTATCACGCGACTGATATCACATAAACTAGTTGGCGTATGCTGTACAACTCGGTCACAAAATTCAATGTCAAGTGCTTCGGAACATTTGCCACTGATATACGAATTGCTTTTCGAATATTCATTATCAGTAACATTTCAGGAATTATACAATATTTATTGTAGATGGAATAGAGTGCTGAAATAACCGGCAATAAATACTGATTTTAAATAAACATACAAAAATATAAATGGAATATATGAGTTTTGCAGCGAAAATGGGCGAACTGATTGTATGCTGTTTATTGTACGCCGATGATGCAGTATGAATGGCGAATAATGAACAAGAATTACAGAGTCTAGTGAGTAGAATGTACGATGTATGCAAGGAAAGCGATCTTATTATGAATGTCAACAAGTCGAAAGTGATGGTATTCGAGAAGGGGGAAAGCAAGACAACGTGCTAAATACTTGTAGGTAATGAATGTTTGGAACAAGTTGATGAGTACGATCGATAGAAATGGAAAGACAGAGAAAGATATCGAAAGGCGGGGGGTGACTGCAGAGAATAAAGTGAACGGCTCTTTGAATGGAATTATATATAACGGGAATTTGTCAACCGAATTTGTCAAGACTAGCTGTACACAATGGAGTCCTGGTGCCGACACTGATGTATAGAAGTGAGGCCTGGAACTGGCAGAAGAGGAACGAAAGTAAATTGAATGCAGTAGAAATGGGATCACTTAAGCGTATATGTGGCAGATCCATTTATGACAGAGTAAAGAATGAAGAAATAAGGAAAGAATGTAAAGCTGATCTTAGTATTGGAATTAGAACTGATCAGTGAGGAGAGAATGGTAAGAAAGATATATGAAACAAGTGTTGATGGCACCAGAAGTATAGGATGTCCGCGGAAGACTTGGCACGACCAGATAAACCAGATACTGGAAGACGGTCATATTAGAAGCCTCAATAATCGTCGAGTTTGTATGAGTAGATGTATGAATGTGGATGAGGCTAGAATTGTGTCAGGACAGAAGAGTGTGGCGCTCTATCCTCTCTGTCTACCCTCGCGGAGAAACGGCGTGATAGTAAGCAAGTACAAAAGTATCACCTATTTTAAAATCATGCTAATGACGTTTACGACGACAAACTTCTGCTTCGTCAGATAACAAACAATAAATATTTTTAATTTTTTTTTTCGTTAAAACCAATCACTTCTTTGTATGAAACCACGAAATTTATTATACGTCAACCGGTTTCGCATATCATCATCAGGACGTGTTGTTTGACAAAGTGAAAGATCGTTAATAATATTAACAAAACATTTTGGTAATAATTTCCGGATACCTACGAGTAACTTTTCTAATTTATTTACTTTAAAATATATTTTATTCATTTAAAGTGGTGCCAGTCCTAAACGTGATTTGGTCATATGGAACAAATGAATGAGGAGAGAATGGTAATAAAGATATATGACGCAAGTGTTGATGGCACCAGAAATAGATGAGACTTGGCGCGACCAGGTAAACCAGATACCGGAAGATGGTCCTGTTAGAAGCCACAATAACCGGCGAGCTTGTATAATAGATTTAAAAGTATGTAAAAGTATTTATTTTTCGAAAATTAAATCTTAGTGTAAGCAAGACGTATATTTTACATTAATGCATATTATATTGCCAGCGTTTAAATTTTCGTTCCAATCGAGTCATATATTTTTAAAAAGTAGCGGAGCTATTTAATATTGCGTAAGTGGTACGAAAGTGATCACGTGAGTGACACCAAAATGAAAATACTGAAATTTATATTTGTTACGTTATATTTGTTCAAAAAGAACGCCAGTGATAATACGCAGAAACCTAGAACACACGGTGTGGTATGAAGCAGCCACGCTAATCACCGACATCGAGGAAGGAATAATAATAAAAAACACTAAATTCCAATGAACTCTACATTCTTCTTACGATGAGATAATTTTGAAGATTTCGTTGAATTTATATCTTGTCAAGAACAGACGCTAATATTTAATTATTTTTTTAATGTAAATACGTAGCGTTCCGTATATAAATAACAATATTCATCCTCCAACAATAATTAATCGGGGAAATAAAAAGTAACACGAATATTTTAATATTACATGATTCAACAATATAATTTATAAATAAAATATCAAATTACATACATAATTCCGAAAAAAAAATCGAATTAATTCATTCATTCACGTATGCAGTCTACACGTTCAAAAAATCTGTACTTGACTGTAATTTTTAGTAAATGAGTTGAAAAGTTTAAATTAAATATTCTCTCTTAATATTCGTGGGGCATTTAATCGCGCAGAGTACTATTAAATTTACCACCGGATAAATATATAATTTCAATTATTTATAACTGTATGAACTATATACAAAATGTATGTCGTATGCAGCTTATTTGAATTTAAGACAATTAATTTAAAATATTTTTAAACTTATAAACTCATTACAAACAAAAAACATAAAGTAATGGTTGACACGTGATTAATATAACCCATCTGTCTGCCTCATTATGATCTAGTGTCATAATACTGCCCGGTCCGCCGCGCACATTACCAAACGAATGAAGGTTATGTTTACATTCTGTTGTGCAATTCAAACATCGTTTAAAGTAATTAAAACATTACAAACCTGCATGGAATCCGCACTTATTATTTCCGTCTTGTATTTCTCAGCTAATTCCAGGGATAATTTTGTTTTCCCGGTTCCCGTTGCACCTAAAATTATTATTAAAGGCACGCGCGAAGAAAAACACACTCTAGACATGGCCATTGTAAACGTCAAACTAGCGTTTCTAACTTCAGTCTTGTTTGGCAGGCTGGCCAACCGGCGTCGCTTCTAATAATACCAAGGTAAGAACTTCATTCGTGTATTCAAATACCAATGATAATGAAAAATTATCATGTTTTGTAGAAAGAAGATATTATTTCATAAAATATAGTAAAACGAATGAACTTGTAAGATTATAAAATTAAAATATTTTCTCCTTTTTTATGATAAAAAATAAAATATTTGAATTTTGATGCTTGTATCACAATATTGCTGCTAGACCCTCCGGGCGACTAATATGGCCGCTTCGCGGCCAATATACCGCTGTGCGGTCAGGGTCTCAATAAAATCAATATATATGATACCCGTTCGTGTATTAAAATAATTAATTAAGTGGTTAAAAAAAACTCTTAATAATCCATATTCAAAATTATAGACTACATTAACAAAATAGTATATATATTTTGAACTATGGCAGTGAAGTATGTAACCCGGTGGTCGAAATGGAAAATTTAACGAACTGAAATGGTCGATATTATTTAAAATTTTACTTACATATTATAAAAAAAGTTTACACGTACGTAACAATGACGCTAATTTTTTATTGAGATCAATATAACAATTACGGGGTGTAATTGAAAGTTAAAGGATATCATGGTTCAGAGCTGTATTTATGAGAATCTCACGAGCCGGAGCTATAATTATGAGAATTTCAAGAACAGGATCGGCGTTCCGGTCCATTGTAAGCTTTTGTTTAATTAATCTTCATTGATTTGAAATCACATACTAAAAAATTGAAATGTTATGAATATACAAATGATGCGCAGTATATAGAGGAAATTTGCGAAGGAGTAGTGCGTTGGAGCAAATCCGGGCAATCAATTTTGGCTGGTTTATACAAGAATTTAACGAAACCTGTATTTCTGCGATCGTACAAGGGTGTGATGTGATGTCAAGGAAGGTAGAAATATAAATCATGATCTTTAAATAATCTACGCTGACCACTCGGCTGCGACAGAGCCGTCTCTAGTTTTTACTTCGCTCCGGACAGAAATACAAATTGCCGGCCCGTTAATCATATACTTTCAAAAAATATATATCTTTTGTTTTAAATAAAAATTAAATAGTTTTAAATTATAATAAAAACGTGTAACATAAAATAAACAGTCAGGTACTATAGAAAAGTAAAAATTAAAAAGTACCTTCACCTAGTTACCAATGCTTAAGACATCACTAAGTTTTTCGGGTAAAATTTAACATTTTTTGAACCATTCTTTAATTAATAAATAGCAGGCGTTTATTTTATTTTACATTATAAAAAAAAATATTTCCTAAGCAAAAGCAAGTCAATGCGTGATATTCTTTCCTATTCCTGTTTAAACAAGTTCACACAGCGCCCTTGTTCTATGTGGTCTGCGACATAGATACCTACCCTTTCTTGTTATTTAATTAACTATTTTATGGTTGTTTTCTTCAAAATAAAGAATTAAAAATATTTTTTTAGCTTTTAGGCAAAAACAGTATATACGAAATGTAAATTGCATGGTGATTTTAGCCAAAGAAAACAATCGAATAGTATAAATTTCAATTAATTGTGTACTTTTAACTCAATCAATATTTTGTCACATTCACAGCCAAAATGCCGCCCCGGATTGTTCGCTCCTGCCTGCGATTAGAGATATAGGACGAGGGTCAAAGGGTACAAATCTCCAATCTGAAGTTTAAAAAGATACTGTGCATATTCTTATCAAGCTCCTCACTGCAAATCGCGTCGACCTGTATCCGACAATCCATTTTATCCTATAAGAATTCCTAGAATTTTATTAAAATAGTAGTGGTCGGTTCGCCACTGATAATTCTTCCCATCTGGCGATAGACAATTTTTTTAAATCATCCGTCGTTTTCTATCCATGACCTCTCAATATTTTATAAATATCTAAGCACTTTGAATATGGGTCGACAATTTCAAAGATGTGTGCATGAAATGAATATTGGATAATTTGTATAGCGCCATTTTCGTAAAAACTCACCTCAAGGGCGCATTACACATACAATTGTTTATAATCCTACATTATCTTTGTTTTTTAAATTAAAAATTGTTATTTTCACTTATGGAAATGATTTTTTGAAAATGTGTGTTTTTAAATTCTTCTTAACACATACTCTTCGGTGGTGGGGGGACAGATTTGAAAAAGATTTTAAAAAAACGCTCAAAAACTGACCTAAGACAGTCGGATTGAATCTCAGCGCTTACTCTGAAACATATATTGTCAACATATTGAACGGGTAGACAAAGGATACCAGGTATGCGTCCATGTATTTGTTTTGACTCATTTTCGTCTGGCGACCCCTTGGCAATGCCAGTAATATAATTATTTGAGGGGCGTTGCACCTACCTGTAAGTTTTATGACACTACCTGGTCGGGTTCCGACGAGAATGCTCAGTGGATGTTTGTATTTTGGCTGTGTAGGCGTCTGTTGATGCGTGAGAATATGTATATTATTCGTAATATTTTTTAATTTTTAACTTTAATTTTTTAGCAGAAACATGCGATTTCATTAAATCATATTTAAAATGAAATATGTATAAAAAATCTCCCACAAAGCGGTTGAAAAACCGAAAACCACCATCGGACGTGTTTCGTTTCGATCCACAGGGCTGTAGTAAATGATGCAGTTTCTTATGACGGAGGGCAGAGTTTCACGCTTTTGGGCCTGCCACCGCAAATACTGAATACCTATATTAGGTACGACCCTTCACTCGTGTGATTAAAAATAATTTTTATTTCCATATATTACATTTATATAACAATTTTTTAAGTGAATTATTTTTAGGTGTCATGCACCCCCAAATAAGAACGATATCGATTATATAAAAATATTCAATTTAATGACCAATATATTTTATAGAGAAAAGGAAAGATCAATCAAATTTGGACAAATGAATAAAAAGACTCGCAACATATTAATATTTTTTTTATTGAAGATCTTTTTGTGACCACCTTATACACATTGTATCTGCTACTAATTATTATTTTGACAGTTGGTAGCAGTCTAGGAGCAACGACTCTGTCCAATTCATATTTTGGATTTTTAGCATAGCATGCTCATTCCTCCCACATTACAGTTTTACTTCTAGTCTGATCATTTTACTGCATTAAAATTATGAGCTCTTTATAAATAATGTAATGACATTTTTTTTTATACAGGTGTAATCTTTAGCTTTTTTAAAAATTATTTTTTGAGTTGCAATTTAAGTTTTAGATGCAACATTAATTATATTGCAATATTGGCACGGCCAGTTCACGGCGTATCATTTTAAGAGTTGGAAAATTACAGTATTGTTTATAGATATAATATATTATTAAATAAAGTATATGCCCACTCTTTTCAATTCTATTTGATATCTAGAAGTAATCCTAAGTATTTATACATATATGTACATTTGTTACATTGGAAAGCAGTGTCTGTTACATTATCGCAGTATTGTATGTATATACCTTATTTTTGTTGGATAAAAGGTGTATTTATTTGTATTTATTTTTATCGGCATGTGGAGTTAGCCGATTAGAACGGAACCATTTTTGTAAAGTGCCGGTATTTTCCTTGAATCCAAGAATGATTTTAGGAGACGAGGAAATAGATGGCACAAGGATGTCAGGAATAAAAGAATACATTTTTTGTTGTTGTATGTTTTAATTAATTGGTAAACTTAAATCATCATACACATAATTAAGGAACAAAACCAAAAAAACTCATTTCAATGAAAGTTAAACATAACATGTAATAATTATGTAAGTACATAAAATTGTATCGCGCCTCTGCTACTCAGTTAGCGAAATCTGAAGCGAATTGAATCGGACGTCGCAACCGAACCGAGGCGACTCCCGGCCAGACGGCCGACGGCCGCTGCGCTCCTTGCCTGAACAATGGAGTTAAAAACTAAAATAGTGTCCATTAATAAACGGACCCCTCTAATTAAATAAAATTCTACACGACCCTTTGCTGGCAGTGCTGGAAATGTGCCTCGTAGCTTATTAATATTATTACAGATCAAATGGCCTATCTTAACAAAAGAAATACATGATTTACGAATGGATTTGAAAGTTCAAGTTCAACAGTTAAAATGTAACGAAATTATACAAAAGGCTCAATATATCGATAAATGGATCTTGTCCTCCCTATAATTAAATAACTAACATGATATATAACAAAATTAATGTCAAAATTAAATGCAGGTACGATATTCGAGAATCCACTCATTCTCCCTAGTATTTCTAAAAGTAACTAAAAAATTTCATATAAAAAGCTACATAAATCAAACAAATGTTTTCATTACTTCAATATACAATTAAATCTAATCCAATTTTGTATAATATATAAATATTTATATTTATATTTATATATATATATATATAGGCTTCATTTTCGACCGATCGAAGGACTTTGTAAAAACATCTCCTTCGATCGGTATCACACGACTCCGCACATCGACACTTGCTTGCTTGCTGGTAGTCGAGCGGTACAAGAGACCGCTTTATTACATATATTTTCGTGGTTGAGATTTATATACCTTTATTTAAATATATTTCCTTTTTGCGTAAATAATATTCTACATCATCACAAGGCACATTCCGCACTCACGTAGTGTATATTAACAGAGCGAAAGTGACAGAATCCTAGGCAGACCCTAAGTCCCGAGTCACCTTAAAACTCGGTTCTTGCTAATCGAGTCAAGTCGCGGCATCTATTGTATACACGGATTAACAGCGAATGGAGTGAACAAAACACATACAAATTAGATTAGATTAGACAATCTGTCCGACATGCTGCATGCTGCATGCTACAGTGTGCCCAGAAATACGCACAACGGACCGGAGCAGGAGTAAGTGATGCAGCAGTTAACGTGTACGCGTACAGTAAAAGTGAAACTATCCTAAGGAAACAGGATTACACATGAAATATTTACAAATACATGATTATGTTCGCGGCCAAGCGGCGTCCGAAGATGTCCCTCTAACAATATTGTAAAAAAGTGTAAAAATAAACATTTATCATTTCCAGTATAAAAACGTGTTTTACGTTGAAAATCTAGGAACATTAATTATTTGGGAAGAACGACGAGAATCATCGGCGGAAACCGCTCGCGGTACTGTCCCCGACACTAATATTCTATGTACACGTCACGGCCGGGGCCCGGCTCTGCGACCGTCGCAGGCATCATTCATTTTATATTACAATTATCGCGTAAAAGCTATAATAATGTATCGTTATAAATTGTAAAAAGCTTATTAAACTTAACATTAAGCATATTAAAAATCGATATTGAATCAATACCACCATCATTTTCTATTTACATGCAACAGCCTGAACATAAAACCGAAAACATCAAATAAACAATTATCCACGGCCGAAAAACATATATGATGGCCTCCCTCCTACAGGCAATACCTCTAATAAACTAAACAACAAAATCATTAAACGTGACAACCTAACGCGCGAACTCACGCGCGCCATTACTACTCTTAAGGACCTAGCTTACTTCTAGATATACAGGTGCGGGTCGTCCCGTACGTTCCATCAATAGGTATTCCCCCCGAAGGTCGCTCCTGCCGCCGGTCCCTGCCGGCGATCCTTGCCGACAGCGAGGATTCCGACCGATGCTGGTGGAAACCGACCGACGCTGGCGGAAACCGAGCGGTGCTGGCCGGAAACCGAGCGATGCTGGCGGAAACCGAGCGATGCTGGCGGAAACCGACCAATGCTGGCGGAAGCCGACCGCATCGCCACTGGCGCTCCTTCGTCTTCGCGGAAGCCGCGGCTGAAGATCGCCCGGAAGAGCGATCGGCCGACGGAGACCCGCATCGGACTCACGGGTGGTAAGTGAAGGAACGATAAGACGCCGAAGCTTTTAACGGAGTTCGGAAGCGAACCTCCGAGCGCGGGGCTCGAGAGCCTCGCGCCAACTGTACCACAGGGCGGGGCCCCCCGGGTGCGCGGCCTAGGCGTTGGGCCGCCTGGCCGCTAAGTCCAGGCGCAGGTGGCGCACGCGCGCCAGCAGCCGCGACTGCCGCGCGCGCAGTTGCTCGCGCTCGCGTTCCTCCAGCTGTAGCTTGGTGCACAGCTTGGCGGCTTCTCGCAGCACCACCACCTTGGGGGCGCGCTCCTTCTCGCGGATCGTCGGAACCTCGCGCTTCAGCTCGTCGAATAGGTTCTTCAGGCCGATGCGGCGCTGTCTCTCCATGTCGTTGTGCAGGGAGCGCTTCTCGATATTGTCCGCCTCCGAGTCGGAGTTGGGGGACGAGAAGCCGCGCCGCTCGGAAGGCGAGGGGGCGCGCCGCGGGTCGGCCGTCGTCTTCTTGCGCTTGCGGTAGCGGGAGGCCTGCGCGGGTGGCGAGCGATCCCTCTGGCGCTTGCGGGGTCGGGGGCACGCGGGTCGCACGGGCCGCGCCGGCTGCGGGCTGTGCGCGCCCATGGCCGAGGCTACGGTCCTCTGCAGCTGGTGACGGTCCAGCGCCGACGGATTGGTGGGCAGCGCCACAGCACCTCGGGGGCCCGCTCCCGGGGCTAGCTTCTCTCCGAGGGACTCCACATCGATCTCTTCTTCCTCTGTTGAACAAACAAAACAAACGTCATTAGTCAGTGAACAAGGCGCGAGCGCAGCGGCGGGCCGTATAAGGCCGAGCGGAGCCGCGGGACGCCCACCGCGCCCGCAGCCGGTCTCGCGCTCGAGGAGGTGTCACGCGGTCCGGCGGCTTATAACGTTCGCCGTTAAACGAAATCATTCAATAACTCTGGCGCAAAACCGCCAAACGAGGAAAAGAGAAATGGCGGTACCGCTGCGGACCAGTTTTTCGGGCGCAGGTCTCTGGGAGCGGAATGCGGCGGGGCGGCTCGCGGCCGTTCTCGCACTCGGCGCGCACCGGCGAGCGCCGACCGCGCACCCGACTTCTCTACGTGTCATATTTCTAAATCGCGCCGCCAGCGCAACACCGCTCTCGGAGCAGAGACGAACACCGCTCGCCCGAGCGGCGCAAACGGCAATAAATCGAGTGCAACACGTGATGAATTCGGTTGATTTATACACATTCCGTCGGATGGAGAATTTGCAGCAGCAGCAGCAGTCGCAGCGAGGGGTCGCGGGGCCGCGGGCGGGCAGGATAACGACCTCGGACAAACCCGGCGGGGGGCGGCGGGCGGCGGGCGGAGGGGCGAGGAAGGCGGCCGTCTGCACCCATCGATCCGGCAGCTGACGTCACGCGCGCCGAAACCCGGCGCATGCGCCCTGCCCGCCGTGCTTCCCGACACGCCGGGGACGATATTTCGAGAAAAGGGATACATCATCGACTGGCAACGGCCCGATGCGAGAACAAGAATCACTGTTCGGTTACTACGACTGCCGCATAGCGACTCGAGCGGGCGACCCGCCCCGCGCTGGCGGGAAACTGGGCGCTTGCGCAAACCGTCGCCTTATCAGAAGGCGGATCGTCGATAATTATACCAAATTATCCTCGATTGTAATATTAACCTTCATTTTTATTATTTTTCAAAACAGTAGGTACCCGTAGTGTTTTGCCAAATGTATCCTTCGTCCTCACCATCAATTCCGCTCGACCGCCTGCAAAGCGACGCCGCTTGTACGCTAGCGTTGACTCACGAGACAGGAGAACAGGCGGTTACTTCAATTGTCACTCACCGCCGAGTCATTCATTCTAACCGACGCACATGTACTCGATTCCCGCGGAGTCGATTAAACCAAACATGCACTCGAGATCCTCGGACACCCCACCCCACCCCGCCCCGCACACTTTTGAAATTTTTAACAAATCTTACAATTTCGTGTCCATAACTTATATAGAGTACAAATATATAAAACTTTATAGCCGACAATACGCTCTCATTTGTACGAACAAGTAAGAATAAAATGTATAAATAATTCAATATTACTATAAACTATATACAATATTACGAGATTATTATATCTATTGTAAGGAATTTAACTCCACTCTGTGGTCTCCCTACTGTGGCTCACATATTATAAAAATCGAAAGGGTGCAACATAAATTTCTAAGCTTTATCCATTTTAAATTGCATATTTCGATAGAAAATATAAATTACGATTACTACCGAGTCTACTTCATTTGAAAAAATAGCCCTGAGTTGATACAAATGGTTTCTTATAAGTACCAACTCACATGAAGTACACATTATGCTGTTAAGTCACCAATATCGCGGATGCAACGGCTCGGTAACAAGTTGAATTTCGTTGACATTTTTCGTTGCAGGAGCATACCTGAACTGAAAAAATATTTGTACGTAAATTAAACTTAGTTTTTATTTTTTTATGTTATATTAAAAAAAAATATTCTTATGTAAAAGCCCACAAGGGCTGGGCGTAGATGGAAATGAAATAAAATAAAAATAAAAATTACGGCCACATAACAAATTTAGAATAAATCGAACGATCCATTAATTATTCTAAAATAAATATCACACCGTCACTATTGAGAAAGTTTAGCGCCTTATCAGTAGAAGAGAAAAAATATAGAAAGCAATCTGTGCAAAACCCGAACGGTACATGACCGCGTAGAGAACGCCCAGTTGTCCGAGCATTAAACGCATAGCGACCACTGCCGGTGGTGAGAACCGGAGAAAAGTGGTCTGATAAGTCACAGCGACCACGCCCGCGTCTGTCTCCCCCTCCCTTGCGCCGAGACGATAACATCGTAACGGCCGCGTGTGTCGCTTATGAAATGGACCGCATTCTTCAGTGCAAAGAAACCGCGGCTGATCTAGATCACGCGGCGGAGGCGGTCAGACAGATCCGCGGCGCTCCAGCCCGACGACGCGACAGGACACGTCGCCGACGACGGCGACCGGTTCGACTAGTTACACACGCTGATTACCTTTGTCCCCGCGGAGGAAGGATTATCGCTGGAGGAGCGCGAGTGTCCGTTATGCGGAATTGGAAAACGTAGTATGAACCGGGTGTACCGGGTGTAGAGAGGGACCGCTGCACTGCTGATGTGTAACATTTTGTTCCATGAATCTGAAACAGTTCAGTAACTGCTGTACTACAGGACGCTAAATGAAATGAACGCTCGTCACGGTGCCGTCTGGTCAAACCGCCAGACTTTACATTAGCGGTGAAGTGCCTCCACAAAGCGATAACGGAGCACGGGGCTCGTTTGAAACCGGATACGAGAACTAGCGAGACAATTATAATACTCTCTCATTGTCCCGCTGGTCGCCGTCGCCAGACACGAGACACGACGGGTCAACATTTTCACGAGGCTGCGACCTGCGCAACCCGACGCGAGTACCGACATGATGAGTGACTTCCCGCAGGTAACGAGGGGTTGATGTGGCGCTGCCGTCAGTTCCACTTTATTTGCGGCGTGATCCGTAAAAACAAATCAACTAAAAACCATTGACATATGCGCCCATTATAATGAAAGTGGTCTAAGTCATGTTGCTTTCGATTCGAGATATTTTTATTTTATTTAAATATTTAAAGGTTTGAGTTTGAATTGATTAAAAAATATCGATATATTACACTTCACAATGATTCAAAATTTATTTAATCTACTAGATTTATAATTTATTTCGACATATAAATGTTGCGTGTAGCTTTTGTAAGGAAATAAAAAAAATTAAAGTTGAAATGACTTACTTTATTATCAAAATAAACACTAGCGGGGAATACCGTTGAAAGTCGTAAAATTGCACTGAATATAACGCTTCAAATTATTCACAATTTGCATCATAATGTATTAATTTAAAACAATGTGACGCAAAATAATTAAATAAACTCATTTTTTCAATTTCTCGACTTAGACCACTTTCATAATAATGGGCACAAGAAAGGTGTACCGAGCAAAAAAAAAAGAAACCTTCGAAAATGCAACAGATTACTGTCAGCATCGAACATGTCCAAGGGCACAGCGGTTAGACCAGGACATTCGCGAACGTTGACCCACGTGTCGAATTTTAAGGTTACACACTTGTACATAATATGTACACATCTCACTGCCTGCAGCCGGTCCGGGAGCTCTATCCATTCCTGCGTCGTTTGGACTCCATTACATTTAATTAATTTATTGATTAACTAAACCGTTGGCATTGGACGTACAAAAGCACCAAGTGCTGTTCGTCTATTTTTTAAACGTAAAGTAAAACTTTAAATTTGTTAAGTGAATCTACTAGTGCTAGTGCTGCCGGGGTAGGTAATTGGAATCTGTATTCTAGAGTCAGCATGAACTTCTTTTGAACCTTTAACAGCGTATGGATTCCAGATGCTTACATTTCTTGCGTCGCTAATACTGCTGCTGGACTAACAACTTCTGTCCTGACACAATTCTCGTCTCATCCACATTCATACATCTTATCATACAAGCTCGCCGATTATTAAGGCTGTATCTGGTTTATCTGATCATGCAAAGTCTTCCACGGACGTCATCTATATCCGGTGCAATCAACACTTGCATCATATATACTTCTTACCTTTCTGTCCTCATTAATTAGTTCCATATTCATGGAAATGATCACATGGACAGAATATCATTTCTTTATATTCATTTTTTTGTTTTGCAGTGTTTTAATCATGGGGTAGCGAGAGTATTCTACTTATTTACTAGAATTCTTTTAAAACCCTGTTTATAAAAAATATAGTTTTCATATTTGTATGATAGACAACGGATGAACCTGTCTCCTTTGGTACAGACTTTGGTCTAGTTAAGGAGACAGTGAACATCATTACATTATGAAGCTTGTTCGCCATTTTTGTATATTTATAAGAATATTTATAATGTATAATATGTACGTATATTAAAAACACGAACAGAATAAATAAATAAAAAATATAACCAAAGCACCTAACTTTCTTAATCTTACTCACTATACTAATATCAGCTTTAGTCTACTTTCGTTCCTCTTCTGCCATCTCCAGGCCTCACTCGGTCAGGTCGGTACCAAGGCTCCATTGTGCAACGCCAGTCTTGCCTCGGTTGACAAATTTCCGTTCACTCTGTTCGCTGCAGTTACCCTCCTTTCGATATCTTTCTCAGTATTTCCGTTTCTATCTAAACGAACTTCCCAAATAGCGGAGCGCTAAAATAAATTAACGATATTCAACGGGGAGAGACAATTACTGAAACCGGCAGACGGAGTGAGTAAAGTGGAAGAAATTCCAATTACGTAAATCGACCCAGTGTTCTGCTTAGAATGAATAGAATTGCAGCTCAAACACCCGGATACGGAGTGAGGGTGATCGAATCGTAACGAAGATCAGTAACACTGGTATAAATATTCACGATTCCGTTCACGTTGCCACTTATGCGGTGTTTCTCGGGATCACGAACTCGCCGCGACAAGAGCAATTATCGCGGGCGGGCACAACAGCCGGTGCTCGGATATTAAGTTATCATCTACGCTGCCTTGCCTGGATTCTGATTAGCTTTGAATACAAACATAATGGTAAACAAGAACGTAACATGTTACGTCCGCATCTGAAATAGAATTTCCCTCGATACGTTCGTTTTGAGTACAGGTAATCCCCGTTGATCGCGGGGGATATGTTTCGGACACGGGCGCGAAAAGCGAAATTTGGCGATCAACGGGGATTTAAAAAAAATCATTTTAAAATTTGAAAAAACTCTTGTTATTAATAAAATGAACATAATTAATAACAAAAAAATATCTAGATTCCCTTGTTTGGCCTCTCTGCGTTTATTATGCAAAATTTTCAGATTATTGTCCAATAAGCCGTTACAACCGAGCTCCAGCAATACAGCACTCACTCGCACTTAATCTCCGTCGTTTTTTTCTAATAACTCCAGGTGTTGATAGTGAAGAGAATCCGATACGTCATTTTCTCGAGTGATTTATGGCAGTCCATTTCCTGTAGCCGACCGATTTTTCACATTTAAAAAATTACGAAGGGATAAAAAAATTTGTAAATAGTCAATTTAATTAGTGTGCGTTTGACACTGCAGCTAAGATTACACTGAAGGATAGACCCAAATGATGTACTGGCTCAACCGTATCAGGCACCGGCGTTCTTTTGTCTCGTGCGAGCAAGCGAGAAAGAAAGATATCACGCACGTGCAAACCTGGCATATGTCAAAGTCAAATAAGTGCAGAGACAAAATAAAAACTTTACAAAAAGATCGCGATATAACGAATCCGCAATCGCCGGAGTCGCGATGAATGGTGGTTACCTGTACTTTACAATCAGACAATTCATGGCAATACTAAAATAGTGTAATAAAATATGTTGAATAATATACAGAAATTGACTTTTGTTATGCATATTATATGTACGATTTCCCACCCGTGATCTTTAGATTGGAGGCGCTGAACGGCAGCCGCGACTTCACGGTCTATTAAACTAGCAGAGGTAAGAATTTTGTAACAAGAACAACCTTGTGGTACTTCATTAAATAGAAATCCGCCAGCGTGGACTGTTGCCACGCCGCGTCACAATCCTAATCCCATTAGAGCAGGCGGCCACTTTAGTTATATTTCTCCTGACTATAATATTACCGCCAGCCATCGGCCATGTACTGGTGGTCCTCATAGCTACAAAACACAAACGAGCAGCGCACGATTTGCCCTATATTCTAGGTTGATTCAGACCGATCCAAACCGGATTCCTCGCGGCTAATGATTCCGCCGGCTGGCAACAGACGGAGAACAAGCAGACAGCTTCCTTCCTGCCGCGTCACAGCTCGATCCCGAAGGGTTCTAATTAATTGTTTTCGTATTAACTATTATTTCGTCCTTTGATACGTCACGAAAAAAAATGGTGTATTTGTTTACAATTTTTTTTATACGAACGATTTTTTTCTTTTAGTCCTTGTGTATGAAGCATTGGAATTATACGGGAAATGACGCTCTCACTGCTAGCTTAACACGTATTGCTCTAAAAATGGAACGATGATTGACCATCAAGAGCAATAAAATGAGCGCGATAGCCGAGATGACATCGCCCGGACGACATGAAGGAGAGGTCCTCCGAGGATGGAGGAGCTAAACGGCCGACTGAGTCACTCCATTCATCGCAGACGCGCGCTTCGTGACATCACCCGTCGGTTCGTAGAAACCGGGAGGTGGTCGCCTTTCGTTTCTGCTGCCCGAGTCGTGATAGAAATCTCAACACGGCCGAGTCTCCATCGAAAAAACCCAATCCAGCAGCGAAACTCGACTTCGCAGAACGAGACACGTCGCACTCTGGGTTTGATTTTATTTCGTGAAAATATTTACTTTATATTAAAGTAAACACGAATCAAATCATGTACAGGAGTGTAAAAGTACATCGGAACAAGCTGAAATAAAATGAAGAATAGAATAATGGATTAGTGCTCGGTACAGAGGATCGCGTGACAGCCACAGCCACAGCCACAGCCACCCCGCGCCGGGAGGCGGATTGGCCCACCCACCCAGCTTCTACCTAATTAAGTACAATTATAAACCGAGGCAGGGCTGAGATTCTACGCGCACGCGACGCGCCAGCGGCTAGTCCTAGGCGCCAAATGCCGGACAATTCACTTTCTATCTCAGTATTCGCGGCCAGTTTTCCCCGGGGTACCTTCGCTGATAGCAGTTCGGGCTATCCGTAAAGCGAGATACTTCGTCCCGCATCGCAAAAAGTATATATTTTGAAAGCATCAGTCGCGACGGTAATGCGGAAACTAAGTCACGTGATCCATTAGAAGTATAATTAAGAAATGGGTAATGACTCGAGATGAGATGATTGCACATAACCTGATTAACGAGTGAAATGCAGAGACGCTCGCCAGGCGGTACAATCGGTGGGCGCACTCGCCCGGGCAGCAGAGCGCGACAGTTCCGCCGGCGACGAGCCGACGTGCCATTATTCGTTCATTCGACAGCGGAGCTGACCTCACAAAGCGGCGCGGCGCGGCACGGCGCGGCACGGCACGGCACGCTCTAACACCTCCGTCAACCCCGATTGATCTCGCGCGAGAGATATCAGAAGAGAAAAACAGTGAAAACTGGATAAGAGACGAGTGTAGCAAGCGGCGAGGGGCGAGGGGCCCCGCTTCCCGCTGCTGGGCCGGCCTTGTGCGAGTGCGCGCGGAAGTTCACGGCTGCCCCCTCCCCCTCCCCCGCCCGCCGACACAACGCACCCATCCAGAGGCAGATGGACCGGCCACAGCTGATTCACACTCGGTGGAACTAATTGGAAGAATACGTTCTGCGTGACACGGCCGAGGGCGGTAAATCGCGCGCGAAAAATGTTTCGTCGACCTCAACATCCGTTGGTGTTGTCTTCGAGTAACCTCGCGACTTTTTTATTATAACCGAATTAGCGCAAATTGTGCACCACTCGATGCCCAACGTTTCCATTCGGAGATCTACCTGATAACAATAGCCGAAACTTATTTAAATATCGTTTTTAACGAATAAATAGAATCGATCACGTTTATAAATACATACTGTAATATTAAGGAGAACACATTCTTATTCTGAGGTTGTAATTATTCAGAACGGACGGTCTGTGATATTTTCAATACTAATTAATCGTATTAATTAGAAAGATATTGTTGGTGCTGTCGGGATCTCTTCCAATCCGAGGAACGAATCATCCGATTATGCTATACCAACACAGTGGATTAACGACAAATTTTCGAACCTATATGTTACACTTTTCAAATTAATACATATATCGTTCCATTATTAGAGCTCGAGGTTCGAATCCCGGTAGCAAAAATATTTTTCGATAAAATTGATATTATATGTATATATTTAATTAGTATTTAACATACTGTATTGTTTTACAAAACACGTACCAGCTTCTAACATTAATTTTTAATATAGAATATAATTATAAGAAAACTTTTTTAAATTTTCTAAATTTATAGAAAAGAAATATACGTGTTCTGAGAGTTAATTAAACGCACTTTGTAGAACCGCAGTAATAATATAAACTATTGTAGCAACGGCATTCACATAATGAAACAAAGAATTCGGTTGATATTATAATCCGCGAATTCAATTATTCAAGTAAAAATCGAAGGACACAAATCGAACCCGGAAACGCGGTGGCGGACACACTTCGCTCCCGGGTCGCGGTGGGGGGGGATCTGGCGGGGAGTATATCGCCTTGAAACACAACAGGCCCCTCGCTACGAAGATAAAAAAGCGTAAACAAAAAAGCGCCACAGTCAGGTGAGCGATGGGCATCACGGCGGGGTCGACGGCCCACTCAGACAACTGATCCCGAGACATAACAAGCGCTCCCAGCCAAACAGCGGCCGCGGCAGAACGACAAGCGAGACGGCAACCGAAAGCGAGACGTCGCAATGTTGAGCAGCTGTCCGGCCGTACCGGCTGGGAGTGCTCCCGACGCAGCAACCGACTATCGAATAATATACACAATTGAAGTATCAAAATGTTAAGCGCATGAATAAAATGCTTTAATTACACGCGCTCGGCCGGTGCGCGGTGCGCGGTGCGCGGCGCGCGGCGTCGACGGTCTGTTGCGTAATGTACACGCGGCGCACCCGACCCATTCAATGCCAAGTCTCTCTGTTGAGGCTGACTGCGGAGTCGCCATCTTCGGCACCTTGAACTTCCCCACACTCGAGATGATCGTGTTCCCGCTCCCGCCCACGACGGGGTTCATCTGCCATTTTACACTTGCACGCCCTCACAACTTTGTAATTAACTGTTTATTTTTCTAATACTGTTAAAATGTAATATCCAAAGTCTTATCTTATCTTCCCAGCATTGGATTACGAAGTCAAACGGATTTTTGGGCCTCTTGTTTCTGACTGCATTCGTCTAAAGATTATCCATCATCCGAGCGATGTGGCCTGTCCATTACCGTATCATTTTCTTAGCGTGTTCAATTATACTACAATTGTATAATGTACATTGGTAGATACGACTGTCTCTCCTATTACTCATCAATATATTGCATCCCATTTCCCTCCCTTCCTTACCATTTCCACTTTATATGTTCAGTGTAAAAATACTATTTAGTTTATCAGTATTTCTTAGCTTGTTTAATTCGAAAGAAACTTCATCATCACTGGTATTATTTTTATTATATGTCACCTTTTTTATTTATATCAGTTATTATTGTTGTACTTTTTGTATCTCTCAAAAAAATAAAAAACACATCCAAGGGATGTTTTGACTTGTTTATTGAACTAAATCATTTAACCATTGAGAAAATTTTGCAGTGATCGGAATAAATTGTAATCACTAGGTTCCCAGTTCGGAGTGTATGGAGGATTCCGTAAAACTTAATTAGTTTTCTTTGGGTGGTTGATGCAACACGTGGTCTGATGAAAAATGACACGTTTTCTGTTTATCATATGTGGCCGTTTTTTAATGCCTGATTTAAATTATCCAATTTCTTACCACTCTATAATATGTGTTAGAAAAACCAAGGCTGAGAAAGATATCGAAAGGAGGGTGGGTGACTGCAGAGAGAATAAAATGAACGGCGTGTTGAATAGAGTTATATCTAACCTAATCTAATTTGTCAACCGAGGCAAGACTAGCGGTACACAATGTAGTCCTGGTACGGACACTGATGTATGGAGGTGAAGCCTGGAGCTGGCAGAAGAGGAACGAAAGTAGACTGAATGCAGCGGAAATGAGAATACTTAGCGTAATATGTGGCAGATCCATTTATGGCAGAGTAAAGAAATAAGAACAGAATGTAAAGCTGAGATATATTAGTATAGTGAATAAGTTAAGAAAGGATCACTTAGGTGGTTTTGTTATTTGGAACGGATGAATGAGGAGAGAGTTGTAAGAAATATATATGACGCATGATGGCACCAGAGGTACAGGACGTCGGCGGAATACTTGGCACGACCAGGTAAACCAGATACTGGAGGATAATCCTGTTAAAAGCGTCAACAATCGGTGAGCTTGTACGAATGTGGATGAGGCGAGAATTGTGTGTCAGGACAAGAGTGTGGCGCTCTATCCTCTCTGCCCAAAGCCGACTAATCTAAACGGCGTGATGGGAAGTTGGTTAGACATTATACATATGTTGTAGTGATGAGAAAAAAATCATACTCTTGACTCACCGGTGTGATTGTGACTGATATTCGATAATATCAGTTTTATTACTAATACATGAAATGATAACAATTTTGAGCGTATTTACTTATATTATTCAAACTTTATTTGCGTAAATATAGATTCTAGCATGAATAATTAATATATATCTTATTTAATATCATCACAAAGAGAATGAAAACCCTCGGGTCAAATTCTCAGCATTTCGGTTCAAATGCGTAAAACGTTGTGGCAGAATCTACTAGATGGCGCTTATAACGAATCTTCATATTTATATTTCATTTGCACATGCGATAAATCATAAATCAATAAATAAAATTTTAAAAATAAATCACGAATCACGATATTCCCAGATGTTCAATCACTGATAGTGAGTGTGACTCAAAGTATCAGTGATTGATTTACGGTTCGTGATTTTGAGCTCATCACTAATATATTGGATTGAATAAACGTTGTTTAAAATGTTTAAAAAAAACCGTAAGAACTTAGGCATTAACCAATATTTAACAAATAAGATATATACTGTGAAATGACGGAGAAAGGCCAACATACCAGTCTGGCAGGGAAGCTTATACACGTGTCGGGGAGCTTACGCACTCGCATTGCAGGAATCTCATGGCTGAGCATGATAGAAATTCTAATATAAAATAATGGATCTTCCCGTTGAGCAATCGGCCGGGTACATCCTCCGTCGGTCACGTGCACGGCGCATTCCATCCCGTCACCAGTTACCAGTCACTAATCACTAGACCAGTCCCGAGGACCCGATGCTGGGGCAGACGACATTCTCGGTGGCGAGCGTCGCGGGAACACTCCGTACATCCGAGATGAATTATGTCGGTCATTCACACACTATGACATCACGGCGAGCGAAAAGAATTAACTGAAATATAAAAACTACTCAATTACGCCTTTATTGCTTGAATACTATGCGGGCCGCCTGTGCGAGGAGTGAGGAAACACTATTTAATAATAGAAATGCCACCGCGCTATTTATAACGATAATCACAAACGAATTTTTTTAGGATATACTATCAATATACAGGGTGTAACAGACCCGGACCACAATATTGTATCGAAAATGTTACATTTCGTAAATAGTAAGAAATTCTAACAATAACAGTTTCGACCCGTAATTCGCCCATAGAATATTGTGAACTAGGTCTGTTATACCCTGTATATTAAATATAAAATAAATCATCTTTTCTTTGTGAAAATATGAACGAAAAAAATAGTAATGAAAAATTACACTAAAATAATTGTTTGGGGCTGAATATCGTAAATGTGACGTATTTTATTTAGAGATAAGTTACATTCGTGTATTTCCTATTGATGTAGAAAACCAACCATCTAAAATCCCTAAGATCCGTTGAAAAATAGAAAGTGCGAGGCGCTCTCGGCTGGGGGGCGACGGAGCTGAGATAACCTGTATGGAGAATAACCCGAAACAAAAACACTAACGGAACGCACACAACAGACAAGCGGAGGGAAGGGGGGAGGTGTGACGTGTACGCTTTGCAAAAATTAATTATTTAGCACATCGTGCGTAACACGTTGCCAACACGGCGATGGCATCGATTTGCATCTTGGCAATAAGGTAAATTTGGTAGGGGTGATGGTGATAGTGAATACAATTATCTAGCAGTAACAGTCGATTAATTCGCCCATCTCATACGGCGATGGACGATAAATCGAAAGCACTCGAGGAATCTAACAAAACCGTCACGACCGATTCAAGGCCAATTCCACCAATTCTGACCTATTTCGGGATTCTCGTTTCGTTTTTAAATGAATGAGAAAAGTGGAATATGAGAGAATTAAAAATATCCGGATAAGGTTGTCCATTCTGTCTGCAACTGAATCGAATTCCGTTCTCTTGAAAGGAACTCCCGATGTCGTTTTCTTGTCACATAAAACGAACGATTGTAGTGAATATGTTTAGTAAAATTTCTAAATTGTGCTGTTATTGAAATTAGCACATCTGACAATGAGATTTGGAAGTGCAAGGAGGATGGTACACATCTCACTTTATCTTATTAACGCTCGACAATAGCAACCATACACAGGTCCTTCTTATAATATTTAATATATCTTGTGGAAAATTAACCCAACATATTATTTAAAACAAACAAAATATTAACTGTGTTATCGAGATGAAATAAAAAATACTATTGAAAAGATGAAGAACTGGTTCGGCCTGTCCTTGTGATTTAGATTAATTGTTAAAACCTACAATAGCTAACGATAAAGGAAAACGTACAAACAATAATGAATTGGATTTGTTCAAATTGTTGGCGGTTTAAAAAAGCTAAGTAGATTCTGATGGGACGATGAGAAAATCAAAAGTAAATCGCTTGACCTAGGTCGCAAACTTTGGGTTACAAAATCATCAGGAGGGTCGCAGGGAGAAAAAATGCGGGCGGCGAAGACCGCGGCGGGGAGAGGAGTGATCGCGGCGGCGGAGGAAGGCGGTCGATAGCGCCCGGCGCAGGCGCCCCGCCCCGCCCCCCCAGCGCTCCCGCCAAAACACCCGCCCAGACGAATTTCAACACATTGTGAAATAGTTATAGTCTTAATTATTATTATTAATATAAAAAAATAATGCCAACGAACGAGAAGATTCCGAGAACTTTCGCCGATGAAATAGAGAAAATGTAACAAAAGTCGAAGGGTTGAATTAAATTTAAAATAATAGTAAATCTGCAAAAACTGCGTGTATACGAACGATTTTTATTAGTAATTTACAATACTAAATTGCGTTCATATATTCAACTTTGATTGGGCTCGACACGTAGGTACTGAAGTTTTGCTCTACTGCGTAGCGCGAAAATATTGATTTGTAAGCCCTTATATGAATTCTTCGAAATATAACAAGAAATTTGCGCACCTCATTCGGCTTCCGCAAAACCAATTAGATATCGCAGTCTAATTGGACGTTGCAAAACATACGGATGGCCTCGAGGGATAGTCAGCGGCGACAGGAGCGACAACTTTCACAGCCCCCGAGGGTGCGCCGCGCTGGCGAGGAGAAACGGTCGCCGCGTCTCGCTCCGGCTCGAGTATGGACAAGAACATTTTATATTAAAAATAAATTAATGCAGCTATAAAACTTACCGGAGTCTGAAGGTGTCTGCACCCCGAGATTATCAGCGCGTGTGGGCTTGGAGTTCTTGCAGAGGGTGTAGCTGTGATCGGAGGCGATCGTGTTCTCTCTGTACGCTCTGGAGTCCGTGCAGGCGGGGTGGCTGTACTCCACGTAGGGGCCGTCATCGCTGTCATCGTCGACCTCGTTGCGGTCCAGGTCCTCCTCGTCCTCGTCCAAGTCGTAGTCGGGCGCGACGGTGACGCGGGCCGGGGTGCGCGCGGGGCGGGCGGCGGGGCGGGGCGCGCAGGCCGCCAGGTCGATGGAGTGGCGGAACTGCGGCGGCTCGTCCTCGTCCAGGCTCTGCGGGGTGTCGGGACGCGCGGGGCTGGACCGCTGGCCGCGCTCGGGCAGCAGCTTCTTGGCGGCGCGCGGGGCCCGCGGAGGCGCGCGCGCGGCGCTCAGCAGCAGGCTGCGCCCCGGCAGGGCGGGCTGCGCGGGCGCGGGGGCCGCGGCCGAGGGGGACAGCGTGAGGCACGCCGCGGGGCCGTTGGTGGGGTGGTACTTGTCGCTGCAGGTGCCGGCCCACATGCAGTCGTGGTGGACGATCTTGTTGCTCTCCAGGGTGTCCAGGCTCCAGTCGAGGAAATCCTCCAGTACCGCATCGTCCAGGGCGAACTCCCCGAGAGGCAGCTCGAGCAGCTCGAACTTATCGGGCCTCTTGTCCAAACTGGACCAGATGTCGTCCATGTCTGACAGCACAGCTCCGTACTCACTGATACCGAGTCCGAAAGATTCTACTGGTACTTCTTCGATTTCAATAGCGAACATCTTCATTCCCGCATTAACTAAGCTAATTTCTACGTTACTTAAATAAATGATATATCACAAGTGTCTTCACTGTTCCGCTACTCGAGACAGAACTTTAATATCACAATATTGAATGGCTATTGACAAATAGCCAGCAGGTCTCTAGCAGCGACTCCCTGAAATAAATAAACAAAATGTTAACGAGTGATAACAAATTCTCGCGGATAAAACACGCGTTATATGGACCCGAACAAGACTAAAAAGTTAGGTAGAGAATTAGTATGTACCGGTAAGGATAAAGTACAAACGAAAGCGTAATGCGCAAATGTGTAGTGACAGCGTCAGCGTCAGCGAGCCGGGCGGTTGCAGCGCGTTGTGCAATGCCGGCCGGCTTCCCGCCACTACGCCGGCATTCATGCCCGGACTGACTTACTACGCCGCGATGCCGCGTCAGTCAGGTACTACGGAACTGCCTTTGCGCGGCAAAATTTACGGCCATATCTATATCATTCGCCCGGTTATTTTAAATGGAAATTATAAATTGGACTTAATGAACAATATCACGTGCCGGAATCGTAAACAGATATACATATTTTTAATGCCAATACTACACAAGTCGTAAGGCACTGCGGTAAATGCAAAAAAAAAATAGCGGCTGCGGCGCGACCGTCACCCGCTCGCTGCGTGTACTACATATGAAATAGAAAATATTACGTGTAATTAATTACACAAACATATAGTAAAGAGTAACTCAGAAATTTTACATCGATTTTATATAGGTAAGCCGCAAAGTAAACTAATTCAGTTTTATAAATTAGATAATGTTATAATTTCCTCATAATACTGGTGAATTCTCGCGAACTGGACAATAAACACAGCATTGTCTACAAAAATGTTAGAATAAGTATTGGCACATGACAATCAACGCGTTGGTAAAATCAGATTTTAATATATTTCAATTATTTATATTCGATAAGGAAAAAGTAGAAAAAGAACGAGTGAACGGTGCCTACTTGAAAACAACATTCGTAATTCAAAATTTAAAAAACAGAATACGTACGCCATATGATAATCCATCATTTTTTTAATATCTCATGAACATTCCCAATTTGTTTTATATAATCGTCTACAGTATGCAAACAATATTTTAAAAAAATCGACTGACAATCCTTGTCTTCAGTTTGCAGTCGAATTATAAAGTGCTATACTAATGATATTAAAACGCCGGCCGGCATTTTACCGGCATCATGCATTCAATAGGATTGTGACTCAGTACCGGTATAAATATTCCGCCCACATTTAGGAAATAAATTTGATAGATATTCTAATATGTATATCCTAAATCTCTCCAAATTACACATTTAAATTTCATACATAAAAATTAGTATATTTCAACAGGTGGCAAACTAATGATAATAATTAAATGACAGCTAAAAGTTAACTTTTTAAAGCGACAAATGAATTTAAAAACTCAAGATATATAAATGTCTACAAAAACTTACGTTTATATTTGAAGTATGTGTAATCCAAATGGCTTGAATACACAAAATACACTAACTTAAACTCATGCGGAAAGTTTTCTTCTCACGAATTGTATGTCACCCACTGATATGATAGTGTTTATGAAAGCTCGATCGTTTATTCGACTTCTACTAAAACCACCGAAATATTGTGTCGAACACTGAATAATCATTCTTCAGACCCGGTCGGTCCTGTGTCAACAGCTTCGACGTCTAAGCGGCCCGTCGGATCGAATACGACTGTTTGGTATCCAGAAAGCGGATTGCTGACATGGCGTCGGCTCGCCGAAAAATGAATTGATCATACACATGCAATACGGATTTTTGAGAAATGACACTTGCATAATCTTAAAGAGCGAAATTTTTAAGTAAGATTTTGATAAAAATATTTTAATGTTGATCGATTTTAAGACTTAAAAATGTATATAAACCTTCCACGAGGGGACTACTTACAGAGCGGAGTATTTTGCCGGTTTTACATCAGCGGTGTGAGGTGCGGGGAATGGCGTCTAGATAGGCAGAGCTTGCCAAATGTGTATTGTAAAAGGAATTTTATCTGTATGTGTGTGTGTAAGATGATTATGTGTGGGTAGCTTATAGCTATAGAGTAATAGTATGGGAGGCGAAGCGTCAGAGTCGAGAGTCGAGTGTCGAGTCGGATTAATTCGGAGAGAAGAGCGGCGGCGGTAGCACGTATAGCAGGCGTCAAAGTATGGAAACATTTTTAAACGTAAAGTAGTATCAAACATTATTAATGATTGTAAATGATCAATTCCGAGAGAAACTGTTTCTTATGAATCAAGCACGATTAAACAAAATTGAAACATATTTTATATTTATATGTGTGTTTCAATCAAATATTACTTTAACCCTAAAAAAACATCGTATTTCGTAAAAAAGGCTGGTTTAAAAGAAAAAAAAATTGCACACCTTCTGATACTGGCTAAATCATATTTAAGATTTTAAATATATTTTTTAATACTATTTAAATGTATTAATTAGAAAGATATACATATATAATATTATCAATTTTATCGAAAAATATATTGTTGTTGCTACCGGCATTCGAATCTGGATCTCTTTCCATGTTCTGAATAATTCCAACTTCACAATAAGAATGTGTTCTCCTTAATAAAATATTTTTTTATACTTTGCGAGTTTTAATTACAGGATGAAATTCATATAATTTTTAATGAATAAATAAGTTACGAGGTTATCAAATTGAGTAATTTTATGGAACTAGAATAGGTAGAAATACTTTTTTTTAATATAAAAATTCTTTTTATAGACCTCGCACCCGATTATAATATTACCTAGGTACTTCTTTGAAATTATTTTTGACTCTGGATTACCTTCATAACGGTTTTCAATTTTCGAATACCGTCCGAAGATCCCGAATACATATTCGGAATTTGGAGAGGTATTTCCTGAACCTGTAATTATTATTATTATATGGTCGGTAGAGTACATACCTTTACCCCGTTGTAAACCCTTAAATGCCTAAATGAGCAATAATTGTATTTCAAGGAATCGTTGTAGTATCTACATAAATGGAGAACATTTCCAATTATGCATTGTGGCTGTCATATAAATATGAGGAATTCAGGTACTTGGCTAATGGGCCAGTAAATAACAGTAGATACCTACTATTAATCGCACATTCTGTATATAAGTATACAACGCAGTCAGTGGCGTAATTACAAAAATTCGATCCCAATGCAGATTGGGAGAAGGGCTCACTAAATAAGTATTAAATATAAGATATAGAAATATTAGTAATTCGTCGTTTATCCAATAAACAGTACTAATATAACAAGTATCTTGTCTCCCATAATATTTAAACTTTCACTAATATTTTTTTTTTTTTTTAATCATTTATATGCACTTGCAGTTTAAAAAATACTTTTTCTAATTTTGATTTTACTGCGACTGGCTGGTCCTTAATCCTACATAATAGCGGGGTACTTCTACTGTATACATTCATATTGTTTTCGTAAAATATGTGGGTAACGATTTTTTATTTTATTCCATTTCTTGCTGTTGTAAATTTTAGACATTTTCAGTCCATGTTAATTAACACGAAAGGAAAGGTATCGATACATATAATAAAAATATACATGTCAAATGGATTGTATGGCGCGTGCTTTTTGGGTCCCTATCTAACGTGGGCCCTAATGCCCCGCATTAGAATAATTACGCCACTGTAATACGTGATACTTACTTATTTGAAGTACATATACTGAGAATTCTCTTGTTATTATTTTACAATTTGAATGTTTGCGATTTACCTATATGTTTCTACGTTTTCGAATCCTACATTTATGTATAGTCGCGTATCTACCGTAATAATAAAATAATTGTATTATATTTTTAAAGAGGATGGGTTAATTGCAAAAGATATCCTAAGGCCAATGGTTCAATTTCCTTCGGGTATGGTTTTCAAATCGTACCTGCATTTTGGTCTGTCGGTATTATATATTTATTAAGTTAAACTCTTAAAAATAGACTATAGTACGAGAAAAAAACTTTCACTTATGTAAAAATAAAATACAGTTGGGACACATCGGGCCCAAGTAAGTGGCTGGCTCTAATAAGCGAAGTTTAAGGTAAAATGAAAAAATAATATGTATGGTGCCTACATATTTTTGAACTTTATTAAATTATTGAAAAAAATATTAAATTACAGAAAAATAATATATAAATACATATATATATATGGAAATATAAAATTATCAGTAATGCTAAAAAAAAAATTAACAAGCAATTATAATAACAGTAACTTAAAAAAATAGTAATGTAAATAATGCACATAATACATTTATAACAATAAAAAATATATTTCTGCAGGAATTCATCAATTGTAGCCTGTCTTGTGTTTTTGTAGAATCAGCGCAGACGTTCAGTGCGGATGTTGGGCATTCACTGTCCCAATTAAACGGAATGATGTCTCTGTTCCTTGTGATTTGGCCCAAATAACCGGCTGTCCCGATAAACCGGTGGTCCAATTAAGCGGAATCGACTATACTTGCTATTTTATTCTACTCGTTTAATTTACTTAAGACGCGTTTCGCCCTGCGATGGCATTATCAATCTAACAATTTAATTCAACAACTTGTATTCATACCTTTAGTGGGAAATAGCTATACAATTTGCACGAGATGAATTGTGTTTGCATGAAAGTAAATTAAATTAGTAGAATCAAAAAACAAGTGTTATATTTTCACATATGTGATTATTGAGTTCTACAAACTTACCTCGGAAACGATAAAAAATAACTTTTAGTTAAAAAAAGTTTGATACTGATATCACATAACGTGAAGCTCGCGACCCACCTGTTTTACTATATTCATTACAACGCAAAATCAGCAAGAAACATATAAACATCTCTATCAATGATTTCGTTAAAAGCTAATAGGAATTCTGCAAGCGTTTGCAGATTACTGGTTCCCACACTTCATAGCATAAGATGTAGACATACCATACATATTTGGGAAAATTTTCCCAGAAATGAAGGTGCAAATCGAGCAGTGTAAACACCGCTAAGTATTATTATATTTAAAAGAAATACCACTTGTATTTAATTAATTAATATTTAATACCAAAAACAGAAAACGCTTTGTTCGATTGTTGGTAAAAACTATTTATTGATCGAAAGTACATTCAATAGTAAATTAATGTTACCATTCTAATCGGGTGGCAAAAACCGTAAATCATTATTTAAAAATGGCGAACTCTTTGCGGCTGTTTCAAAAGTCATCTGTCATATTGTTATTTTGAAAATTGCAATATACGACAATTAATCATTAAAAGTTTCGCTATTTAAGTGATATGAGAGCTTGTCCGATGATGATCTTGCTATTATTACCGAACATTTTTTGCCATCAAAGTGACAGATTTCGAACGCAGAATAAGGTATAAGTATAAATATTCCAGAGATTATGTGTGATTATTAAATAACAGGCTGTATCAAAAAAACTATATTTTTACAACATTAGGATGCTTTTTGGTGTGGTCCTAAATCACAGCATTAGCTCAGAGATTAATATATTAATAAAGTACGTTTAATTAATGAAAGTTACTTTTTCTGTCTGACGTTGTTGAGTTGTCGTGTTTCGTTATTAACCCACGAATTCACAATGCAATTTGATCTGACTGTGAAGTGTTGACCGTTGAACCTGTGTGGGAAGGAATTTAGTATCTTCTAAATTACCTACCTACTAGAAACTGCGTTTATTACCGTGCTGCGATGCCGCGGGCCAAATGCATTTCAGATCGCTTGATTGGCGCGATGCAATCCTGGAAGACGAACAGCATTCGAGATTCCGGCACGATGTTATTTTCACTGTTATATCGCGAGATGTTCGTCTCGCATTGAATAACACTTTACCTAGTATATATTCATATTTAGTGTTTACTCTTAGTGATAGAAGTGTGTTAAACGAGAGCGATTAGACGTTTCAAAGGTTTAGGCAAACCATTGAAGTGGATAAATACTCTTTGAGGCAAACGTACTAAACAATATTTTTCTAGTTATGTTCAACGTTTATTAATGTACTGTGTAGTCAGGGGCGTGCACTGCATACAAGCACAAAAGCTGTGTATTACTAAAGATTCTGGGAAACAAATATAAATTAAATAATCTATAATATGATATAATTACGCTAGCGCCCCCGTGTATTATTAGAATAATCAGTTTCGTGGTTATGGATGCAACCGCGCGACGCCACCGGAGCGCTGTAGTCTTTCATTATTCATTTATTGCTATTTTTAATTTATCGTTCTATTCAAGCCATACAATTGCTACCTATTGAATTGAAAATTCCACTCGGCAGAGTCAGAAATGGATCAGCTGATCCATGTTGTACGGAGTCCTTGATTATGCTGTTTCCTAACAGAATTATATTTTTTAAATACTAATTTAATGTATTAATTATAAATATATACATATAATTAATACATTAAATTATTATTTAAAACATCACAGACCTATGTTCTGAATAATTAAAACTTCACAATAAGAATGTGTTCTCCTTAAGAATTACATTTGAAAGGTTTTAAACTTGATTTAGAGCTGATCGAAGCATCTACTGCCCTATTTACTAATTCGCTAATTTTACTGCCTTACTAAACGCATTGTTTTCATAATTGTTCTTTGCGTTTGAGGATAATCCATTTTTATTATGGTGGACTAATTTTGCCTAAAGATGTCGGTTAAACTAATGTTCATAAGGCCTATGTACAATGTAGCGTATTGATATTATATAGTATTATATTATATCATGGTAACAGCAAAACCAAAGTCTATACCTACTGCACGCCACTGTGTGTAATGTAGCTATGATTAGTACCTATGACCCTAAATTATATTTTTTCTTGTACTTTTTATTTATTTGTATTAAACTTAATTATTGAAAAATCAATATTCATTGTCTTTGATTAGTCATATTCTTAATTATCCTGTTGTCTCAATCTACCACACTCCATTGTATTCATTGTAGATACACTCGCACTACGTACAGACTTACTGCAGATGGTAGACATAATAGAAGATTGATCATCTCGAGAGAAGGTTATAATGTTAACCCTAAAAAATAGCGGTAGACGAAACCGAAATGCAGTTTATAAATCGATCAAGGTTACACACCACTTTTCGGGTCCCAATTTTATTATCGCTATTTTTAGTGTTTTTGGATACAGGTTTTTTGCGGTACCTTTTACATAGTTCGCGTGTTAATGGCGCGAGCCAACTGGCAATATGCATTCGTTTTTTTGTTTAGAAAGATCCCGAATTTTTAAAATTCTATTGATTATTTTGTTATTCATTACCACGCTAGTTTTTATTTATTTATATTATTATATTTAAATTGTGCAGTGAAATTATTTTATTATTCAAAAATATGTTTAGAACCGTGCCGAGTTTATTACCAACTCTGTAAATCGAATTATCTCCAAAACAGTTACTCTTATGAATAAAAGTAATGATATTTTTTTTGTAGAAAATTTTTTAAGCTATAAATTTTATTTTACATATTTTTCTGTAAAAGTGACCGGTAACGAGATATTTACGAAAAAACAATTTTGGTGACGTTTGACCCCACGTAAAATTTTTAGCAGCACTCGTATCGATGGGGACTTTTGACATTTTAATTAGAACGATAATATCAAGGTCCATACCAAAATCCAGCTTTCCGGGAATTTTTTGGAAGCGCAATATCTAATTTTACTAGACTAATTGTTTAGTGCTACGTGAAGCGAGGCTCCGGTTATTTCTCGGACTCCCCCTTCGTCTATGCCAATATTCATCTCTTCAAGCAACATGTCCAAAGTATGAACGAATTCTTTTTCTGTAGGTTCTAGGCAGCCTTTCTATTAATCTTAGAGTTCCCGAAGAATGAAGACATGTTATATTCGTAAAATATTTTTTATGACACAAAAATATTTAATTAAAAAGCAAATTTTTCGTATTTTTTCCAACAAATGTGCATGAAAAGCTTATGAATAAAAATATTATATAACTATTGGTATGAAAGTGGTCTAAGTCAAGAAATTGCAAAACATGAGTTTATTAATTAATTAATATTGTTTTAAATTAATATAATATAATGCAAAGTGTAACAATTATTAAAAAATTGAAGCTTTATATTCAGTGTATTGTTACGACGTTCAACGATATTCCGCTAGTGTTTATTTTGATAATTCAAGTCATTTCAACCTTCAATTTTTTTATTTCCTTATAAGCTACATGCAACATTTATGTCGAAATAAATTATAAATCTAGTAGACAAAATAAATGTGTAATATAAAAATAAAATAAAACCCTTTAAATATCTCGAAACAAAAGAAACACGACTTAGACCAATTTCATAATAATAAGCACAAATGTATTTTAAGGTACGTCAATAAAATAATAAATTATAATTATGAACTATTTTTTTGAAAGAACATTGCCAGAATGTTCTATAAATAATGTTCACATCTGTATATTTATTGGAATAATTTTGATTAGAATAAATGAGAATACAATGTCACTGATAATCTACATATTGCTATTTTCTGCTTCACACGCTATACACTGAAAATATAGAACGCCGTTCCGCGAAGGCCGAAAATTTTTATTAAAAATGAACCATCTAAACTTCTGTCAGTAGTAACCGCCAGCCATGTTTCATCGTTCGGTTTATGCGCGCCGGGTAAAATAATTCACACGAAGTGTCCCGAGCCGCGGTCGGACTCGCGCTTTTTCGGCGCCAGTGGGTCATGAATGAAATGTAATGTTGTCGGTCGGCAGTTTTATTACCTGAAACATGAAACCCTTTGACAAATCGAAAAATCATTGTCTCAATGTACAGTGTATTTTTATAAACGTGCGTGGAATTTTGCTCGGCACTTTATATTCGATTCAATCAACGTATGTACGACAGGGTAAGACCAATATGTCAGCTTTTTCAAAAAACCTGTGCATAACTAAAAATTCTGGGAGACATATATAAATTAAAAAATTGGATTAACATTAACGAAAACATTATTAGTGCCATCTGTGTACCAGTAGAGACTTTAATTGCTTAGTTCTAAAAACTCACCGCAACTCACCGCCGTACTCATGGCGCTCTTTTTTTATTCGCCGCATCGTGGTATTTACGTTACTCAGTTCTGTCTTTAAACTAGTGAATTACTCAAGTCATATGGCTATTTACTGAATTGAAAATTCCTTTCGGTTGATCCGTTTCGTATGGAGTCATTACCTATGCTGTTTATTAACATAATAACATTAAACGGGTTACAACTGCTTGCAAATCATTGAAGTTTCTACTTCCTATTTTACTAATTCGCGAATTTTATTATCTTACTGTATTTAACCTGTTGATTTCATGATTGTTCTTTAAATTTGGTGCATGGATTGGCTTTTGATTTGAGAAAAACAAAAACCAATTGGCATAACTATTTCCTATGTTAACATTGAATAAAAATAATTATTTCCTTTAGTTATTACGTGAAGTATTTTCAAACTATATATTAATCATTTTCAATTATAGAAAGTGTTCTTAAAAACGTCCGTACATTTTTTATATGGGTAAGAAAGTATTATTTTACGTTAAAACTTAAACTTTTAAAACATTATTAACAGTACTCTAAAATTATAAATAAATACATGATAGGGTCGTATAAGCGACGGATTTATTTTGTCCAAAGACGTTGGTTAAACGAATATACATATATCATATTATATATGATTGTATAATATCATTGGTAACAGCATAACCTAAATATATACCTGGTGCACGCCACTGATTACAATCTATTATAAATGCGGCTGCACGGATAATATATGGAGTTTCCAAATTCTCTCATATCTCTTTTAGATCAGCTATATTGGCTTCGATTTCCTGAAAGAGTTGAATTTAAATTGTGCTTGTTGATGTACAAGGCGACACATAATATGGCGCCTCAGTATCTTCAAAAACTTTGTATCCCAGACAATTTGAATGGTAGACGTCAAACTCTCAGGTCAGCAGCAAGGATTGTTGAACCGACCAACGTTTCCAGAAGTCTAAATTAAGTGAACGGGCATTTGCGGTGGCAGGGCCAAGAGCGTGGAACTATTTGCTCTCCATCATAAGAAACAGTGCATCAGAGATTTTATTTAAGAAGAAACTAAAAACGCACCTTTTCAAAAAGTAATTTACATAAGTGAAAAAACAATTTTTAATTTTAAATACAAGGATAATTGTAGAACTATAAACAGTTTATGTGTAAAGCGCCCTTGAGGTGAAAGTTTATTCGTAAAGGGCGCTATACAAATTATCCATTATTATTATTAAAGAAATAATAAATTAGAAGATAATGTAAAGCTGATATCAGTATAATGAATAAGATTTTAAAATTATCGCTTAGGTGGTTTGGTCATATGAAACGGATGAATAGGCTCTCCTCATCTATATTCTCTAATAGTAAGAAAGATATATAACGCAAGTGTTGATGGCACCAAAAATAGAGGACGTCCGCGAAAGACTTGGCACGTCTAGGTAAACCGAGATGGTCCTGTTGAAGCCTCAATAATCGACGAGTCGAATGAGAAGATGTATTAATGCGGATGAAGCGAGAATTGTGCGACAGGATAGAAGAGTGTGGCACTGTATCATCTCTGCCAAACTGCGAAACTACACGATCGCAGTAATGATACGACTTAAATCATCAGTATTCGTTTAATTAATAAATTATAAATAGCATCGTTTTGATGTGACCTTCATCGTATAAATATAGTTTTAAAAAATATACATATTTATTCACTAATTTGTTTTGATGGATATATAATATTTGATAGATTAGTGACTGGTAGCTGACGGCCTACGCAGATTAAATTAAGTTTTTAAAATAATATTAATTACTACACAATAATTTTAAATTCTTCCCGTTCTTATTTACACGCGTATACTAATTATTCTGTCATTAATTTTATTTGAAAATGTGTATATTAGTGATGGTTACATCGTTATTTAAACTGTTATCTAAAGCGTCATTGTGACTGTGATTGTGTTCAATAGAAAAGATAATTGGTAACTGATTAATCGTCATTCTTCGAGAAACGACTGGTACACTAGAAAATAAACTTCTAACAGTTAAATCTCAGTTACCAATCATCATCACAGTCACAGTCAAATAACGTTTTACCATTACTAGTGGATTTCAGCTTCGCTGTGGGTATTTTTAATATGGTAACGTGGCCATACGTCCCGTTTTGAACGAGACCATCCCGTTTTTAGGTAGCCTATTCTGTTGTCCCCAAGCACGGCTTCGGGACGCCGAAACGTTCCGTTTTCGGAAAAAAAAGCAATCAAGATAATAATTTCAAAAAAAGGCGCAAAAATTTCGACGGTAGCGCCTAGTAGTGCGGCGATGACGGCAAGCCCAATACGTCTCACACATATGTAAGTGAGACAGAAGCCTGCTAACTCGCTCGCTCCTCGGTTACGAGTACGCATTGACAGCTCGTGCATCTTTCTTGACGATTGATTAGTGTTTTTTTTATCGTGTATTATTGTAGTTAATTTAAATTTGTGCGTGTACCCTTCATTTTAACAATGCTTAAACGCAAGTGCACTTTTAATGTTAACTTTCAAACTAAGTACCCCTTTATAAAGCAAATAAGTACACTATTGGACGTCAGATGTGAAAAGTATCGTACAGAATTTAGCGTAGCCCATGTAGTAAATGTCCCGTTTTGAGGAAAAAAATAAATGGTCACGTTAATGGCCCATGTCGACAATTACCTCTCATTGAGACTTTGTTCTCTGAGAGTACGCTTGTAATAAATGCGTCATTCTAATGCCCGAGCAAAACACACAAAGTGATGATGAGTTCCGAAATGTTCTATAAGCACACTCGCCTCGAATCTCCATGAGAAATCTCCTGCGTGAACATGGCCCTTTATAAATAGGACACTTAATTATACTTATTTCATTTAGAAAACTAGTTCGTTGCAACTTAACGGTCTACTACATTTTACAATCAAGTTTTGTTTTACTTTTAAAATTAGCAATATTAACTTTGTGGTTAAAATTCATATTTTTATTTATTATCTTTGTTTTATTAACCACTTAATTGAGTTTAAATACATCTACCGGTTTCGAAAAATACCATTTTCTTCTTCAGGATGTCACAACTAACTAAAACATATTATTGTTTCTTTACCAGAATCTATTTAAAATAAAACAATCATTTAAAAAATAAAAAAAATTTAGTACCTAATTCAAATTGTTACTTAATACAAATAAACTCGAATAATTTTTAGGAAAATTGTTTTTAGAATGGGACTCATAGTTAAATTTAGTTGGTTGTTTATAATATTTTGATTAGTTTTACACGCTTTATTTGTCTCCAACGATTCCAAATTATTTAATTTGTGACCAACACCGTTCACATGCAAAATTGACAATCCCAATTTTTTTATCAAAACCATGACCATTTTCTATCAAATGATTAGAAAATTCTGAAAACCCACTATTGTTCAAACATCTCAAATGCTCTCTTACTCTTATATTAAAATTTCTACCCGTTTCACCAATATAAAATGCAGCACAATCCTTGCAACTAAGTTTATAGACACCAGAATTGTTAAATTTATCATCTTTGTCTTTAGAATTTGAGTAAATTTCCTATACTATTATTTGTATAAAATGCCGGTCTAATGATTCGTGGTAGGTGTTTAGATATTTGATTCGAAAAGTTATTTATGTATAAAATCCTACGCCAATAATCATTATTATCATTATGTTTTATCTGTGATTTATATAAAAATTGATTATTATATTCTTTTAATTTATTTTTTAAAATAGTGTCTATCAAATCTGTATTATACCCGTTATTAACTGCTATTTTTTTAAATTATATTCAATTCAAAATAGATTCTGGTAAAGACACAATAACATATGTTTTTAGTTAGGTATTGATATCCTGAAGAAGAAAATTGTATTTTTCGAAACTGGTAGATGTATTTAAACTCAATTAAGTGGTTAATAAAACAAAGATAATAAATAAAAATATAAGTTTTGTTTTGTTTCCGTTGATTTCTACTCAGATAAATAAACTCAGTCGTTTTCATTTCGGTTACAGGATAAGTCGAGTCATCTGCAATCCGCATACTAGAGATTTGACAGATTTTTGTCGCTGATTCGCTATCGCTATGTATCCTCTTCATAGCATGACGTACATATCTGTGTATGTCGAAGATAACTCAAGACAGTGTGCAGTTGCTCCTTTGTGCATTTGTCATCAATCTTCATTATTTAGTAACAATCATGTAAATGCACTAAACTAAAGACTGGATTTGATGAAATTGGCCAAATTGTTTTAAAAGTGGAATGATATTTTCATACTTTATTATAACTATTTCTCTTACATATGATCCCAATTAGGGTTTAAGAAAAGCCGAGTTTTTTGGATCCGACGGATCCGAGTCCAAAAAACACGGGAGCGAGTCCGAGACCAGGCCCAATTTTTTTCCTATGTATTATTTCCTATAATATAATATATCATTAATGAAACAAGTGCATATTCAGTAAATTATTTATTTTTATAAATATGAGAATATATGTACAGGTATACACATTTTTTATCATTAATAACATTTTTAGAAATATAAAAAGTCATAACAAAAAAAATTGTTTTGTGTATTTATATAAACTTACAAAATTAGATTAAATAAAGTAGTACACAATTTAATTAAATGTTAAATAATAACTAAATAATTAAACATACGTACCTATTTACAAAAAATATAATTAAACACGTGTCACGACAAAAGCTCCACAGACATTTGGCCTAACGATAATAGGTCTACGACAAAAGATCCGGCCGACTAAAGCTCCAGCCGACCATTTTAAAGTGATTTTATTAAGAAAGACTTTCAAGAAATTGATTAATCGAGAGGTGACTGAAATATGCACATAACCTTTCACGAATTTCTTAAAATAATTAATCGTTCAAAACAAAACCGATGCGAAATTCAAAGTGTACGTACAGCGAGAAAGTGGAATTTAAAAAAATATAAAGAAACTTAATAATTATATTGAACTTTTATTTGTGGCCGTTATGTCGTTGGATCTAATGTCGCATGGATCGGCTGGAGTTTTAATCGGCCGGATCTTTCCGTCGTCGTCGGGCGTTACAATAATAATTACATTCCTAATGGTCACATCTATCGTCCAAGGCGAAGAAAGAACTGGAACAATAATGATTTTAGAAGTATGAATGAAAAACAATTTTTTTTATTCATAATATTAAATTTAAAAAAGACTATAGTGCATTCAATGATGTATCTGATAATCTCGAACGGATTTAGTACAAATGTTATTCGCAACAGAAACGCATCGGTCGACATATTGTTGTTCGAAATCTCAGTAGGATTTAATAATTTACAAATTTCGTCGGTGTATTAGAAAATTTTTGTATGTAAAAAAGTCTTGGGCCCGCCGAGTCTTAGACCGGGGGTATCGGGTCCGAGTATTTTTACCTGAACCCGGCGGGTCCGAGTCCGGGTACCCGGACCCGAAAAACCCTAATCGCAATATTGATATTTTGTATTAGAAATGTCGAAAATCCCGCTATTCGTGGGTTTCGGAGACGAGAAATGTGTGATTGCTTGATTTATCTTATATAAATATATGTGATAATGTGATGGCAGATAAACATATTTCGGGTATTTTTAACACGGCGAGAGACCATATACTCGGCCTCTTTCTTATCGAGTCGTTGAAATGCGATTCTGGAGACGATAAGGCCACTAACTTGAAAACTTATCTAACCAATATAGAATTATCAATAGACATCCCAAGAAGACCTCAAATGGATTTGATAAATAATTGAAGCCGACGTAATCGTACACAAATACGGATTATGGTACCGTGCATAATATTAAAATGAAGTTCTTATCAAGTAAACAATAAAATCATATCTGAAATGACCTAAAAGCAATCCAATGCGTGAGGTGCACCGCGATAGAAGTATGCAGGTAAACAGAATACACGGAATATAATATTATTTTTAACCGCGCTAGCGTTGTCTCCAGAGTTAGACCTGTAATTTGTCTATTCTTGTAAATCTTTCTAGATTCAATGCAACGAGGTTAACTAAACTAGATGTGAATTCACTTCTCATCTAAGATTCTGTAAACGTTCTTCATGTACACGGGCCGTTACTGTTAAAAAATACAAGAGGTTTAGCAAATTTGAATCTAACGATCCCCAAAATCACCAACAAGTATGGATCGAGGACGATAGAATTTGTTTTTCCAACACTGCCTGGGTCTTTACAAAAGAGCACAGTTTCACCCAATTTGGAAGAAATTATTAAAAAATGGCTTATAGAAAATAACCTGTCTTACCTGTAAGAATGATATATATTGTATAAACGGTGACTGATTAATTGTTATGTTTTTGAGTTTATTAAATGTAACAAATTGATATAAAAGTACCTGCAGACAAACGTCTATCGAGACATTTTGTGGGTCTAGTGTTAATTTAAAAAAAAAATGAATATAAAAAAAAAAAACGCAGTAAAAAAAATTGAAGCCGGCTGTGGATGTTGGCGGGGATGAGAGTCGAGTTAGAGTTTGACGAATGTTTAACAGTACATGTTATTATTTTGAATAATTTAACCACTAAAAAAGCTCACTTTACCACCAATGAACAGTCACCGTTCAGAGTTTTCTGGGCTAATCTGCCGTGTATCCTGCAACGGGATCCAAAACGTCGGCCCGAAATGCCAGATTATCCCAGAAAACTGTACGTTAATTCGATATTCAACTGTCGCCGCTCTGGCGACAAATCGTTGGTTTAATTACTTGATCACAGCAGAATTTTTTTATAAATATATACTTATATATTTTTTATGCCAACTCGTTGATTTCTAAGGACTTTCCTACTTTGCTTCACATTTTTCCGATGTTCTCGATATCTGGTCTTATTCCTTCCTACTTAGTTTTATTTCGCAATACTTACTTTGTTTTATTTCATAATAGTTTGTAAATTAGAGTGAATAAATAAAAAGCGAGATGCATTTGGCGAAATAAATACTCGTATCTAGGGAATTACAGCCATTGCTTGTATTTGGGGGGATTTTACACAGGTGTGTATATTACAAAGAAATTACAAAATATATTCCGACAGCAAAAAGTATTTTTACAACTTAATCAGGTTTAAAATAATTATTTATAAAAATTTCGCGCATTTGTGTCTGAGTATGTACTCACTTTAATGTGCATGGCAACGGTAGAAAATAAAAGTTGACCTAGTTCTCTTATCATATTATTATGACACGCAACTTTGTTTACATAGTACATGATAATATAATATGTTCTATGTGCAAATTGCTTATTTCGCCGTGATGCCAGATTTGGCGATTAAAATCTATCAAATATGTATTTGCACGGCAACGGTAAACGATTTTTCGGTTAAATTAATAATACTATACTCAAAGCAAAGTACCTACATAATGTAATCATTACGCAACTAACGCTCCACGTCTCCAAATGGAAAACTTTCTGAGAAATAAACACTTTTTACCTAGTAGAAATATATGATATATTTAGGTTTTACTGCTAACGGTAGCGCTATAAATGTACGATGGGCTGTATTGTCACAAGTGCTTGTATTCATCTGAAAAGAATACACTTTATAGGGAGCATGTTTTTATAAAATGTACCTGTGTAAGTTAATTTCCGTTCTTGAAATATATTAATATAATTACAATTGTTTTAAAGAGGAATGGTGCAAAAAGTAACGAGTCGAAATAAAACCTTCAAGAGTGCCGCCACTCTTTACTCGCGCAGGCGCTCTCGTATGAAACGACTCAAACCCAACATAAGAATGTTCGGAGTAAACATCCCCTGGACCAGCGACATCAAATACCTAGGTGTTACGCTGGATTGCAAACCCACATGGTGCTAACATATACAAAATAAATGAAGCGCTGCATCATGTGCACTCTGCGCAATATTATAATAGGCAGGAATTGCAAACTTGCCAAGCTCCTCTTATAAAGGTTGTTTTTTTAGAGGTACAAAACTTTAAAATGAAATAAAAACACATAAAAATCGCGGTAATGGCTTTATTAGAAATATAAATTTATGCCATTAGTGTTTAAATGAGATTTCCCGCATATGGGCGCCGCGGCTGGCTCGAATAAAGCGCAATCTGGAAGTCCAATTTTCGACCACTTTGTGGAGCAGCTGAAGGTATATCGGCAATAACGCGACGAGTGTTGGCTCCCAAGTCGTTTATTGACGTAGACTAGCGACTTCACATATTCCCACAGAAAATAATCCAAAGGTGTTAAATCACACGATCTTGGAGGCCAATTCACAGGTCCATTACGCGAAATTATGCGCTCATCGAATGCTTCCTTCAATAAATTCCACATTAATGCCATTCAAATGGGGAACGAAAAAGTCAGTAATTATGGATCTATTGCGTTATCCATTGACTGTAACGTCCTGGCTGACATCATTTTTGAAGAAATAACAGCTTCTTCGGTGCGCACTGTACGACGTCTCTGCGGATGCGTATTATCAATTAGAGTATGCGTGGTGCGAAAACGATCCATGGTTATTCGAATTACTTGCTCGGATGGACGATTATGTCGACCGTAAAATGGACGTAGTCTATAAGTTTCGCAAACTGAACCACGAATTTCGAAATAAATTTACACAATTTACAAGCGTTTTTCTGGCATAAGTCTATTCATGGTGAAATGGCAAACCAACCTGAGCACAAATCAGCTGTCAAATTGGCTGTCGCTGGAAAAAGAGTTGCCAATTCGAAAACCAAACCTCTAAAAAAACATCCTTTACAAAGCCGTCTTAAGGCCTATACTCTTCTATGCAACCCTCGTTTGGGGTCACGCGACCAAGGCACATAAATAAACTTAAGATCTTCCAAAACAAGATCATCCGGCTAGCATTGGGTGCACCTAAATTGCACTTCACCACAACTCGGGTATTCCCCCTGCAAAAGAATTCATAAAACGCCTCTCGGAGCGATTTTATGCTGACCTACCCCAGCACCAAACCCCAACGATTAACGTTTTATCAATCTACGATACAACGGTCCCTTCACGTATTAAATGTCCAAAAACCGTCCTCCTTTAAAGGTTAACTCCTGCCCCAGCTAGCAGCCCCTGCATCACTGCATTAATAATAACAATCAATATTAATTTTTAATTTTAATTTTTAAAATAGAGATGCGTACACAGAATACATGTCACATCAATAAACACCTCAGTTTTTCTAACACGCCCATAAGGCATACTTTATGATGCAAGGGGTCCAATTGGACCCGGTACTCTGTATGAAAAGATATCAAAGTCAAAATATTCTTAGGAAAAGTTTTTACAAAGTATTTTGTCTAATTATTTATGGTTAAAGATATTTTATAATATAAAATAATACCTTTTTAAAATGTATTGGTATGCATATATTCAAGTCCGCTTCAAATACACATTTGCGCTATTTTCAAGTTCAAGCATTGTTCAAGCAAAGGTAAAATAGCGCGCATCGCTTGAGTCGAAAGAATTACGTTTAGTTAGTTTACGTTCGGGGGATTTCTAAATTCATTTACTAGATGTATCTAGTTAAAACATTAAAATATGAACTATTCATTATCTGCGCGTGGACTTATATATATATACATGTAAGCCAATATCAGTAATTAATATTTATTTCGCTAAAATTATAGTTGGGTTTTACCTTTTTTGATTGTATATAGTTCACGTTCCTGAATGTATTATTTATACTGTTGTTTTTAACGTGAATTACATTCAATGATAAATAATAAGGTGCAAGTGTAAAATATTAAATTACAAGAAAATTCGATTGCATAACTGCGTAATATTATGTAACTTATGTATAACTGCGTAATATTATGTAACTTATGTAGATCTGTAGCATTTAATTGTGCGTGAAATGATTAATTTTTAAGTTATTTTATTATTATACAAACGATGTCGGTTTAGTTAGCCAGGGTTAATTTATTATTGATTTAACGGTTTATTTTTCGTTTCGTTCTACCAATACGCCCGCTCAACTTTCACCCTATTACTTTATTTGTGAAAGCTACGATGTGTCCGTAACGGGCGTGCCCGGTAATTGTGAATGATATAAATTATTTTAAAATTAATAACATTTAACCGAGTACCTAGACACCTACTAGTCTCGAATAGCAACACGCCTGGCGCATGTCGTCGCCTAATATGTACCTACTCACTTACATTAAACATATTTAAAAATTGAAATACAAATTAAATATGTTAATTAGAAAGATATACATATAAAATCAATTCTTTTCCTATCGGTTTGCTCAAATTGAGATTTCGTAAAATCGAAGTAGATGGTTTTCAGATAATGGAACGATAGATGTATCAATTTGAAAAGTGTAACATATAGGTTCGAAAATTTGTCGTCAATCCACTGTGTTGGTGTATGTATATCACTCTAATTAATACATTTAATTAGTATTTAAAATATCACAGACCTATGTGTTATCCTTAATAATATTGAAAATTTATTATCTAGTATCTTATATTATATTACATACGTACATACAATGGTCGTACACCATTAATATATATATATCAATACTTTATGGATGGATACCCAACTAAATTACGAGTAGAAAATGTTTATGGAATATGTGCCCAAACTTAACCATGTCAGAGATATAAGCATTTAAAAAAAATCGTAATTTTGTAATTATTTCGGTTAATTGAAATATTTTATTTATTTCAAATTATACATTAAGTACAAAAAAATAATGATTATCGGATTTCGCGCCGCCAGACTATCTTTTGTTAAATGATTTAAGGCCTGAAGCAAAAATATATATTAATAATTGAACAATTTCGCAAATATTTATTTCGAAGTACTCCAAGCTTAACACGATTTTGTAAAAATTTCAAACAATAATATTTTAGGTAACAAGGTAGGATTTTCAAATATTCCTTGAACGTTATCGACTCGTAATATAGTTAGGTATCCACCCATAAAATATTGTGGACTAGGCCTGTTACAACCTGTATATATATAAAACAGGCTTGCCTAGTTGGGCAATGCATTTTCGAAATCTGTGTAAAATGTATGTAACAAACTGTCTTGTTTTTTTAGCTGTACAATACTTATATTTTATATGTGTCTAAATAAATAAATCAAATAAAATATTATATATATATATATACACATACTATGAAAATACTTTTTCAACTGGCATAGATCTTACCCGTCTTCCCAGTGACGTAACTACGTCAATGCGGTGAATTGGGGCCACTTACGGTACATTTGATACCAATACTTTTCTCGAATATGAACTAATAATTTATAAGATTCTCATCAATAAAAATAGAATTGTAGAATTTGAAATATCATTTCTTACGCGTCCTACTAAAACATATGAAAGCATTATCGATGTATACCTAATACGTTGTGTTAAAAAACAGACTTAAATCTTAAAGCAATTTTTTTTCCAGTCGCTAGTGCTATGTAATTGTCAAAAACCGCATTATTTTATTTTTTAGAACGTGTGAATATATAATATATGTAATACTAGAGACAAGAGACCAATTTTGTTTTTTATATATAATTAATATAACCGTGTAGTATGCACTTAGTGATCTTATACATAAACGGTGGGACTCAATTTTTTTTAAAGTTACACCTTATCTGTAACCTCGTTGTTTTTGAAGACCCATAAAATTGACCATATATTTTTTTTAAATTTTTACGTTGTCACCTCTGACTCGTGCGATACACACATCTTATGCGTAGGTACGCCTGTTTGATATGACCTTTCGCTGTAGGTCTTTTAGGATAAGCAATCTGCCAAAACTACCTACATTAAATATAAAACTTAATATATTTTTTTCACACAGAATTGTTGGATTGTCTACTTGTACATTCTAACCATATTCATTCTACCGTACTTTTCTAACTTAAGTAAATTAATATTTTATTTTCAAATGAATTTAGAATTTTGTATATCTATTTTACATTCCAAACAATTTCACGTTGACCACCAGAGGGTCAGTTCAACCACCTGCAGATAATTGACGTTCTAGAAAATAAAGCAATGTGTAATAATTCACCGGACTGCAAATATAATATTTCCAGGATTCCTGTTATCTCGGGTTAGTAATGAATAAGGGTTATAGTTAAAGGATAAACCAAACCGCTGTTATTACCGTTATTACTGGTATTTCCAACCCTGAATATCGAGAGCCGAGGTTTCAACCTTCGCAGACGCTCTCCCCTCAGCATGGTCATCATTCGTCACTAAATGATGGTTTGCCCGAAGCATTCTCGGAAAGTATGGGTGAACGAATTGAACTGTTTGCGAAATAACCTTGGTTTATTTTCCTTTTGATAGGAAATAAAGTATATTTACACTAAATGTATCGGTTATCTACTAACAATAACAGTCCTACAGCTGATATCATAAGACAAATAAAATCCCAGTTAATGGTTGTTAAATTAGTACTTTCATTTTTACTTTCACTTCGGTACTCTATTCTAACATTTACCGTATTACTCACCTCATATTATTTATTATTATTATCTAGTTCATTTCATATATTGCTTGTACTTAATACTTTAGCAAAGGTTGAAGAAGACATCGATTTTCATCAGATTGTTCATTTAACATTTAACTAGATTCCATTATTTATGCACAAAAATCAGTCATTTGAGTCACACTCACAAATATCATAAATTGACAGCCTAAAGCAAGGCAAAGTTCATTAAACTTTTCACTTATACTCATACTTATACTTTCTCATGTATAAATAATGTAAAAATAAATAAATATGAATTAAACATATTAATTAGAAAGATATACATATAAAATCAATTCTATTGAAAAATATTGTTGTTGCTCCACCGGGATTCGAACCCGGATCTCTTTCCTAACCGGGGAAGGTGCATTATCCAACTATGCTACAGCGACAATATTTTTAGCGACAATTTTCGAACCTATGTTATCTTTTTTTTTACCTTCCCCGGTTAGGAAAGAGATCCAGGTTCGAAACCCGGTGGCGCAACAACAATATTTTTCGATAAAATTGATTTTATATGTATATCTTTCTAATTAATATATTTAATTCATATTTAAAATATCACAGACCTATGTTCTGAATAATTACAACTTCACAATAAGAATGTGTTCTCCTAATAAAAATAAATACGGTAATCATGGCAATTTAATAAGAACTTTAGTGAAAATTATTATTATTATTAATATAAGTAGCCGTTTTCTATCCACCGCTGGTTAAAAGCCATTCCAAGTGTCTCCCGTTTTTTTTAACTCGGTACACCTGGTACACCTAGTGCACGTGAACTCATCTGTCTATCTGGTATCTCACCTCTGTCTGATGTGGATTTAACTTGTATGTTTCAAAATTCGTACTGTTTTCAAGTTAGCCAACATCTTGGTGGCGGTTCTTATCCAATGAGAATTCCTTTATTAATTGTGATTACACTATAGTGCAAGCGATATGTTGCTGTCGTGCTGTTACAAGTAATCGACTGCCACCTAGGAATATTAGCGAAAAACACGGTGTACGCATGCGTCAATCATAACATGTTATTTCTCTAAATATTATGTGTGCCATCGCTCGTATGCTAATATACCTTCCATAAACAATTATTATTATGTTAGTATATATTATATAATTAATTGATACATTTTATTATGCGTATATTTGTTATTTCAGTGAATAACAAGTTTACATGTTCTTGATTGGAAGATTAATTAACTTTTTGCAAAATTCCTAGTTCCCAAAATAGAAAACATTTACAAAAAAACCTCAATTAACCAATTAATTAAAGAAAATAACACTAGAAAATTTGAAACAAGCACATCATTAAGGTTTAAAAATAACTTTAAAATCCCTAAATGTAACACCAAACACTATCAGCAAAATTCTATATATTTAGGGATAAAAAATTTCAATAGCCTCCCTACACAAATTAAAGAAATAAAGGATATAAAAGAGTTTAAAAAGAAACTAAATGAACACTTCAAAAATACATAATTGGACAATAAACAATATTACAGAATACTTCAGAAGCACACAAATGGACAATGAATAGAATATGTAAGTTATTATATAAAATTATTGTGTTGTAACTCCTTCTCCAAGCACAAGAGCTGGTCTCTTTTTTGGAGAGGTAAGCGATAGAAAAACCATGTATATATGTAACCATATGTATGTATGTAACCATATATTTAAAAATTGAATTTATGTTGCCATTGTATTTTCGCTAAATTAAAAAAAATTAAAAAATATTATTACCATTATTTACCACTCAACATGTCACTTCTTGTATCCTGAACAAGGGACTATTGGTTCCAAAACATCTTGAGTAATCAATAAACAGTGGTATAAACAAAGTGTGTTTTCATTATTAATATAAAATGTTGCTACAAAATAATTTTACATTTATTGAAGAAGTAATTATATACTAGATGTTGGTACAGCCACAAGAAAACAAGGGTGCTTCGCTAATTTCCGCTTATTTCAACTGGCGATGATGATGATGATGAGGTCAGAATAAATGAAACACAGAAATATGTTCTTTCTAGAGACAGTGGTGCGATAGAATCAAGAATGCGTTCCCGCTCGCTGTGTACTTATTTTAGTTACAAACAATACATTAAATTCGTTCATATTTTCCAGCATTTTAGCGAGCGGGTTGTAACAGGCGCCAGAAAAACATATTCTATTAAAAAAATGACAGTATCACACGTTTTTAAATTACTACCTCGTGTCATTAACACATCAATTAATTGGCGTCACTACGGCAACTTCTCAATCCTGTGCGATATAATTAGACGTCCTTAGGTATTATGGTAAATTAAAAAGTTTTCCAATATTATTAAGTTTTAACCTACGTATACTGTGCACATACTTACTGTATAAATATTTCTTTAAATTTGTCAAGATAAGAGGAAGAGTTCCTACTATTAGTACAAATTATTAACGAAATTCGTAGAAAATAAAAATCATAAAATACTATTTTTTGTTAATGAATTTAGAAATAAATACTTTTCACTTCTCAGGAAGCAATGTTGTTAATCCATCTGTTAAATCCATGTTGTATTAAAATTTTAATATTTAAATACACTGCCCTGGATTCGAAGAGATTTTAGATGATTTATTAAACGCCGAATGGGTTTATTTTTTAATTTAATATAATTTGATTTTCTGCCCCCCTTTCTGCTTCCGCATATCCGATCTGCTGTTCAATGTACTAAAATATTATATTTGAGCAGATTCACGAGGGAAATGGTTCCTAAAATTTAGATATTCAGGTTTCCTTACTATAAAATTTTTCAAATTATTTGTTTTTACCCGAAAAATAAAACGAATTTATCATGTTTTGAAATAACTGTCAGTTAGATAGCACTAACAATTCACATTCTGTGATGCTGAAAACTAGTTTAGTTAAATTAGTATTTATTTATTTTAAATGCAACGTTCATGGGCTCGTGTTAACAAAGTAATAATGATAAAAATAGTAAATAATAGTTGTAAAACCATTAAAATAATGTACTCAGTAATTGAGTCATATTTTATTAAGAGAACACATTCTTATTGTGATGCTGTAATTATTCAGAACATAGGTCTGTGATATTTTAAATACCAATTAAATGTATTAATTAGAAAGATATACATATAAAATCATTTTTATCGAAAAATATTGTTGTTGCGCCACCGGGATTCAAACCTGGATCTCTTTCCAAACCGAGGAAGGTGAATTATCCAACTATGCTACAGCGACATTATTTTAGACGACAAATTTACGAACCTATATGTTACACTTTTTCAAATTCAATTACAAATTACCGGTTTGGAAAGAGATCCAGGTTCGAATCCCGGTGATTTTGTGTGTATATCTTTTTAATTGATACATTTAATTAGTATTGAGTCATATTTAATTAAAAATATCTTAGTAATAGAATTCTTAAATAAATTAAAAAAAGAACAAGTACTTACAATTTTAAAAAAACAATCTAGTATAGTGGACATGGGGCTTATCTAGTTATTTTTTGGTTGCATCAATATATTACATATAATACTTACATATTTTTTATTTTACATTATATTTATAGATTCCTCAAGACCCGCTGTTTTAGATATTAAATTTGGCTACAGTAACATTAAAATTTTACCTTCACCGTTTTGTCTTATTCCTCTCTTTATTATTTTTTTCCTTGCTGCTAACTACTGATATTGCCATACAGAACACAATTTATGCATATTTTAATAATGTTTGTTTTGTTTCTAAACTATTTATAGATTTTTACGTTCTCGCAATGTTTGATATACGTATAGTTAATGTATTAATTCCTTCTCCCTCTTTCTTCCAGTCGTAAACATTTATAGCAGGTTCCAAAACTCCCAATGTGTTAGAATTTTAAAAAAAATCACTAGACTACCGCAAACATGCTTAAAAATCACTAATGTCACATGTCATACACATGCAGCGCCGGCATTACGCATAGGTGAAGCAGGCACCTGCCCGTGGTGGCAAAATTAAGGGGCGGCCGAAAGTCTTATTTGATAAAAATTGAAAAACAAAATCCCAAGTTGCAAAACTATAATAGTATGTAATATAATAATTCAGGCAATGCAAATCTAATAAATAGTATTATAGTTATTTCCTAATAACGCTGTAATTTTTTGTCAACACTAGTGTCCAGATAGTCTTTTGGTATAATGCCGCCCTTGGGCGAATTTCAGAATGTCGCCCCTATCGTGTGTGCTACGCGGGCGGCCAATTTATGGGGATGGTTCTTCACATAAGTTACTAGGGCAAAAAAAAACAATCTTGTCTGTGGCGGCAAAAAGTCTAGCACCGGAGCTGTACACATGGTGTAGTTTTATACACTTACATTCATGTACACATGTATTAAAAAAAAACAGGGTCGGTTCCCCATATACAAAATACATTCACTTTTCACGCCTTTCTATTACCTGTCTATAATAATTATTCTCAGTCCATAATAAGAGTTCTCTGAAATAATAATTTTAAGGGCTTCTTCTGCAACCCGTAAAATGACACGAGGCACGTGCACGTAAAACAACCCCTTTAAATACTAAAATTAAGTGGGCATGGTTAAAAAGGTGAAACCTGTTGTTAGAGGGCAAATCCCAAATGAAAACTTACGTCAATATGGTGGCGTCAAAAGTAACCGTGCATTATAAGATCGCCCCATGTTTGTGAAATGCCACAAAAAATATTTTGTAAAGGCGCGCGCTTTTAATACACAAATTCAAAATACAGAGAATTCACTGCTCAATGCATTTTAAGGAATAATAATGTATTAAGATAATTCCTCGTCATGAAAACTATCACGTAGGTACTAATTAGCACACGAAGAAAAAAAAAATCTCTTTTTTAGTGTTAGATAAAAATTAGTTAAAACATTATGGTCGTATACATGCATTAAATCAGTGGTCGGCAACCTTTTTTGGCTGCGGGTCAAAATCAACCGAAATGTGACTATTAAGAAGACGGTTGGGGTCAATGAGTATTTTCATTTAAAAACAGTCAGTTAATAAATATAAGAAAAATTTTATTGGGAAAACTATGACGATATGCTTTTAATCTCTTTTTAACCTTCGGATACCGGAAGATCGAAAATCCGGAGTGGGGTACAAAGTGACCCCATACAAATTTGCGTTTTAATGAAGTATACTGGTTTGAGCATGTCCCATCATATTTTTTATTCAATTTCTTATAAAATGCGAACAAGATACTACTAAATTTGTCGTAATTTTATAAAAAACCGTAGTATTTTGAAGTGTCATCACTCATAAGCACTCGGCCGTCGGGAGCTACACGAGCAGAATGATGCGGTCGAACGTGTCGTGTTCGCGAACACACCGCGCACGTGCACGTCCTAGGTCAGCGAAAAGATCTAATACGCGACTCAACTAAATACGTACGTCATGTCTGCCGGTACCTAATAAGAGGAATTAACTTAAAAAATTGATCCCAATTGTCTATGGAAAAACATCGTTTTTTCTACTTTTTACTGTCTTATTTATTTTTTATGCACGTTGCATTATTTGGGATATTTATGAGAATTACAATAAATACCAGCTCAACATCATTAATATTTAATACATAGTTCTAAAAATAAGACTTTTGGGGTTATATTGTGCTCCGTTCCAGAACGGAAGTGTTAAACTGAACATAAAAAACAAAATTCTAATTCTAATTATTATAAAAATAAATATAATTGTCAAGTGTTAGTTTATTAATAATTTATGAAGTTTATAAGCGTTCTCTTGCGCCACAGGCTCTTTCTCATTGGCCCACGCCTGACGGATGCGCGCGCACCTTTTAAATAACAGAAAGGATTCAGACCACCTCTCCATCGACCACGTTATATACTTATACTTTATTTTCGAATATTCTATAACCCCCCCAACGCTCTATTCACCAATGATTTCGACTCCCTACTCACCGGCGACACACCCACCATACTCGCCGGTGATTTCAATGCAAAAGATTCCTCCTGGAATTCCAGAACTCCGAACCGAAACGGGAAAAAACTCCTAGCATACACGGACACAAACAACCTATCAGTCGTAGCCCCCTCCAAACCCACCTTCTTCTCTAGTATCGGGTACCGACCCGATATTCTAGACTTCGCCATCCTAAAAAACTTCCCATGGTCACATTCCATTACCACTTCGAATGACCTTAACTCCGACCATAACCCAATTTTTATTGAAATCTTCGACTTCCATAACGTCACCCCCCCTTCGCCAGCTAACAATATTGTTAACTGGCCCCACTTCGAACAGGTCATTCGAACTAAATTCACCATCCCCTCTTCAATTACCGACACAGCAGATCTAGATAGGCATATCGACTCTTTTACCTCCACGATCACATCAGCCCGAGAAGAATCCTCCCCACCCCCCCCCCCCGCCACACCTCGTCGCCTTGCACTACCTCTCCACATTCAAACCCTCATACGGGAAAAAAATCACGCCAGACGCCAATGGCAAAAATACCGCATCTTCGCCGACAGAACTCGAGCCAACCAACTCCAAACCAAACTCAGAAGCGCACTTTCGGCCCACCGCTCTGAGTCTTGGCAATTCAAACTCTCCGCCCTTCAGCCCCAAGATGGTACGCTCTGGAAATTGGCCAAATCCCTCAGAGCACCAAAAACCACCATCACCCCGATTCACGCCCCCTCCGGACTACTGTACGAAGAAGAGGACAAGGCCGAAGCTTTTGCGGACAGCCTTGAACTCCAATTCGACACCAACCCCGACATCTCCACTGCCTCCCACACAGCGTTCATCAACAGCCACGTCGAAAACAATTCCAACCCCCCCTCACTTCAGAACAAATTCTTCACCTCACCAGAGGAAATTAAAAAAATAATCCGAAATCGTAAACCCAAAAAAGCTCCGGGTCCCGATGGGATCCCAACTAAAGCCTTGAAACTTCTCCCCTCCAAGGGGATTCTCTTTCTCACCCTTCTCTTCAACACCGCCTTTCGCTTACAATACTTTCCCACGGCCTGGAAAACTTCTAATATCATCCTCTTCCAGAAACCCGGCAAAGATCCGCTTTTCTGTGACAACTACCGTCCAATCAGTCTTCTCTCTAACATCGGCAAAATCTTCGAGAAAATATTCCTCACCAGACTCCAATCAGAACCAGGCCTCAAAAATGCCATTCCAGATAACCAACACGGCTTTAGACCCCTTCACTCCACCAATCACCAGCTTCTGAGAGTCGTCGAGTTCATAACCGACGGCTTTCGAAAACATCGATCCACCGGCGCAATCTTCCTCGACGTGGCAAAAGCCTTCGACAAGGTGTGGCACAACGGCCTCCTCTATAAACTTTCCGAATTCTATAACATCCACCCCCAACTCTACGGACTCCTCAAGTCGTTTCTCTTCAACCGCCCATTCAGAGTCAAACTCTCCAAGACAATCTTCTCCTCCCTCCGCTTCATGAAAGCCGGCGTCCCGCAAGGCTCAATTCTCTCTCCATTTCTTTACAACTTATTCACGAGCGATATGCCGAAGCCGACTGATAGGTACTCCATATCAGCACTCTACGCAGATGACACCACAATTCTCACAAACTCTACAGACCCACTCACAATCACCATCCGTCTTCAGGCCCACTTAGACGCCCTCCAATGTTGGTTCGAGGCTTGGCGCATTGCCATTAACCCCACCAAAAGTGCCGCAATCATGTTCAACCGCACACGCCAACGCGGAATCAGACCCAAAGGCCACGTCACCCTCGATCAGGTGGACATAAAGTGGCACAATGCGGTTAAATACCTCGGACTAACATTGGACCGCAGGCTAACGTGGAAAACTCACGTTTCATCCACCCTCCGGACAGCCATTAAAGCTAGAGGTATCATTCACTGCCTCATCAACAAACACAGCCCCCTCCATACGAACACCAAAATCCTTCTTTACAAATCCCTCCTCCGCCCACTCCTCACCTACGCCTGCCCCATCTGGGCCACAACTAAACATCTCAATAAAATCACCACTTTCCAGAACAAAATACTCCGCTACATTCTCCAAGCCCCGTGGTTTGTGAGAAACACAGTCATACATCGGGACACCAACACACCACACCTTAACACGCACATTCTGGAACTTTCAACCAGATTCTTCAAAAAGCTTCAAACCATCCCAAACCCCTCCATTTCCTCCCTCGGCAGAAACTCCCCCGATGCAGACCCTGACAGATTCCTCCCCATCTCCCTGTTATATCCCCCTGCTCCCGTCCCTTGAAGAATGGCGAAAAAAATATATAAAAAAAACAAACTTAACTAATATGTAAAAAAAAAAAAAAACATTATATACACATTTTACAACTTTACAAAATTTTTTTTACAAATATTTACAAATTATTTACAAAAATTTTTACATAAAAAATTATTATACTTTATGTTCGAAACTCGAGTGGGTCACTTGAAATTATCAAATGGGTCACTTAGTAACCCGCGGGTCATAGGTTGCCTATGCCTGCACTGGATGCTAATATGTTCAAGATGAATACCAAATAAAAAATCTAGGTAAATGTACTAGTAATTATCACAGCCGTGTGTTTTGGAAGCATTAGGACGTTCGCGAGGACTTGGAACGATTTGATAAACCAGATATCGAAAGTCTTTCTAATTTGTAAGCGGGCTCAATAATCGACGGGCACCAGATAATATACGGATAACAGAGGTGAAGTTTACCAGCACAGAAGAATTTGGCGTTTTTCCTCTGTGTAGAATCGTCATGATGATAATCACACGTATTTAGTCGTCAGCAGTATCTTCATAAATAATCATTTGTTTAGTATTGTTTGGGTCATATATTTATGCTTGAACGAAACTAGTTTACTATGCCTTCGTCTCCCCTCCTCACCCAGCATTCCTCCGCATCAGTCGAACAGCGACCCAGAACCGGTACGGTAACGAGTGAAATCGCAGTATAATATTAAAGTGAGACGTCGTGTCTAATCCGGTGCAATCTGAAAGACTAGAGACCCCTGATACAAAATCTAAATTTACAGTCCACCTTGGAGGTGCCAGAAGATCGGGATTGTGGTAAGTGCAAGCCTCCTTCCGAATATCCTGTTTCTTCCAGCATCTATGCTTTTACGCAACAAGTATTATGCAACGTTGAACATACTCATATTAATGTTATTAGTTATTAAAATATTACTAAGATTTTAACTCACTTTCATTTTGTCTCTTGCTTATTCGTCAGTTTAGGGCAGGATTCAAGATAACAAGCCCTCGAGAATGAGTAATGATATTTACTCCAAACGTCGGGAGTATACAAGTTCTTCTTAGGACTATTTAACGCGAGTTTCCCAGATAATAATCCGTTATCTATTACCCGTGAAAACCTTAAATATAACACACATATATATAGTTAACTTACCATCGTGTCATTTTTTCACGGTGGTAGGTAGAGAGGATGGAGCACAATACTGTCCTGAAACACAAGTCTTACCATTCCCCCGCACATTCTTGCTTGCTCGTCAAATTTGTGGCTTCTAGCATGTTCTTAACATGTCCTTCTCATTTATTTTCCATTTCTGAATCCTATTTACAATACAAAGATTATATTAACATTCGCTCCTAATTGATTAATTCGTTTCTTATCGTAAATGGTTTTACGATTTACGTCTGAGCGACCTCATTTATCATAAATCATAGTCATCAAATATACATATATTATAAGCAATAATAGATGACAATAAAAACATGAATTACACAAATGTGTAAATCAATTTTTAAACAAAAATAATTTTCGGCGCCTATTAAACACTCATTAGAAGTTATTAGACGCACGGACATAAAGTTTATGAGGGCGCCAGTCATTCGTCATAACTAGCGAATACCTGGATCTGATAACAGTAGCTTAGTTTTAATTTGTCCAGCGGAACAACCCCATCAAAACATCAAATCCTAACGCCCTAAAAGTTGAAACAAGTATAAAAGTCATCTCTCCTTCGTCATGGAAAAACAGAATTTTGAATTGGGGATGCAGATGTAGGAACTCTATTTTGGAAATATTTTCTGGAAAATAAAACAAAGATGTTGGAAGGCGAATACTAGAGAGTTCATTTATTTTAATTATGTAAGTAAAGTACATACTTATATTTCTTCAATATTAGCAAAATTACTTTGTGGCCAAATATTATATAAAGAAGAAGATAAAAAACTTTGTTTAAACCATTATTTATTGATAAATCAACTTGTTTCGATACCTGTGGTATCTTCTTCAGGAAACAACGTGTACTCAATTAAAAATGCAAACAGATAAAAACAAGATTATAAAAGTATTAGTAGGAACTGTGAAAACAAATTTAAAAGGTGATTATTTGCAAAAAGGATTAGGTTATTTATAATATGTAATTTGCTATGAACACTTTTATTTTTTCTAAAATTTCTATTTGTATGTATAATTTCTATACCCTTGTTAATGTCAAAATAATGGTTAGTTTCAAAAAGTTGTTGCTATTTAGACATATGTATCAACTGTATCAAGTGCATTTTCTGAAGAAGATACTATAGATATCGAAACATGTTGATTTGTCAATAAATAGGTGTTTAAACAATGTGTTTTATCTTATTATTTATTTTTATATTTAACCGTTGTGTAAAGCTGCATCTAAACAAAATCTCATTAATTCTTAAAGAGTCTCTTCACGAAGAGACTTGAATCTTGCGAGTAGTTCCAGAGTATATTTGGTTCAATATTATTTCGTTTAAAATACAACAGACAATATTTAAATTAAGCGAAAACTGTGTAAAAAATGTAATTTAGAGCGACTTTATTTTATTTGCAGTTTTATAAATGGTGTCAGTATTGAGTACGTGACTAGTATTTTTTTTTTGTGAACGTTAAAATAATGCTATTTTTACAATGAATAGCATACATTAGTAAAAAGTTATTTTAAACAAATAATAGATATCTCATAGAGATGAAGTTATTTTAATGGAAAATATATGGAATATAAATATATAATAAAAATTAGCTTCGTTTTTATGAGATATCTATTATTTGTTTAATAACAGTGTCTTTGTAGGTGAAAATCTAGTAATTGTGTGTTCTTGGACATATTCAAATATTGCTAAAAGTTATTTTATTTATATTTTATATTATTCATCGTAAAATTATGTATGTGTTTATTTAAATTAAATTAAATCGATTATTACAAACCAGACACACTATATAATTGAAATTATCTCAGGATCGAAGTGCATACTCACAAGCCTGGGTGGGAACCTAATCTAACGACATAAAACCAATGCTGTCCTGCGTTAGCATAATATTTGAGATTATTTTAGACTAGAAATAGGTATGTAAATTGAATCCCGGAGCACGGGGTGGTGAACCTGAGTTTTTATGCGTTTCATTTAATGTGTAAGTATAAATAACTATGAATGCCCCATACCCGCAAAAATATTACCTCTACCGATACAATGTGATTGTCCTGTTGCATAAGCTGTCCTTTGTACTTTAAGGATTATGATTTGGGTTATTTTTTACTACGCGTAGAAGTGAAATAGGTATTTTAATTGGGTTGGGTACATTTTCCTTCTAATGAGATATAAACCACGACCCTCTCTACCGAACAGTCTTAGAAAAGTATGCGTGAAAGGAGATTAGGGTAGGTAGAAATTTATCATATAAATATGATGAATATCAAAGTTCTTTATCTTGATAATGGGGGATGTTCACACCAAATTAAAAAAATTGTGAAAATGTAGTTACATTGTGAAATGCATATTACAAGTACATAGGTACTGTATAATATTATAAGGTTAAGCATCTAACATGGAATTATTTTAGTGATTATATTATTTAAATACAAATTAAATAAAGCAACTATAAACATATACAAAAAAATCTATTTATCGAAAAAATATTTTGTTATAACAAATTTTTTTTTTTGATTAATTTAATTTGTATTAAAAACTATGTTCTGAAAATGCAACTTCACAATAAAAATGTGTTTTCTCTTTAAAAATATATAATTTGTTATATATTCCACCGAATACTTTTCGTGCTAGTTTATTTTTTAAAAATACATCAACCCGTTGCTTAAAAATGTTTTTTTAAATAGAAATAACGTGGTTATCTTTCGGGACATCGAAGAATCTCTAACTGGACGACGAATGTCTACCGCTTGAAATAGATGCATATTGAGTATGTTAAAAAGGAAACAAATATCAACACATTTATAACTCTACCCTTTTCTCAGATTATTACCAAATCAATGATAAATTAATTTATAAATGTATTTCTCTATTTATAAGACAGTTATGTTACTGAACTTCTTAATTTTAGGGCTATTAATTACATCGAATACTTTTAGATATTACGTAGGTACATTTGATGAAGTTATTGACAAATTGTTATATGATATAATATTTTTTTATGTTACTCACGCACCTTATTATTTTTATATACTCGTAAATTATTTCATGAACGTACATTGTCTATAAACACAAGCCTGATTTCTTAATACCGTGACAATATCAGCATTTGTTGGTTAACTTATAGGTACTATTATAATTCAGAATGTACCTTCTTTTAGAACGGATATCATGAGATTCAGCAAATGCATTCCATTAAAACAATAATTATAAGATTTCAGGAAATACAAATATTGTCCCAAATGTTGCCATTTTCATATTCTTATTAATTAATATGACGGTTATTTTGTGGTGTGAAATGATTATTTCAATTATACACACGTTGGATACGATAGCTATCATCTGATGATGAGAGGACTCTAATCGAATCTATAGTACCTAGTGACAATAACCCAACGTGTTATTTTCAATTATTTCGACATTAAATGAAAATAAGTGACACCTATTTGGAGAATTATAAAGAAATTGTAAAATTCATTATAATAAAGATAAACAAGTTGAAATGAACAATATGCGTGAGGTGATAAACGTGGTAGACATATCTAAAATTTACATAATAACATTATTAGTGTATCTTAAGGTGAGTTATTAAAGCAGACAACGGAGTTATTAAATCGTGGAAAAAATATGGTTATTATGTTGTGTGTGTTATAAAAAAAAAACGCAGGCGTGTTTATAAAATGACACATGAAGTATAATATGTATATAATACACACGTGATGTACAAACTGGTTTAAGCAAAGAACAATAAAAGTTTGCTCCACGTGACGTGAACATTTTTGTACTGAATTTAGTACATTGCATTACAATACTCGTACTCGTACATACAAACATGCCTTCAAAACGTTTTGTGCCAGGTGTTACAATTATTTCAAATATGATTTGAAAGGGAAAACCACCCAATATGAATTTGAAAGGTTTCAATTATGAACTGTATAAATAAGTTATTGAAGTTTTCGTCTATTCTTCGCATCTCGTATGCTAAAATGAACCATTCATCTGAAGGTATTAACCCGCCGAACGGAAAACATCTAGGCTTTTGTTGTGAAATATTCGATATACAGTGAATACTTTTACCTTAATTGTTTAAAATTTTACCTGAGGCTTACTTGTTCAGTCAGTGCACTGGGGACCCAAATGACTATTAAAATTATATATTTCATTGGTTTTCGGTGCATTATATTATGTAGATTTGATAATTATCCTTAAACTAAATGTTTTTTCGATAAATAGTTTTTTCTGTTATCTTTCTAGTTTATTAATCTAATGTGAATTTATAATATTTTTATTTAACATTAATGCGATAGGCAATAATGCATCAGTTGGATATTGCATTAGCCTCTGGACATTCGAAGGTTTCAGTCAATACGTATTCATCAATTTATGTACAATATGGAAGATATTGGAATGCAGGCATTTGCCTAGTTCGTCAGCAATTAGCAATTCAATGTGTTATATTTAGTAAGTAAAATGAATAAAATAAATAAATAATCAACAAATCGTGAAATTGAATGACATCGAACTCGTATTTTAAGTATGTTCTATGTTACGAATTTTCAACATATTATTTATATATTGTATTAAAATTTTTATACATAGAATTTGATAATATAAGATTATTAATGTTCGTTAAATTATTAAATCTGAAATCAAAAATAGTATAAATTATTATTATATAATTAATCATTGTGAAAAAATTGAAAGAATCGAAAACTTATTGTGGTTTTCTGATCTGCAAAAGGCACAGCGAAATGAGAAGTAAGAGGAAAGTGATGGCAAGTATCGTTCGGGTACGGAGTGTGCGGTAAACTTACATAGGCCGTTTCATCATTTTTTGAGGGAAGCAGTGCAAGTGTAAGAAAATTTAAGTCATTCACATCAATTATGAGATGATGGTTGAAGCACAGTCGGGTACTAGAGAGAGTGCTTTTAAAAGTTTCAATAACCTACGAACATGCGAGAAAATATATAAGAAAGTGAATGATTGTAACATTCCATCCTCTCAGCAGTAACTATAAGTAGGTAGGTATATTAAAATCAAATTTATTATCTTTTAAAAAACAAAATGATTTCGGAATAAAACGACGAAAACAATTCGCAATAGCTCTTAATTGAAAAGTATCTTTTGTTTTAGAGGTCTCTTGATTCTAAAATTATTTATTTATAATTTTTTAAATTTAATACGAGTATTAATGATTAACCATTAAAAAATGTATCATTTTACTACTATTAAATTGTAGAAACAAAAAATCCATCAGAAATAAAGGACGTCCGCGGAAGACTTGACACGTTGACTTAGAAACCTCAATGAGGCGAGAATTGTCAGGATAGAAGAGTGTGGCGCTCTATCCTCTTTGGCTACTCCCGCGAGGAAACGGTGTGATGGTAAGTTTGTTAGTTGAAAAATTCGGGCTTTAGACAAGACAATTAGTTAAAATATATGTACCTTACATATTTTTACACCTGGGTTTGTAAACATGTTTAAGTAAAATCGTATGTATGTAAAGTTATGACAGCAAATAGATAAATTAAACATTTATTTTCGAATTGTGGTACATATAAAATATGCTATATATTTTTTCCACATTTTATTGTGGCACAATTGATAAGCGAATTCATAGCAGCATAAGTTATACATTTTTCATGTGAAAAATAGATGAAAACGACTATTGAAAAGACTAAGCATTATTAAAAGGTCGTAAAACTATTGTATTATTATTAATGTATAATAATAATAATACACCTTTATTGGCATTAAGGTAAGATTATTGAGTAGAGTAACCATTACCACGTGAAAAAAAAATATCCCAAATTCTATACAACCAGCTTCTTACACTAATAACAAATTAAAGAATTATATATTAAATAACAAGGATAAGGATGATATTAAAAAAAAACGGGGGCTATAAATTAATTTGTAATCATTTTTAAATAGCTAAATCTTGCAGAATTTTTTTGAATTAAGGAACACTTGAGATACCGAAATGGCAACAACTATTCTGAATTCGTCAATCACCTTTTGACATTAACAAGGTTTTAGAAATTATACATACAAATACTAGGGGTTTACAGTTGTTAATAATAAGCTAGATATTATAAATAACCTAATCCTCTTTGCAAATAGTCACCTTTTAAATTTGTTTTCATAGTAGTTCTTACTTAGTTACCCACAACTTTATAGTTTTGTTTTTATCTATTCTTGTATTTTTAATTTTAAGTATACATTGTTTCCTGTGTCGAAACATGTTGATTTATCAAGAAATAGTGGTTTAAACAAAGTGTTTTGTCTTATTATTTACATTATACAGCAGTACGAGAGGGTTGCTTATTAGGAGCAATTGTGATCACTTACTCTACATGCAACGCTTCCAAATTTTTGTGCCGTTTCGGTCTAAGCCTTGGAGGGCAATGACTAAATATTAAACTGACCCACAGCAACCCCTAGGTAAAAATGTATTATTAACGATACAAAGTATAAAATAAAATGGAAACGGTTTACTTACAAACAAGTACAGAGTTAATTAGACTCATTTTAAGAAAAACTTTCTTTAACCGTCACAAAGAACTTTTTCTCTACCTGGATATTCAGATTTACAACTATAACTTATACTTATGCCCTGTACTGGCGGTATGTACGGAAACAAGTTTTTTAGTATGTGTTATGACTGGTCTCTAAAGAACAGGACGAATTTATTTACAGCAGTGCTGTTTTCAGCTAGAAAAAGTCCAAAACTTTTTGACTCTAGAACATAAGGGGTGCGGAGCATTCAAAGCATCTGTGAAGCGACCGCGCCTGGTAGGTACAGGTTATATGTGTTCAAATACTTATGATAGAATAAGGCGGCACTGTACATAAAGTGTCGCGCCTAATTAATTTGAAGCAATTAACTTCCAGTAAATTGTCTAGAGGGTTTTTTATCAGAATTTTTTACCCTTCCAATTCATGTATTAATATAAAACACTTATGATGTTTATTACAATAATTAACAGTAAAAGTTAGTAAAAGTGTCAAAGCGACTAGCGCTGATGCACTTGTAGCAGTAAATTTGGCGGTCTAGCCGCGTGTAGAGTACTCAGAGTATCGTAGACTCTAAGGAATTGGAAAAAAAAAATGTGTTCAAATATAAGTCGAAAATGTTCAAGCTTTGTATACCTAATCTAACCAAATCGGAAATATAAACATTTAAAAAAGTCATAGTTATGCGATTATTTTCATTATTTGAAATATGTTATTAATAACAAATTATATTTTAATACAAAAAATAAAAGTTATCGAGTGGCCAGACTGCTTTTTATTAGATGAAGCTAAATTATAGAATAATGTTAATTTCGCAAATATTTATTTCGAAGTACGTAGACCGAGATGATTTTGTAAAAATCTCATGCACAATTTGTTCACAAATTGTAAACTAAGTCTGTTACATTCTGTATTTAAAGCTTAGAAATAAATGCAATATTACGCATATTGCAATCAATTACGGCATAAAAAGCAATGTACTAATTTTATATCAGTAAAAATAAAATATCTATAGATTCTACTTTTATAATGAAGTTAATAATAATCTATTTTAAAAAGAAAAACATTTTTATGAGATGTTTCAATCTTTCTTGAAGAACAGAGTTAAGTTATTAGGATTCGACATAAATCGAATCGTAGAAAAGCGAGGGCTACCTATAACTAGGGTTGCCAACAATCCCGGAATTGGAATCGCTGTCCCGTATTAAGTGTAATTAAGTTTCTATAAGAGTTAGGATAAATAAAATAAAAAAGTTTTTAAAAATTGAGTTTTGAGCTATTTGCCCCGGAATTGTCCCAGAAAAAATTGATAACCCTACCTATAACACATATTACTCTTCATTCGGTTATGGCGCCACTGCTGCATGTCTGTAATCAGTAATGTAGATCCTCATTTTGTATTCAACCGACAGGTTAGGCATATTTAGACGTAAATGATGTAAGTATAATGGGGTTTCTGGTAAATAGGCAGATCGCTAACATTTCATGAAGAGTCTATTGTTTCAGATATTTATCATTTGATGTCTGAATATCTCAAATATAAAATATTGTACTGCGTTAGATATTAAAGTATTAAATTTAATCCTCCTTTTTAACGGTCTTACGGGACCCAGAAGTCCGTGAGCGCAGTCCGTGAACAGTTAAAATTAATAATAACTTATTAAAGAGAACACATTCTTATTGTGAAGTTGTAATTATTCAGAACATAGGTCTGTGATATTTTAAATACTAGTTAAATGTATTAATTAGAAAGATATACATATAAAATCAATTTTATAGAAAAATGTTGTTGTTACGGGGATTCGAATCTGGATTTGTTTCCAATCCGGGGACGGTGCATTAACCAACTATGTAGATGGCTTTCAAATAATTCATTTAATTAGTATTTAATAATAACTATTCAATATTTAACTATTTAAACTCATTGAACGATGTAGAAAATATTCCGCACAAAAAGATGTACGAAAGTGACCAGCAGTTTGGACCAGAAGGAAATGGTTTGATGGAATATTAGTGCGGTCATGGGCTTATGAGGCCGCTGAAGAAGAACAAATAAAAGTCAAGTTTCACGTGTCATTTATGATTTTAAAGTTTCTTATACCTAAATACCATGCTGTCGATGAATTGTACACTAAAAATATTTTTTTTGTAATTTGGTTTCATCACTCCGTATATCGTATTATTCCTGTTCTTTGAGATCAGTATTGAAAAATATCAAAATAAATAGCGTCAGTTTCTTCATTACTAGTTTTTCACGGTACGTTGCAGAATCCATCACACACTGTTCTCTTTACCATTTTTCCAGTTCTGTAGACACAGGATGTGGCAGCGGGACGGCCACTGTAGCTGCTTGCGGGGCCTAGCAAGAGTAACCGGCGACGTCCAATAGCTTTCTGCTAGTTTGTTATTTTTGCAAAAAAAAATGCAATAAAAAATTTCAATAGCCTCCCTATACAAATTAAAGAAATATAAGATATAAAAGAGTTTAGAAATAAACTTTTATATGGACGCTGGACACCCTATATATATATATAGTTTATTACTTCAGATTCTTAAGCATTCTTCATGTTTTTAAGGCGACTGATATTGCGTTTGTACATTTTTAAAAGTATTTGATACGAATGGTAGCCAGCGATGTGGGTACTCATTAACGTAAAGTGATTCAAATAATGTAAAATCGTGTACTGGTAGATATTAAAATTAATTTTTACCGCAAATATCATATCAACTATCATAAATTAAAATATATCTAACTTTCGATTTACACCTAACACTTGGATACAAATTTACACGGAAAGCAAACTGTAAAAGTTTTTACGTTTTTGCGTTTAGAAACGACCCAAGAGCGGTGACGGAGAACCGATTCTATCAAAGTATAAGGGTCAAGGTCATTGTATATGGGGACAAGTAGGGGTATGAATAACTTTTTTAGGGATCATAATAGGTCTTCTTGATTGTCATTCCATTGCAATATTTGTAATTCACTACAACACTACAACACCATGCATCACAAAAAACAACCCTAGAATGCAAATATAGGAGTCACTAAAAGGAACCCCATAGATATTTAATTTCATAACTACATATATATTTATATTTAATGGAAGTATATACTATATGAAAGTGTGGGGTAATTACAGGGCTTACGACCTGTCTTCGACTGGCTTAAGTGATCACTTTATATATATATATATATATATTGCTCACTCACTACTCCAGTATGGCATAATTGGGTGGAGGGAGCTTACAATAACATAATGAACTCGGTAAAAATAATACAGAGAACAATCATCAAATTAAAAAGAATAACTTTTTCAACATTTTTTGCAAAATTCTCAGTTCCCAAAATAGAAAACGTTTACAAAAAAATCTCAATTAATCAATTACTTAAAGAAAATAACGCTGTAAAATTTGAAAGAAACACATCATTAAGGTTTAAAAATAATTTTATAATCCCTAAATGTAACACTGAACACTATCAGCAAAATTTTATATACTTAGGGATACAAAACTTCAATAGCCTCCATACATAAATTAAAGATATAAAAGAGCCTAGAAAGAAATAAAATGAACACGTCAGAAGCACGTAATTAGAAAATAAATAATATTATAGAACGCTTCAGAATCACACAAATAGACAATAAATAATTATAGACTACAAATGTATAACTCTCTATATAAAATTATTACAGTGTAACACCCTCTCCATGCACAAAAGGTAGTCTCTTTTTTGAAGAAAGAAAAAACGTGTAATTTTAATAATGTCTTAATTAATAACTCATATTATAAAAAAATTGTGAAAATTTCAAATAAAAAAAATAAAACAACGTTCACCAATTATTACCCCTCAATCTCCACATTTATTAAATTTTGAAAGTTGTATATACGTTAGTATGTGGACTCGCATCGAGTACCACTACACCATAGCTTTGTCTCTATGAGATATCTGATATTTGTTTAATAACAGTGCCTTTGTAGGTCCATTAATTGTGTGTTCTTTGACGTATTCATATATTGCTAATATATTTATACACATTTCTTTTCATTCATAAAAACAATCTCTGTTAGATGAAGAAATGAGTTTTCTAGACAGATGGATATTTTTCATGTTATCCTCTTTAATTATCACAGAGAGGAAGAGCGATTAATATTATTTACATAAATATATCTCTCACCTGAACCTAATATTTATACTAATAATATTTTTTTGTAAACAAATAACATGTCAACATAAGAACATGAAAACAAAATCAATAATGCTCTTTTTGTTTCCGAAATATGCTAGAGCACATATTTATGCTAAAAAAGTAGGACAATCTTCGCGAGTCGTTAGTAGTATTCAAACCCATGAACTGTGTTTTTCACACTAGAAAACATTTTGGTTTTCTGTAAGATAATTAAAATCTCGAATTTTTTGTCCAAAAATGAAAAGTAGCACACAAGCATTCATTGCTTGCATAATTTACTAGGTTGAAAGTATGAGAGAAATATTGTTTTGTACCTGCTTAAGTAAGTATATAAATAAACTCAATATATAACCCATAAAATCTCAAAATGTTATCTTTACCTTTTCTCGGAGTAAATTTATTGGGGTTAATAGACTGTTAGCTATAACAAACAGTTGTAAGAATGTGAGCTATACGTACAGTTTATTTTTTAAATATAGTTCCCGCCACGTTTAGATAAAATTTAACCTTTTTTTATGTTAGGTGTGAAATAATAAAGTAACAAGGGGAGACAGTCATAAATAAAGGTGGAAAAGTATTTTTATAATATCGTGAAAAAGGACTAAGTATAGAAATATTTTAAATGATTAAAATGGATTATCTCATCTCTGACCGCTTAAGTGAATATTTAATCAACAATATTATAATATGTTCAAGAACACACAATTACTGGATTTTTACATACAAAGGCACTGTTATTAAATAAATATCAGATATATCATAGAGACAAAGCTATTTTTTATTATATTTAATGGTAAAAAAAAAAATATATATATATATATATAAAGTGATTACTTAAGCCAGCCGAAGACAGATCGTAAGCCCCATAATTACCCCATACTTATATATATTTTTCATTAAAAAATAGCTTTGTCTCTAAGAGATATCCAATATTTGTTGAATATTTAATCGTTTGCAATTAGCATAAACCATCGAAATTTTATTATTTCCCATTGATTTTTTTTTTGCATTTGATGATTAATCGATTTTAATCAGGAAGACAATACGATGTACAGTCAGTAAACAATAATTTATTGAGTTTTCTGATGTTTGGTAAATACTTTCATCAACGTTTCGGATCCTGTTTCAGGAGGGTTTATCATCGTAAAATCGTAAATAAACATAATTAACGTCATCGTTGGTGTTAGAACCTAATGTGAGTCTTGGCCGCCTCCAGAACCGCCTGTACTCGTCTCAGCGAGAGTGTCATTTGACAATTTTCCTCAAAATTTAATTATTTGTCGAAAATATTCGAGATTCAACGGAACGATTCAAAAGAATAAGACCCTGTTTACATTACAATCATATTAAAAATTTAATCGAGTTTTTTTTAGAATTAAAGATGAAAAAAATAAGTAGTATTAGATATATTCTTGAAACTTAAAGAATATGGCAGTATTTTATTCTATTTAGAGGAACCTGTTTATTAATTGATAGTCCACAATTTATTTTACTTAATTTTATTTAAAAATATAGACTTCAGGGTGTCCAAAGAATCAAAATAAGTGTTGGTAAAGAATGGGGTCTGCTCCCCCTGAGGGGTCAAAAAATGATGTGTTTAAATTACGGTCAGGTCTCCTGGAGCCTGCCTTCAGATTCTTATACCTAAGATTGCGGTGTTTGCCTCAGTCTACTCCATTCAATCATCTTATCTTAGGCCTTCCGAAGCCGGTCGGCTTGGCAAGGAGCCTCTTAAGTGGCCGGTTATCGTTCATTCTTACAACGTGGCCGACGGAGTCGTCTCAATTTAATGTGCCATGTTATTAAAGACTCTAATCAATTTGTATACCTCGCAGATGTATCTTGTACGGTTCCGAAGATTCATCTGAGAATCTTCCTTTGGTAACATCCAGCATCCTTTCACTAAATTCGGTTAAGATTCACAATTCTGAGCCATAGGCTGACACTGGACCGGTTCGGTATACCTACCTAGTTTAGATTTGATTTTTCTTTGAGATTAATCTTGATTTAAATGCTTCTGGACAACATTAGTCAAGGTGATTCTGCTGTTGAATTCCTTTTGTATCAAGTTTGCACTTTATATCGTAAGGAGTTACAACTGTTCCTTGGTACATATATAAATTCACTCTAACTTCAAATTTATATGCATGCAATTTCCAACGTTTAGCGGTAAAATAAAGCAAGTATGTAGAGTACGGCCAATGTAAGTTGGGGCATGAAATTTCGGCCATGCGCATCTATACGAAGACATTCATAAAAGTTCGTAAAAAAAGCGCACAAGCCGAAAAAGCGATCGTCTGAATTTAATTGACTATTAAATTTGGGCATTATTGAAAGATACACAAAATAAAAAATCAGTTTCATTTGATAATCAATTAATTTAATAAATATATAATAAAATAACAGTTCACAAACATTTTAAACTCTTTATTAATATTGGCTTCTTACAAAACTTAACAGAGGTCACAATTTAAAAAAATATTAATATACAAATTCGATGTTAAGAATTTATAAATGACGAAGTGTAATGTAAATAAAAATGAAAATTAAATTTGTTACATTTAACCCCAACAATATCACAATAAAAAGATTTATGAAAATTAAGTCATTTACAATTAACCCCAACAATATTATAAAAATAAATTTAGAAATTAAGTTATTAACATTTTAACACAATGGCACAATATATAAAATATAGTCATTTACATTTAACTGCGAAAATATTACTCGTCTTTGTACTTTTTTCAAATCACTAACCCCATTGGTAGCTTCATTAGACATGAATTTGTATACGTTGAATAATATTTCACGCGCTTGCCCTCGTAGTGCTCGTCCGTACCCCAAAGAAGATGATGAAGACATTATGTAAATATTAAAAATTCCGTAACTCTCGATTAGATTGAGTGTACCTGCACTAAAAAGCAATCGGAAACATCCAAAGCACACAAACTCTTTGAATAACAAGGGGTGACTAATCAAAATGAGAGCTGATTGGTGACACACTGGATTAGGCCACACCTCTTCCCCAAATGCGTTTCGGCGCTGATTTTTTAAAGCGCAAACTTAGACTGGTCGTCCTCTACATTGTTTTAAATTCATTGACATTTAAAAAAATTATACAGAAAATTTTGCGGTGCCATCCCGAGAACATAGTTTAATCCGTTTAATAATATTTCCTACTAGATTATTATATTGGGTGGAATTTAATTATTGTGTGTGTGTCATAAGGGTATTTCTGGGTAAGTCTTAAAATAGCCTAGCTTGCCTAGTCCTCGCTGAACACGACTTACTAATATTCTATTTTCTGACTAACAGCCAACTCAACAAAGCGTCACGGAAAAGCCTCCGGTGATTGAGTGAGCCATACAGTTGGAAAATATTATCATCTCTCGTGTATTAGCCTTGGATGAGTCATGGTCATGCGCTGATAAGGGTATATTTAGCTGAATCACCAACACTTTTCGGATTTCTGACAGTTACTCACAATGGGCGGTACCACGACCACAAGTATAAACTCACATTTACTGTTTTGAAATTTTTTCAATAAATTAGTATATCTGCACAATGTTTTCCATTGCAGCACTTGTTTTACATTTCCAGTTTAAAATTTGAGGTATTTTAATCGAAAGCGATGAGAAGAGAGACAGTCAGTCAGTAAAAAAATTATTTATAAAAATATTATATGCATAATAATGTAACGTGTGTTGTCATTCGAATTATTTAATTGAAAATTAAATAGTTTATTTAAGTACCTACGTGCAACTACTAAACGACGTTTTATTTTTATTGAATGGTTTTTAATCTGGTGGTACAAGAAAAAATGTTCCGAAGAGAACATTGTTTTTCTTTAATTTCTTCAGTAAATATAATACTCTGAACGAACGAAATATTTGCCGCATTTTCCTCCTTTGAGTGTGTTAATTATTATTTCATTGCGGACTGTTCTGAACTCGTACACTGTCACTGTTTCGATATCATAGGCTCTGAAAGATTTGGATTGTAAAAATTATGTATAAGATTTTTATCCTCACTTTTAAATTGAATGTTCTTTTTAAATAATCTTTTACAGTTTGGCTCAGCTATATTAAAAACTTGACTATTATTTTAGCCTTTTATTTTATTTAAGTAATTCTAATTTGGATTACCTATAAATATAAAAATCTTTTAATAATCTGTGTAATTAAATATAAATACATTTACTCAAATTTCTTGATGCTTTCATTGTTCATTTAAAATAGTTAACATTTTTAATTTATCTATTATACATATAATAATTGAATAAACAATATTAAATTAAGAAAATATTACACATGATGACAATACTCTAAAATGGTGACGGACAATGCTCTACGCAGCCTTGTCGAGACCGTCTGCCCTCTGCGCCCGTAGCGAGGTGACTCCTGCAAATATGGGTGGGGAAAGGCTTAAAAGAGCATCAACCCCTCCGGTCAAGGGGTTGCGTTACGACCGACATTGGGAAATAAATCAGGCGCTATGTGGGCTGCGTCGAAAACTTATTTCATTACTCAGCGAAGAAAAGTCTGAAGTTTGACTATTTATATGCCGTTAAATTTGATAAAAATATAGATATTTTTGTCTTTGTCATGTGATAGATTTTAAACACATATAGTTTAAGTACATAACTAAATTTTAACATATTTATGATACTTTTTTTTAAGTGGTTTATTTAAATTCGCTCAAATTATATCATTATTCATTTTTAGATATATTATTAATAGTTATATATAAATAAACAAATAAATTTGAGTAGCTATTTGGTCTAGTGGTTAAGATACTGGTCTAGCGATCTAGGGATCGAGTCTCGTTCTAGAATACCAACAAGTTAGACTTATGTTCATAGCGCAAGCTTTTAGTTTTGTTTGAAAATAGTAAGAATATTGATGTGAAATGTATTTCGTGTACGCATCTTTATTATTTTGTTAAATAAAAATATATGTTTAACAATAAATCTTTTACGATAAGCTATATAAAAATAAAATGTAAGTGGATACTAAACTTTAATGTTTCTATATGAAAATAGGTACATAGTTTTTAACTAAAATAAAATTAATATCCACAGAAAATGATCCCCCGATACATTTTGTTATGAATTTTTATTTATTCGAAATTAGAGATTTTACTTAATTAACAAACCTTGTTGCATATTACACAAAATTGCAATTGGTGCGATACACCCAGTACAGTACCCACCTCGAATTAGTTTCAAAAAACCTGACTCATGGTCCATTTCATGACTCATCCAGACTGCCTGGCACCGGCCAGAGTTCAAGTTTTTGATAATTGTTATTCAACCCAAAATATTTGTCATAATAACGATTGAAAATATTACGTATAGAAGAAGCCCTTTTTGGAACCACGTGCATTATTACACATGTCCGAGAAATACGTAAAAAAGATGCTTTAAATTAATTCTTAAAATTTAATAACGTTCATTTAAAATGTATTAATTACTAACTAGTAGAAAGCAATCAGCTAAACCCGACACATATTTGAATTATTGGATAAGATTAGAACGAGCACATACAACGAATCGCATTATAGACTTGTATGCTCACTTTATTCAATTGTTATCAAATGTTTGTATTTATTTCACATTCACCATTATAGCATCTGTTTGATCTTGATACTTTTAACCTTTCCTCTCCGATGATGTAAACTGAGTTGACATTCCCTCTAATAATGTGAATATCTCTGTAAATATACTAAATACCGAGTTCACATTTTAGATATTCCTTCGTAATATATTTATGTAGTGGATACAATAATTACAATATATAAGTATTTACCATACACAACAATAAAAAAAGTTTTGTCGAAGAACCCGATGTGAATTTGTCAATAGGTGTATGTGTACGTGCGGAGTGAAGCGGAGGGTACAGTGCGCTGGGCGCGGGGCGCCGGATGCCGATCGTCACTTAGTGGCAGAGCGTGCGCTGGCCGAGTTGGATGTATCTTATGCTGTCGTTTGTGATGATCAATGTTTTTTCTCATTTTTAACATTTTTACACGATAATTGATTCACTTATATATGTGTAAAATATTATTTTAATGATTAATATAAGTAATAAATGTAAAATATTTATATTTATCCGAATTAAAAATTGCAATAGTCTACATGTGCATTGAGTTTACAGCACCGGAACGTAAGGGAAAGGTAAAATAATTATTGTTAGTTCATGGCTGTGACAGCTGCGGGCAGCCGTTGTCATTGTTCTCACATGTGCAAATAGTGCACATCGATTCAAAATATTTGATCAATATCAATTTGTATTTATTACCATATTATGAATTTCCACTCAAAATAATAATACGGGACCTAGTGTTCAGAAGATTGCAATTTCTTTTGTAAAAATATCGTTATAATTTGGTTGAGGATGAGGATGATATTGGTCTAGATAAACCGTATGATGGTCTAGATATGTTCCATATAAACCGAGAATTTTGCTGATAAAATCTGGGACTCTGCAATAAATATATAAATATTTAATAAACTAAATACTAATTAAATGTATTAATTATAAAGATAATTATAATCAATTTTATCGAAAAATATTGTTTTGTGCTACCGGGATTCGAACCAGGATCTCTTTTCCGATCCGAGAAAGGTGCATTACCAACTATGCTACAGCGACAGTATTTTTGACGACAAATTTTCGAACCTATATGTTACACTTTTTCAAATTAATACATCTATCGTTCCATTATTTGAAAGCCCTTTACATTGTTTTTACAGAATCTCAAATACCTTTGAGTAAATCAATAGCAGACGCCAGAATTGACAATTTATTTTTATTAAATATAGGTTCGAATCTCAGTAGCGCAACAACAATATTTTTCGATAAAATTGATTTTATATGTATATCTTTCTAATTAATACATTCAATTAGTATTTAAAACATCACAGATCTATGTTCTGAATAATTACAACTTCACAATAAGAATGTCTTCTCCTTAATAAGATAAATTTTGAATTAACATAACATAATACTTAATATTTTTACATAGAATAATTAAAATTATATAAAAATTTAATGAAACCTCAAAGAATTAAATATGAGGGATAATAATAATATTGGTTATCGTTCGAATAAAGTTAATGTAAGTTTAAAAGATAGGAAGTAAATAATATGTAAATAATCTTTGATGCGATAGACTGCAGAGGCGAGCACGCGCAGGTGCAGGGAGGATGTGCGACTTCTGCTACCCCACGGGGCGCGACTACATACTGTTGTTTGTTCGATTCCACGAAGGGTTCCCGGCATTTGAAAGCAAATAAATAACGTGTAGACTTGTGATTTTTTTTTTGCGTGGCTCGCGCCACCCCTGTCTCCCCGAAAACTTAATAATGGAGTAATCTCAGAAAAATGTGCGACAAAATAATTCATAATAGAAAAATATATTACGAAAAAGTTACACGATAACGTATACGCGACCACGTATTTTATTAATAAATGTCAAACTTACGTCTCGACACTTTGTAGTAATTCTTATGATCCAAAAAAAAACGCCCTGGTAGGTAGGTAGGTAGGTAGGTAAATAACTTATTTTTGAATTCAGTACCTATATGGTAACATCAAAAAAATAGCAGCTGAAGTTTTAAAAAGTCAAAAATACATTTGTTCATTTTTTCCCAGTTAACTGTGTACAAAACACACACTTAACCATGAGAGTAATTACTCGAATTTTTAAATTTAAGTTATGTTTAGTGTAGCAATGTATTTTATTAGATGAAAATTAATATTTGAATCTAACACGTGCAGTTAAAATTGGGCGGGAAGGTATTGTCATATGTATATGAAATATTTTTTTTTTTCCCTTTTAAGAATCGTGTTTAATAAAATTATAGTGTTTTTTTACGAATTCTCCATGTGCAGGTAGGGTTCATTCTCGATACAAAAATTTACTATTTTTACTTTCCAAACAATGTTTACTTACCTTTTTTTTCTTAATCATAATAATCGTCCAGTTACAAATAATATCATCGTTTTCATTTTACTTATTGTAGAAATTTTCCCCTGTACCTATTATTTATCAAAATGATTACAGAAATAATATTAAATTAAAATGTAAATTAAGAAACATTTTCAAAAATTTATTATAAAAGTAACAAAATATAGAAATAATAATATTTATATTTGTTATCTTTGTTTTATTAAGTGGTTAATAAAACAATGATAACAAATAAAAATATGAATTTTAATCACAAAGTTAATATTGCTAATTTTAAAAGTAATAGTATTTCTATAGTTTCTCAAATATGTCCAATAACACGTATATATAAAATTGATTAACTTTTATAAATAAAATAACATGAACAGGGGTCGGCGCGTGCGAGCCATGAAACTACCCAGATTACGCGGACCACTCTGGACTCCGTACGCACAGGGTTCATTAAGAATTACTTAGGGAGGAATGATATAACAGCAGACGCGAGAGCTGGAGACGCCGGTCACACGGCTCGGGAGAATCTTGCCAACATCCGCACTGCGACGGGAGCCAGGCTGGCTTTATTCACTCGTCACTTTTCGTCGTCATCTGTTTTGTAATGAATACATATTTACTACAAAGCCGTTGTGGATACACACTAGATGATAGATTCAATTTGACCATTTCTAATCTATCTAATATAATAATACATCTAATACTTTAATGTTCTCACGTATACATCATTTTTACCGCATTCATTTTCCCTCTCGTATTTACAAGTTTAGCTGTCACTGAGCAGATACGATGCCATTTCAGATCAATTTTCTTTACCAGAATAATTGAATCCGTTCACACGTCTTCCAATCCCGAGTAAATTAGCTTTAGTTAGAAAAATTATCTTAGATATTATGTTTTAATTAGTTATATTATATAAGACTCTTCTTAAATTCATGTTTGATAATGTACTTTTTACAAAGGCGTCATAAATCCACTAACGCGTCTCAAACGAACTTTCTCGATTGGTCTAGAGCAGGGGTCGGCAGACCGCGGCTCGCGAACCACATGCGGCTCTTTTCATAGGCATTTGCGACTCTTCAACTCCAGCTCATATTTTCATCTACAATCATATTTGATACATGGAATAGTTTGTCCGCAACATAAGACACAATAAAAGGAATAGCATTTGCCATCCTCACAATCTTTGGCTCTACCAATTGATGTGAACAAACATTATCATCCATGATGCAAAAAAAGTTAAAAAGCTAATTAACAAGTATTTACTTGTCAGACAAGCACAGCTTTCGGAAGCGATGCAAGATCACCGTTCTAACTAGTAAACTTTACAAAGCCCAAAGTGCATTATTAGTGTTTAATAATTTAGGTTTTATAAGCTACTGAAGCTTATAACTCCCATATATTATATTATTCTAAGTAGCCCACAACTGTATTGTGAAATTTGAAATTTAAATAAAAATCTTAATTTTACCTCGTTTTTATTCGTCATTAATATTTATATAGCTACAGTGAAAATTTAGGTTGCGGCTCTATGAAAATTTTGAGACTCTGTTTGCTTAATATTTGGCTCTCCTCACTAGAAAGTCTGCCGACCCCTGGTCTAGAGTATAAGATAAGATATTCATCTAATGACAGCGTTGTTGAGAGTTTAAGTTTCTTTTTAGGAGACCACAAAGCTAGATATATTTTTAAGAGCTCAAACTTACAATAAGTATAAGAATACTGATGCGACATTTTTTTTTTTTTTTAAATACATTCAGTCTCTATTTCTTACATACATCATCTCCTAACTAAATTTGGCCACATTCATTTTCAATCCACATTCCTTCCATTCAAATACAGAAATATTTATTAGACCCACACCTCTATCGACACTTGTAAATAATTCTCAAGGTCAGAGTTAATCACTTGATCAGTGTCGCGTCGTGTCAAAATAATTCAAAACGTAATGATGCTTCGACGAGAGGTCCGATGTACGGCGAGTAGCGTTCCACTTCTCATCACGTTGTAACCACGTGGTGCGTGGAGTGGAAAAGCCCGCCACATTTTCCCGCCAGATTTAGCGGTGGGGATTATTGATCTATAAGGGTAGCGGCCTGAGAGGGTCGGGGGAGGAGGCGCCCCCTCCTCTTCGGGGCAGTTTTTGGCACGGAACCAAACGGAAGGGGGAAACATCGCGGGGTAAAAAGGAAACCATAGTTCTATACAGGTATTAGAGCTTAAAGGAATGTCGTGATAAGTGTATTGGTTTTCAATACTTACAAGTGTTTCGAATGGAATTAAACGATGTTCAAATACAGATGATTTTTTTAAAATACAAACTAAATGTATTAATTAGAAAAATACACATATAAAATCAATTTTATCAAAAAATATTGTTGTTGCTACCGGGATTCGAACCTGGATCTCTTAATATCCGGGGAAAATGCATTAACCAATTATGCTACACCAACACAGTGAATTGACGACAAATTTTCGAACTTATATGTTACACATTTCATCGCGTTCCATCCCGGTAGCAACAACAATATTTTTCGATAAAATTGTTTTTATATTTCTAATTAATACATTTAATTTGTATTTAAAATATCACAGACCCATGTTCTGAATAATTACAACTTTACAATAATAATGTGTTCCCATTTAAACATATTTAAAATAAATCTCATTAAAGTTCTGATGATAGTAATTTCTAAACGACAGTTAATTTCTAATGATAATATACTTTGGACATCATACAAATTATTATTAGTAGAATATAACAAAATCACTAACTTGTGATGAAAAATCTCAATTATGTACGAGGTAGTTTAGATCAAGGTCTAAGCCAAATAACTTCAAAAACAGATAGTTAGGATAAGTGCTCAGTTTCTAGACTAATTCTGTAGGTAGGTAACGGTCGTTACTTGGAACGTGTTCAAGGCTCACAAAGCAGATTGTTCAGCCTGCAGCCTGCACCATATTGCAGCTAACACGTGCAGCGCACGATGTAAACACATTGTGCGCTTCTAATCTCAAAGAATCATTGCTTTCATTTTTTTGGTAATGTTCTTAAAATTTGTACTGCACATTGTCTAATGTAATGACAATATAATATTAATATGAATAAGGACAAATGCGGTGGTCCATGAACAGTTTGCACTGGATAGCCTGATATCTGATTGATATAATATTTGAGTATGTCCAAGAACACACACAATTACTGGACTTTTACCTCCGAAGGTAATGTTATTAAGACAAATTATAGATATCTCATATAGACGAAGCTATTGTGTGTTATGGAAGTGTGCTGTTTCAGAGGAATGAATATCAAATTTCAAAAAACCATAGATGGCGTTAGCTGAGTTGTACTTAACTTATTCCTACATGGTAAAATACATATACACAACTTCCAAAAATTTTAAAGAACGTGGAACTAGGTAGAATTGATGAACGTTACTTAGTGTAAAGTGATCACTTAAGCCAACCGAAGACAGGTCGTAAGCCCTGTAATATCCATACTTCCATACTTCTCATATAATATAATATAAATTGCTTCCTCTCTATGAGATATCTATAATTTGTCATAAAATTTGTTTACTAGGATAGAGGAAAACTGACGTTTTTTTGTATTTTGCAGAAACGTCACGTACCAGTACATTTAAGTGATAATCTTAAATAAAAATACATTTAAATAATAATCATAATAATTTAAGAATGAAACATCATGGTAGATTAACGATATACATATGCAAAATTTAGATACGCATTTAATATACAAAACCGACTTAATATGCTAAATCTGATCTAATCTTATCTATAATCACATCTCGTCCTTATTACGGGCCGTAACTAATCGAAGTTTTAAATAGAAATAAAAATAATTGTAAACATCAAATTAACAGGACATATATTTAATAAGTGACAATTATAAACATCTGCCTTTATGTAAATCTAATAATAATGTAACGTATGCCGTCGATTTTTTTGTTACGTGCTAGGTACTGTGGCGCCTAAGTATTAATTTAATTAATTAAAATTGCTTTCGAAGCTTCAGCTCTCTCCTCTGTAATAGCTTTTATTTGATTGCCGAACTTGGGACATTTAATATAATTTTGAAAGCAGCATCCGTTCTCAACTTAAGTGTACCCATTAGAGAAATTGACAATAATTTCACAATTAATGATATTAAATTCTATATTTTGTTGATCTCTTTATGCTACAATATATTTACAGACAAAATGTTCTGGCGCTCTTGTAAAATCCAATAAAAGTAAATATGCCTAATTAATTTTATCCGACGTTAATCTGGATAGCACGACTCCAGGACTTGAATCACTAATATTTCTGTCTATGTGTATAATTTAAATAGAATGAGCTATCTTCTGATAAAATGTAAAATAAGTCAATGTAGAAATGAAAAAATAATGTAATGCAGTATTAATTGCGTTGCATAGTTAAAAGCTCTGAATTTTTTTCAGTGCTACATGTCTGCACTAATAATATTATAAATACGAATTAAATATATTAATTAGAAAGATATACATATAAAATCAATTTTATCGAAAAATATTGTTGTTGCCCCACCGGGATTCGAACCTGGATATCTTTCCTAACCGGGGAAGGTGCATCATCCAACTATGCTACACAATGTATAATTTCAATAATGTAAGAAAAACTATTTATTTATTAAAAAAATATATATTTTAATATTACGAAAATAAATGCATTTGAGAATATCATCAATCAAGTTTCTCTACGCGATTTCGTTTTATGCAATCCTTTTTAGGAACTTAATGATTGTGTTAAACGTGGGATTATTTTAATCCACGTTGCTTGTCCTGTAATCCTTTACATAATTTTTTTTATTATAATGACATAATTTAGAAATACTCAGTGTTTATTAATCCTGCCATCCTTATAAATTATTATTAACATGAAGTAAGCCAATTTTTTATTGAATATAATATGTAGATTACACATGTCCCTACACACGTACTACTTTCGTTTACACCATTTATTTTGAAACACGTGTGTACATTCAAGTTAAACATTCTGACCTATTTGGCCAAAGAGATCTGTTACACGCGGTGTAATATAATACAGCCACGAACCGAGAAAACTGCGCACAAAAGCTGCTCTGAAAATTTGAGAATTTAAGTTTGGCATTGTTCAAAATGTCCATTTATCTACTGATAATAATATTAATATGCTAGTAGAAAGGGCGTTCCGTACCTACGTTTTGAAATGAGCTGTTAATGAATTCAATAGCGGCCATTGAGTTATAATATAATATTATATGATATCCTATAAATATAATTTATAATCTGTGCGCTGGCGACGTTAAGCAATTTTAAGCGCGACCAGCCCTTGAACATGTGACTAATGGTAGAAATAAAATCGTTGTCCATTAGGGGATCACTTCGGTAACGCTCAAGTGCCACACCACTATTCAAAAGTTATAAAATTTTGCTTGATTACTCAAATATTCTTAACTTTTTTACCTTCCTAAATCCGTCCAATTTGTCAAGCCCTAACGGAGTCTTAATAAATGTATGGTACCTACGTAATAATTATAGATAAATCATATTTCTGATAACTCTGGGAAGAATTAATAAACTAATTAATTGGCAGGTAATTAATGAACAGTAGAAATGGCTGTTTAATAACAAACCCGAAGGAAGACAGATAATCGGTACACCCAAAATGTGGCGACAGGATAAGATAAATAAAGATCAAGCCATTAACGGTGTCAACAATTGGCGGGAAGCAGTACAGCGCAAAGACTGATGTAGGCGTATTCTTGAAGAGGCCAGGACTCACGCCAGATCGTAGAGCCAGGGATGATGATAATATATAACGTATGTGGTGTATCACGGCTGCAGCTATAATCCGGCTGCGCCAATTGTGATATACTTGGGGTGCCGCTGCAGCAGACGATTATTTATACTTATAAGAATCACACACGCGCACAGGACATACTGACCCTTCCATTGACGCGCGCGCTGTCGTCATACGACAGACCATAGACATCACAATGTATACTAGGATAATAAAAAAAGATATGACAAACCTCGCTGCACATTTTAAATGTTTCTATTTGACGTAGTATCCGGATGTTGGTATGATTTTTTAAAAGAATCTCAGGTGAAGATCGGCACGAAAAAGAATTGTAGAATCCATTTGCAAAGTTTCACTACGCCAATAGTTGAACGGTTTAGAAGATTTTTGATCAATTAGTCCCGTCTTGGTTCATCAATAAAATCAAGTAACAGAATAATAATGTACATCCACCGAGCTACATTACGTATCCTTTACGAATTTCTTTTTATTTGGCTAAAATACATTTTAAAAATATTTTATTTAAATATTTATATAGTTTAATGTACTGTTATTCCTTTTTCTGTGTAAATACTTGTCAAATATATTGTAGACAAATTAACACAGCCACCCGTCGCGTCGCGTGATTTTGATACTTGATAAAAAAGATTAAAAAAAAATACAAAATAAAACTCGCGTCTCTTCCGCGCAGTCGGGCGGCACAATACATAAATATATAGGTGTTTAAACTTTTAACGATAGTATTTGTAATTTAGGTTTTATTAATATGTCAATCTTCATTTATAGGACGGGTTTTCACCGCCGCGGCTAATACCACCGGCACCAGTTCCTCGATGGAAGATTTATTGTATAGTGTATAGTTACGTTAGAATAACGTCATTTCGTGATGTTAAAGATCAAGCTGGTGTGAAATTAATAATTCAAATGATCTTTGTAACGTATTTTGTTTTACTTTTTGGATTTGAAAAATTTCTCGCATATTCTTTAAAGATTTTTCGTGATAGTTCGATCACTGAGAGCTCTAACCCCATTATATAACAAGTTTTATAATACTAATCTAGGCTCTTTCTCACATCTGCCCGGAATGCTAAATTACTTCAACGAGATCTTATCGATTAACACCAACATGGACATATTTTTCACGACGCTAGGTTCAGTTCAAAAATGAAATTGTATGGTCGTTCGAACGTGTAATATGTACTTACTATAAATCAAGTTCGCATTATATCATTTTAACGCCAAGATTAGACTTCGTTGAAGAAACCACACACTACTGTACGGTAGTTTTACATATATTTTTCATTCTTCTCAATTGTGAGGTCCAGAATCATAAGCAGACATGTCCACTTTATTTGTTTTCGAGTAAAATGCAAAAAACTAATGCACCACAACTGTTACACTTGGGATCATTTTGAACATGACCACAGGTCACATGACCAAATACTGTCGTCTTATTGGCTGAACACATATTTGTCTGGGTTTGAATTAATTGTCTATTGAAAATAACTGCGATTAAAGTAACAAACAAATTTTAAATTCATTTTTATACGAAATTCAGCAATATTTGTCTAATTTCGATAGGCTTTGTAGACAATAATTTTCTTTGTATTTGTAAGTACTTAACGCAAAAACCAAAAAAACTGGATATGTCTGATTTTGATTTTATCCCTTACAATTGTCAATTTGCAACGTGAAAAAGTTGTAACATATTTCTCCCTAATTGATTTAAAACGTTTTACATGGTACCTTAATGTTATATTAGGACTTTTGGAGATTATATCAAGGCTTTTGGGGGCTAAAAGAAGTAATGAATGATGTGTAGTGGTGTACTCGTAAATGGAAGATAAGATACGTATATCATTAAGTTATGTGTGAGGTCCGAGTGGCCCCCAAATAAATTTACACCGAGCGCTTACCTGTTCGTTTGACTTATAACGCGGAGTGTGCGTATGCTAGTGTGTGGACAGGGCAGCAAGAGTAATACAAGATTACTTAAAATATGTCGATATTCATTGAGGCTTGAAACACAATTACGGATACAAGTATAAACAATAAATGTTTTACAACATGAAGCGGTGGTTAATGAACGCATTTGGAAGGCTACCGCGAGAGAAGTGTCGCGTAAGGACCGGTCTCCAGACGGCTGCGAGCTCGTTAAATTGTTGTCTGTTTTTCGGTCGGTACCGGCGTGATTTTAAGGTTGACGAAAGCCCCGTTTTGCACCCAGGTATTATTATTTATTCTTAATATAGTGCATACACAAGTATTTTAATATATGCTCTAATATAAACAAAATCAAAATAATTTTTTTAAACTTATCTTTTACATATCTGTCTTTTAAATTCCGTCGATATTTTCTTAGTGAGGATTTTATAAATAAATACATATTTTCTGCAAAGGTCATCATTTCAGATCTTTCAGCATTGCACTGATTCAAGTATATCTATTTTTACTCAAAACTTTATTTTACAACACTGACAATTGTTGAATTTTTCCTTCAGACTTTCACCATCTATTCATGAATTTAGTTTTGTTTACATTTAGTTATAGTTTATTTTTCTTCAACCATATTGCTATATTATTTAAGTCATGGTTAAATTCATTAATATATGCAGGGTGCATGCAGATTGTGGAGGCGATAGACCTCTACAGAGTGACCTGTTAATATGTAAATAAATAATATCGCTGGTATATATGTAGTTATGTACATACATACACAGTCGAAATAATAAAAGCATTAAAATATATCGGGACTATTAAATATCAACGAATGCGTATGTATAGAGCGAAGACCTTTAAAGCGTCTATCATCGAGACACAATAATGTCGCCGTATTTTAAAACCCTTAAAACATTATTTTTGCTCTACGCACTCTTATGTACATCGATAGAATATGAAGCCAAAAAAAGCATTTCAAAAGTTCACTTCGTGTGGGTCAAAGGTCGCCGAACCCGGAGTTATTTTTAATGCGCATTAGCGCTGCATTTCCGATTCCGTTTTGTACGTCTAGTGGCCAGACTGGCTTGAATTATATATGGTAGCCGAGTATGGCCTGACTCCCGTAAATTGACACTGGCACCGTCACCTGCGAGTGCTCGCTGCCTGCTGCATCCCAATAATGGAGTCTGGAGTCATACGGTATAGGTATTAGTATCTGCTTTAAATAAAATAATATATTATTAATACCATTATATTAGTAGTATCACTACGTTATTCGAGCAAAACTTTTTTCACCGTGCGATGTCGCTAAAAAAAACTACCCCTAAAACAGGCCCAAGATAAAATGACAAACACGAACACCATATTAAATTATTTTTTTCGGAATAACTATTAGGCAGAAAATTCCTTGCAGTGAACTATTTATTAATTATCATATTTTCGTAGAAAGCAATCACTTTGTGGTTTGAATTTGAGTGATTAAATAAAATAACAATCATTTTGTATGAAACCACTAAATTTATTATACGTCAACCGGTTTCGCATATCTCAAACTTCATCAGGACGTATTTAAAACAGGCATGTACGTAGTCCGAATCAAAATAAACTCGAAATCTAAAAAGTTGGATTGTAGATAAATAGGAAGGGTTAAAATTTCTATTGGTGGCTACACTGAACTATAAATACAGAGAGTATATTTGTTTACTTTCGCGTATTTTTTACAATACGTATATATATATATATATATATATATAAACACATTCTTAGTTATTCTTTTTACTTTAGAATATATATTCGATCAATAATTTTATATAATTGGAATCTGCCAGAATATACAGGCACCCGTATAACTATGTTATTTGATTTAATTATAAGTTATATTAAATAAATAAAATATTATAATAACTTAACATACATAATATAAAAAGAAATACATATACATTATCCATGTTCATACTGTATATGAAAAACATTTTCAAAATCACAAGATATAATTTATTTTTAAATTAAATAACTAGATAATTTAAATACAAGCTTATACGGTCTAGTGGTAAGACATGCGATCGGTAATGCGAACCTCGACACCGGAGATCAACTAGCAGGTATTTTTTTCATAGTACCTACAAGCGTTTTTCTTAGTTTAAAAAATATTGTTAGTTTTTAATATGATAATAAATTTTACAGAATAAGTATAGACATTTATTTCGTTAACATAATTATTAATTTACAATTATGAATATAAATTTTTTGAAATAGGAATGCATTTTTATTTTTATTTTGTGGTAGGTAATTATTTATCTTCGGCCAGCCCACAGATAGTCGAATGATGAAATAACAAACGCCACATTGCTTATCTCATAAATTTAATATTAAAATAATGAACTGTGAATTGCTTGGGAAACTAAAGATAGATGGAGTCCATCCCTGGTTCGAACCTCCAAAATTGTCGTCTTCTCGAGTGTCTCGAATCTAACTGTAAACCCCTTGTATTTGTATGTATAATTTCTAAGCCCTTGTTAATGTTAAAATAAAGATTTGTTTCCAAATTTAATAAAATTGATAAATTAAAAATATTAGAAACAAGAAAAATAGTTAATAGCAAGCTAAATATTATAAATAATCAAAGCATCTTTGCAAATAGTCACCTTTTAAATTTGTTTTCATAGTAGTTCTTACTTAGTTACTCACCACTTTATAGTGTTAAGATACCATAGGTACCGCGGTTTAAATAGTGTTTTGTCTTATTATTTATATAATATATGGCCACAAAGTAATTTTGCTAATATTAAAAAAGTATATCTTTCTAATTGATAAATACAGAACTATGTTATGTACAAAACTACAACTTCACAATAATATTAATAAAAATTAAAAAAAAAAAAAAGAATTAGTATAATAATGAAATCATCTTTCGCTTAAGGGTCGTGTTATTAAATATAATGCATACATTGTATTTTGTCAAGTTCTGCTATCTATGCACGATTCGCAATGTGTCATTGTATTTTGATTCGCACAACAATCAATGTCACAGACATGACATTGATTGCTGTCTCCAGTGGCGTGCACTAAGTTTTGCCACTAATAATGATGCTATAGAAGTATGATGGGCTGTATTGTCACAAGAGGGTGTATTCATCTGAACTGGAGCTAATCTGTGAAAAAGTAATTTTTTTGTTTTATTGCAAAATAAATTTCTGTTCTCTAAAACTAACTATTATTTTAGGGAGTTAATTAGCTCTCTAGTATACTTACATACTTTTAACGCTTCAATATATTTAATGAAGAGTTAATAATAATATGATATAAAGTAATACCATGTTTATAATTTAATATACAACGTGCTTGTTTGACTTAGAACACTTGTTTAGTAATCAAGTGGTCGGCGGTTCGAGACTCTTCCCTGGACACAACTAAATTAACTTTATTTTCATGGCAAAAGTATTTAGGTTAGTTTGATAATATAAAATAAATGTGACACGTATTTCATGTGCGCATTTAGAAACACATCAGTTCAAGCGATCAAACCAAGCTGCGAGTGTGAAATAATTATTGTATTTAATTCTTATGCGTTTGGGATAAATTATGTGAACACATGCAAAGATTTATTTGTTATTTTTAAATTCATGCTAATTTTGAACTATATTGATCTTAATATATACATAACAAGAAATTAAATAAATGTGTTATTTAGATTTATTTCACAGAAATTATTGTGTGGAGTTTACGCCACTGATTATCTCCTCTTATCATCATGCTACGTTACCACTATATCATAAGTCACTAGAGCAAATACGATTATTAACCAATCACGCATTGTTATGATAAACAATGTACTGAGGTTGATCAAATATGTTGAAATTTAAAAATTATCGAGCAAAAGCTAAATAGTTCAAGGATATCGATGTCCGCGAAATTAGAATAAATTATATTATTATTACAATTATATTATTGATATTACTGTACAGTACCTTTTCTAATAGTAAATATGTTTATACACAATGTCAAAAAGTTTTCGAACAATTCAAATAAGTAACATGTGACTCAACTAAGTAAATACAAAGAATTTTGTTAAAAAAATAATATTATAATTTTCTGTAAAATGCTTTGATTTAAACCACGGAATAATAGCACATTTTACCTCATTTATTGACTGACAACGTCTTCTTTAATATCTAATAACATTGAATATAAGAAAAAGTTTAAGGGAGCCAGATCTAGAGTCTACGGAGAGTATGATAACAATTCTCAATGATATTCAAGTAGTAGCTCTCCATACGCTTGCAAAATGTGCATGTTTTTCTATTAATGTCGCTAACAATATTATTTATCCTCACGTACTGAGTGATTTTCTTTGGATCGCTATCCTCATAAACTTCCACGATAATATTTACACTTTTCCTAAAAATTTAACAAGAAACTTAAATACCCTTTGCCTACCTCAAATATATTATTATGTTTCAATATAATTCACTACTACCCCGAACAATACACACGTATATTACAGATATCAACAAATTAACATTTATTTTTGGATTATTTAACATTGTTTTTTTAAGCACTTAATTAAATTAAATATATTTATCGGTTTCAGAAAATTCAATTTCCTCCTTTAGGAAGAAAAAACCTTTTTTTTGTTAGTTAATGTATCATCCTGAAGAAAGAAATGAAATTTTCTGAAGCCGGTTGATATATTTTATTTAATTAATTGGTTAAAAAAATAATGTTAAATAATCTAAAAATTTATTTTAACCACAAAGTTGATTTTGCTAACAATATTAGTTTACATTATATAACCAAACTAGGCATATTATATAAGCATTATGAATAAAACCAACTTTCTGGAAATATTGAAACACCCTCTTATATACGATGACATGGAGTTTATATTCTAGGTTCAAACATATATATAGGGTGTCCAGCGGAAAATTTTTAATTTTAATATTAAATTTAAAAAAAACTACAATGTTATTTTCATATATTATTTATACAAAAAGGAGTTTAACGTTTTATAAAAAATATTGTCTAAATGCCGACCATTTCTCTCAAGACACTCTTGATATCGGACTCTTAAATTTGCGAACAGGCGAGAGCAAAGTGTTGGTTCAATGGCAGATATTTTCTTGTAAGGCCTGAATTGTTCGAGGGCCGTTGCTGTAAACTCTCGACTTAAGGTATCCCCACAAAAAAAGTGGCACGGTGTAAGGTCCGGTGATCGAGGTGCCCAGGGAATGTCTCCGTACTTGCTGATTAATTTATTGGTAAAAATTCTCCATTCTGCACACCACACTATCGTTTTTGGACAATGGAAACGTTTTTGATGGCGTCCTCTTGGGTTGTCGGGGCACCAGTATCTCATGTTCTGTTTATTGATATAGCCATCGATATGAAAATATGCTTCGTCAGTAAACAGTATGTTTCCAAGCGTTTGTGCTGTTCCAAAACATTCCAGCATCGTTCTCGCTAAGGTTTCACGTAAAGAAGTCATTTTCGTTGAATGTGTGAAACTGTAGTTTATTTTTCAAAATAACGTGCACTGTAGATTTTTTTATTCCAGGAGAAGCTACAATCTTCCTTATCGATTTACGCGGATTGCGCATAATTTCACGTCGAACTTGAGCCACATTTTCTGGCGTCGCTGCTGACGTTGATGGTCCCGGAAGAGTTTGGTTAACCATTGTCCCTTATTGTCTGAACTTTTGAACCCAACACCAGATAAGTTGCGTGCTCGGCCCATCACTTGCTCGTCGAATATTAAAGTAAGTACAAAAAGCGCGACGTGTACGAACAAATGAATCACCGCACTTTAAATATTACTCAACCGCGAACGCGCGGTGCGCTCCCGACCAGTGACTCATTGCGATTGGCAAATCCGCAAATCACGTGTGTCCAACAATACCCCTCCCACTTACCTCACCATAATGGTTTACGATCAATTACAATTTAATCTTGAAATTTTTCCGCTGAATATCCTATATTTTATGGAGTATATATATATTTGCTTTCCACATAATTTCCCACCTGTTGGTTAATTTGATCAATAAATAAGATATTATATCACAGTTTTACTACACAATAGTAACATAAATCACTATTTACAATAACTAGCAGCATGCGATCGGCGATAGCCGATTGCATGCTACTAGAACCTGTTAGCGGTTATTGGGAGATGTTGAATATAATTACACTTAGTAGCAATAAATACAAAGTAAGAAAAAAATAATTTAATATATTTCATCCATGTCCCACTGAAATCGCAGGACCGTTGTCCTATCAATTAAATTGTTCAAGGTCGCCTATCTAAAATATTTGAGTCTGGTTTTATACAAACCGGTCCTCCGATACTTTGTAGTACAAGCCCGAAATTCGGGCTGAGCCAAAGGTTGTCAATATATCAAATCAGTAAAGTTATTTTACTTCGTAATTAATTAAATACGTAGTAGGGTAGACGTGGGCTTATCTAAGTATTTGGTTGGATAAATTATACATCAACATTTATTACATAAATATAATACATTTTTATATATCTCTAATCTATAATAAGTATATATGCTGAGGAAAGAAACTAAATAAATAAGATGTTACTTAGGTACTTTCTTACTAACCATCACGTCGTTTTCCGCGGGGGTAGGCAGAGATAATAGAGCGCCACACTCTTCAGTACTGACACACAATTCTCGCCTCATCCACATTCATACATCTTCTCATACAAGCTCGCCGATCATTGTGGCTTCCAACAGGACCATCTTCCAGTATCTGGTTTACCTGGTCGTGCCAAGTCTTCCGCGGACGTCCTCTATTTCTGGTGCCATCAACACTTGCGTTATATATCTTTCTTACTATTCTCTCTTCAGTCATCCGTTCCATATAATTAAACCATCTAAGTGATCCATTCTTAATCTTACTCACTGTACTAAGATCAGTTTTACATTCTTTCCTTATTTATTCATTATTTACTATGTCATAAATGGATTTACCCCATATACGCCTAAGTGATCTCATTTCCAATTCATTCACTTTCGTTCCTCTTTTGCCAGCTCCAGGCTTCACTTCCATACATCAGTGTCGGTACCAGGACTCCATTGTGGATCGCTAGTCGTGCCTAGGGAAATAAATATAAAATTTAATAATTTGTATGCAAAATATCAAAACTTAGATCATTATTTGTTTATACGTCAAGATTTATTGAAGTGCAACACACATTTTATAAAATTTAAATGAATTAATTATAAATATATATTTTTACTGTATATATGTTTAATTTAAGGTTTCTGCTAGCACTAGTGTATGGAACTGGTGTCTACAAAAACGCGATCTAACCCGGAAGAGACAGGGCATGAAGGAATATAATAAAAACAAATTTTATGACACACTTTTTAAAAAACCAGTAATAAGATAAAAACCAGTAATAAGATAAAAACCAGTAATAAGATAATAACAGTAATAGAGAACCGATGTTTCATTTTATCAAACAAACAATATTTATAGTGTAATGGTATTCGAAGATATATCGAAGTATAGATATGGAGATTGATTAATGGGTGAGAATGGTGAACGTTATATTTGTATAAAGTGATCACTTAAGCCAGCCGAAAACAGATCGCAAGCCCTGTAATTACCCATATTTCCATATTTTTTTCATTAAATATAATAAAAAATAGCTTCGTCTCTATGAGATATATATTATTTGTTTAATAACAGTGCCTTTGTAGTTGAAAATCCAGCAATTGTGTGTTCTTGGACATATCCAAATAATGCTTTTAATTTTATCGTTTCTAATTTACATATTATATTATGTAGCTATGTACTTGGACGTTCATTGTTTGAAATCAGTTTGTTGAAGTGTGAAACGATAGTACTAGTCAATGTTTTATAAAGTGGAATAGTGTGTCAGTGCGTGTCCACGGTATTATAGTTTTATCTTGAGAAAATCTTCGAGTCCTCAATCTTATTAGTGCGCTTGATCTCATTCGGAGCTCCATGTTAATATGGAATATGAATCTAATGAGAGCAAGCGATCAAAGATCACATTCCAGCAGAGTAAAGTCCAACAACTTCATAAATCAATATAATTATTTGAGAAAATTCTTTAAAAAAGGGGGACATCTGAGTATTATATCTAACTATCATTCAAGACATTTTTTGAATATAAATTAATTAAAAATACCATTAATGAATAATTATATTATTACAAACTCTTAAATTTCTTTTTAAATCATAACATTTTAAGAAAAACGATTATTAAAAAAATGTGAAGGAATTAAGGAGTAAATATAAAAATTTTATACTACGTCTGTTTGGTTAATTTAGGCGTTCCATTTAAATTAGTTCCATGTGTGGTTTAGCCACTCGAGTGGATTCAGTCAAGATTTCTTAAAGTCTTATTCGTTAGAATTATAAACATGAGGATGTAATAAAACTAAAATATTTAACTTGTCGAATTCCGCGGCACTCCGGAAACTCTCAAAATGTGTATCACGCAGAAAATATTCCATGATGGTACCCTACACAAAGCCTCATTCTTAATAGAAATATTAGACACCGGAAATTCTTCGCAGTGAATATATTTTGTGTTAGAAAATTGTATAATGTACCTACGTAATACTCTCCAAACAAATGTACCTGCCTGTGTACCTTCTAGTGGGTTTTTCAAATTTTAAATTAATTAACAAATAATATAAAATCAAACAATCTAACAACCCACAAATCATTGCCATGTGTAATTTTAGCACGACGACCGGTTAGCAACCAATTTTTTTTCTATTTTCTACATCCGTCCGGTCTGTACCCTACCGCCGAATTGCCGCGAAATGAGTTCACTAGCCGAAGGTGCGCGCGTCACTGAATGTAGTGAAAAGTTCGTCACCCGCACAGGATTGACAGAGTTTGCGAGTCGCATTTTGTTTTTAGGGAACGTCACGTCTAATTATTATGTCGATTGTTGGCGTGCCTTGGGAGCTCGGCACAGGCTCAAGCGTGCCACTTTAGTAAAAATAATAAAAAGAACACTGCACTGCACTAATCAAAAAGCGATTTATTTTTAAAAAAATATTGCAAAGAACCGAGGAAGCACACAAACAATTAAAAAATCTGTTAAGTTTCGCGACACGAGTTGGCAGTTTGGATTTTGGCCAACTAACATCGCATATTATGTCCTTAATTACTTTGGTTCTATAATATATTCATTTTATTAAATCATTTATAAGAAATTTAACTAACCGGCGCATTAGCACACCATCCAGCAACCAGTACGTAAATAATACAAAAAATAAATTAATGTACGTGTTAAAATAAAGAATTAACTAAATTAAGTGACTTATTTCAGTATTGTAAAACAAATAACCAAATTTTTTTTTGGAGAACAATATTTCCAAGGAATACAGAAATAATGGTGTAAAAATATTTTAATATTAGCAAAATTATTCCTGCGGAAAAATTATATTATACGGCAGTTTTAATTTTTGAATATAATGCATAATAAAAGGGGAAATATTCAACATCTCGCGTTGCATTTGACAGTGCGACCACATTGTTGAAAAAATTGAGTTCATGTTTACAAAATGATTATTAAAGACACGTAAATATATTGACAGTGCGACCATAGAAAAAATTCGTACGATTTCATTCACGGCTTCTATGATACGACGCGAGATGACCATAAATTACGAAGTATCTGATCGTACGATTTCCCAATGTTTTGTGAATATATATTTACGAACCGTTATTGAATATATAAAAGAGATAACATTTAACTAATCTTAACCTTACTTAAAACACGCGTTCGTTTTTGCCCTGCTGGCGTCTCACAGACCTGGCCGTAATGAAGCATTATATAGCCATAATGACACTACATCCTAGACATCCAGAAAGTCATGGAAATAGACGGGGAGACGTAATATTATTATGGATATGTCAAGTCGCTAATTTTAAGAGTACATATTAGAAATTTTGCTTAGATATGTATATAGATATAAAAAAAACTTCATATGCTTTGCCAACGCTATCAAAAATACATATATCATGACTAGTTTTATCTATAAAAAATTCTTTCACCAGCGAATTCAATACACAAATGCTAGACTTAGTCGTGTACTTTGTATCTATAAGTACATACATAGGTACATACATGAGTCCGTTTTTTACCGCGCGTGGTGAATGACCTTCTATAAAAATATTTCAAATTCTAAGATACTATCATTTGTCACCCGCCTGTAAGAATTGCAGTTAGAATAGCAAAAAGTGTTGGGAGGTGCCTACCTGTTTTTTCACATTCATTTTTACTAACGACAGGTATCGCCTAGATTACGTTTTAACGCGCGCGGCTCTTGGCTTATACTAATGTATTCTTTGTATTAGGCACCTACCTACTTTTCAGTTTGGAAAATAAACTTGTTTTGAATAATCGCGAACTGTACCAACATGAATTGTCGAGAAAGGCAAAATAAAAAAAAGTATTTTAAATAGTCGGTTTCTAAGGAATATGGATTAAAAGTAAAACGGTTGTACAGTGAAAGCAAATCCATAATAATATTACGCTTCGCCATCTATATCTATAACTTTCTGGCGGCTTCAGTAGCGTTATTTTTGGCTGTAAAGTGCTTGCTTAAACGGCCAGGTCTGTGAGACATGAGGAGGGTAAAAACGATCGTGTTCTTAATATCTCTATGTTAGGATTACTTAAATGTTTTCAATTTTATATATTCAATAACAGTACGAAAATATACATTCAATTTGAAATGAAGTGTAAATTGTCTATATTACGAGTAAACAAAACATACATGACATCTGTCATCTTTTCTTAGGCCCTACATGCCAGAATTAGCGGCCTTTCTTATATTACTAAAGCAAATTCTGCATTGAAATATAGATTCTACGGAAGTCCTGGCCGCGCAGCGACCACAGCGGCCACAATAGCCGCCCGCATGATCTATAGCCGATTGCACTCCTCCCTGAAATTGTACAAGCTTTACATTCACTCCAAATGAATTTGCCACATATACGCCTAAACGATTTCATTTCCACTGCATTCAATTTACTCCTCTTTTACTAGCTCACAGGCTTTACTTCCATCAGTGTCAGTACCAGGACTCCATTATGTACTGCTAGTCTTGCCTCGGTTTTCATTAGATATTGTTGTATTCCAAGCGCCATGTTAACTGGTTCATTTTATTCCCTGTAGTCACCCTTCAATAGACATCTTTGTCGGTCTTTCTGTTCCCATCAAATATACTTACATACATAGTAAACAAACTCCAAACATTTATTACCTATTAGTACTTTGCATGTTGTTTTATCTTTCTTCTTCTCGAATACCAACACTGCAACTCTGTCGACTTGCTAACATTTATCTTGCAAAATATTACAACACACCAATACGGTACGTTTGTAGGTAAGTGCATTTGGTATTGAATTAATAAATCACGTGTATAAAAAAATCTTATCTATTTAATCGTTCTAACACCATCACATTTTACTGTTAGGTTGTTAAGTATGCAAAAAGAAATGCAAATCAACAATCTAGTGGTGAATTTTTAACTCCCAATTCAACCTTCCATGCATAAAGATCACGGTCACACTAACACGACACGCAGCGGTTTATTATATCCGCGACATGAACAAGACAAGATTTATTATTTTATTTTTAGCATTTCAATATTCTAATTATTTTATTTGATAACTTACTTAAATCTTTTCTATCGAGTGTTTAGTTGCAGGAAAATTTTAAAAGGCCGAATTGCAATCGCTGCTATAGAACAAAGAGGTCGCGGGTTTATAGTTTAGTTTACAGGCAGGGTACAGTTACAATAGAGATTAGAATAATAAAGGGTGTCCAGCGGAAGAATTTCAAGATTAAATTGTAATTGCTCGTAAACGATCAGGGTGAGATAAGTGGGAGAAGAATTGGTTGACGCGCGTGATTTGATTATTTACTAGTCGCAATGAGTCACTGGTCGAGAGCGCACCGCGCGTTCACGGTTGAGCAATACATAAAGTGCAGTGATTCATTGGTTCGTGTGCGTCGCGCTTTTTGTACTCACTTTAATATTCGGCTAGTAAGTGATGGGCCGAGCACGCAACTTATCCGGTGTTGGGTTCAAAAGTTTAGACAAGAAGGGACAATGGTTAACCAAACTCTTGAAATTATGCGCAATTCGCGTAAACCGATAAGGAAGATTGTAGCTTCTACTGGAATAAAAAAATCAACAGTGCCCGTTATTTTGAAAAAGAAAGAAAAAAGAAAAGAAAAGAAAGAAAGAAACAGATTCCCCAATACAAATCAACGAAAATGACTATTCCTTACGTGAAACCTTAGCGAGAACGATGCTGGAACGTTTTGGAACAGCACGAACGCTTGGAACATACTGTTTACTGACGAAGCACATTTTCATATTGATGGCTATATTAATAAACAGAACATGAGATACTAGTGCCCCGACAACCCAAGGGGACGCCATCACGTTTGCATTGTCCAAAAATGATAGTGTGGTGTGCAATTTCTGTCAGAGGTATAATTGCCCCTTATTTGTTTAACCAGCGAGAGGTTACAATCACTGCTGACGTGTATTACCGAATGATCGACGAGTTTTTGCACCGCAACTGCAGCTGTTTACCGGGTTCAATAACAGAACACAATTTCAGTAAAACGGGGCCACTCCACACACAACTAGAGTTTTAATGAAGAAGCTGAGGGGAAATTAATCAGCAAGTACGGAGACATACCCTAGGCACCTTGGTTACCAGACCTTACACCGTGTGATTTTTTTTTTGTGGCGTTACCTTAAGTTGAGAGTTTACAGCAACAATCCTCGAACAATTCAGGCCCTACAAGAAAATATCTGCCGTGAAGTTGCTGCCATTGAACCGACGCTTTGCTCTCGCGTGTTCGCAAATTTAAGAGTCCGATTGCAAGAGTGTTTTGAGAGAAATGAACGGTATTTAGACGATATTGTTTATAAAATGTAAAATAAACATCGTTAAACTCCATTATGTATAAATAAATTTGAGAATAACACTGTAGTTTTTTTTTAAATTTAACATTAAACTTGAAAATTTTCCGCTGAACTCCTTTATAAAGTTGCATTTAAATTTTAAGATTGTGTAAAAGGTACATAGAATTCATCTAAACAAACTAACGCATCAATCGCGAAGATTTGCTTACTTTGTGGCAAGGAAATAAGATGTGTATTGAGTTTCTATTCGGTGTGGAGTCTTTGTGCCTTCCTTTGAAGCTACACTCGAGATAAAAGATTCTCCGTAGAAGCAGGAGGTCATATGTGAAATTAAAATGATTCTTAACGTGTCAGATATGTATAATAACATTATGCGTATTATCATTTAATAGACGAATGAAAATGGGTTAGAATAAAATTCTACGTTACGTATGTCGTGTATTTATTTTATATCTACTATATTTCTTATAAAGCAATTTGCAACAAACTGATTTGAAAATTACACCGTGACAACATCTGTATTGAAAAGTGACAGGATCATCAATAAAATGCACATATTCGTTTGCATACAATGGAGACACCAAATTATCATTTCTAATAACGACCTAAAATGACTCGAACGACGTCATTATTCTGACTGTTGGACAATCAGAAATAATTTATTTTTTAAAAGATACATTTCTTTCTTGAAATTTTAAACAAAACTTTCCAAGGCTAGAATTTAAAGATGACGGTTGGTAAGATAGCGAGTTGGTTTTTTTATTTAAATTTATTTTACACTTATTTTATCATATATACAGGGTGGCCCAAAAAAAGTGAGAACATTTCGTAAAATATGATATAATTACATCGAAATTAGTTTAACTATATCAACAATAGCTTAAATAGTTTACTAATTTACTTACTTACTTATTTACCTATATTATGTTTTATTTCGAAAATTTCCCATCTTTGTTTATGAATTTTCTCATTGTTTATATTTGGTTTTTTCAAATTGTTGCCCAAAATGACAAAAATCACTGCAGAAGATCGTATTCTGATCAAAAATTTTCGAATTAAAAAACGTTGGGGTGCTAGGAAAATGATCAAAGAGTTTCAAAACAATGCCTGGAGTATAGCTAGACATTACAGCATAACTGGACATTACAGCAGGACGGAATTCCATCTCACATAGCCAGAAATGCAATCAAGTTTCTTCGACTTGAGAATGTTAAATTCATCGAGGCAGGCATGTGGCCACCAAATAACCCAGATTTAAACCCAGTAGATTCCCTGACCAGAGAATGGCAACGCCTACAGAATAACTACATATACAACATTGGCCGCGACTGAAGTAGTTATATATGTAATATTTATATTTTGTGTGTATATATGTGTGAACTTTTTACTTTTTATTTTTTAAATTTTTTTTTATTAATATTTTCCTTGTTTTTCTTTTTCTTTTTCGTTTTCATAGCATTATATTTATTTCATAACTTTAATGTATAACATAATATGTATTATCTGTATGGCGAATCGGGTTAAAAAAAACCTGATCACGCTGGAATAAACACATTATTATTATGCAATATGGAGTGTTTTGATGATTTCTGATTAGCTAAATATTGTGCAAAAAAAATTACATCTAGAATTATTATTAATTATATTATATTTTGAAATAACTCATGTGTTACGAGATGTTCTCACTTTTCTTGGACCATCCTGTATATTGTATATACATGACTAAATTAATAATAAAAAAAAAATTACACAACTCAATAGAGAAATCAATTCTCGTGTTAGAATTGGGGAGTATTTAAGTTTTAAAATAATGTAAAGGAAGGTATAGAAGTAAGATATAAATATAGAATTAAATTATTAAATACATATACATAATCAATTAGAACTTGTAATTGCTGTCGAAGTTTTCTAATATTTGTTTGATTTTGCTATTTGAAGGCGTTATAATTTTTTCTGTTTTGATTTTACATGGGAGGGCATTTAAAAATGTTATACATTGATAGGCGTAATAGTGTTGAGAAGCGCTAGTTTTAAATTTTGAGATTTATAAGTTGCCACGCGATCTTGGTCGGTTACTTATTTTTGTGGAAATTTTTGAATTGAAATGATCTTTGTGAATTTGTAGCAGTGTGTTCTTATTGACGATTTTATTTAAACTGAGAACCCTTAAAGAGTTAAGCAGCTATGATGTTGGAGAGTGCAGTCGCTGAGTGTTGGCAGTGCTCAAATCCTTGTGTAGTCAATGAGGTCAGTATATAGGTTCACTCTGACACGGGCATCACACACGCATGGGACGGAGTGGAAGCTCTTCACAGATAGATTCCAGAATTAAATCAGACGTTATATCAAAAGAAATCAACTAAAACAATTAATTTAATTTGAAATGAAATAAAATACCAAAACGTTTACAGTCTTTATTGTAGACTTGTAACGCTTTTGCACTAATCTTGTCCGTCCTTCGCAGGTATACATCACATATATCTATCAGATCTATCACTGTGAGAAAGCGTTGCTATATATTTATTTTTTATTTTTTCAACGCCCTTGTTGGCTTTTATATAAGAATACATTTTAATTTAATTAAAAATATAACAGTGCATTTTTAATTGAAATTTCAATATAACAGTTTAAATATAACATTAAAAAAAAGAAAGTATAATTTACATACAAATATTTCTTCAGCTCAAGCTCCTGCAACGAGAAATGTCAACGAAACTCAACTTGTTACCAAGCCGATGCATCCGCGATATTGGCGAGTTAACAGCATAATTATTTATGTGTACCTACAAAGAACACGTCGTGTTGTTTTGTTTGAGTTGGTACTTTATGCGAAACCATTTGTATCAACTCAGGGCTATATACTATATCGCTCACATTCCTTATCCAGGATAATTTTTTCTAATGAAAAGGACTCATCTAAGAAATTTATGTTGCACTAGTCATAGTAGGGAGACTACAGAGTGGAGTTAAATTCCAGCGTACTTCTTACAATAGATGTATATAAAGTAGTTAGAGAGCGGAGCGAGTTAAAGTGTTTGGCTGTCCTTAACACAAATCCTAAGGATTTCATCGCCTTGTTGACAGTTTCGTTGTAATGTTGAATAAATGTCAATTTTTCGTTATAATATATTCAAATCTGTATTTGCTGTCTTGCTCTTCTGTGTATAGTTTCCTCGACTAATCTGTCGGGTATATCTGACCTTTCTGGCCAGAAAACTGTGCACAGACGATTCTGAACGGCCGTGAAAACCTAAAAACTGTATTTGCTCGTCTAGATCAAATGCAATTTTCTCATGTGTTCGGCAATATGCCTCCGTTTCCCAACATTTGTGATATCCTTTATTTTCTTACGCAATTAAAAGTGTCATTTTCAATTTCTTCACACATGCTTTTTATCATTTTTTCACTCTATTTTGACATTATACTTTTGCATTATAATTTCACCTGTTACTCTTTTTTACACTTTTTTAAGATGATCTTTAGCTGCTTCCACTTTCTTTAATCCCTTTCCAAGTATTTACTTTTACTTTCGTACTTGTTTCTATTTCGGTCCTATGAATAATTAATTATTATTTTCTGTATCTTAATTTTCTGTATATTAACTTTAACGGCATAACAAATTCACTTAATGTTACCTCCAACTATTACGAGATAGAGCTCAAATAAAAAGAGAAAAAAATAGAAGAAGACGGAAATAAAATACGAATTTCTAAACTGTAATTTTGCTGCCGCGCGTTAAAAACGTTATGTTTCATGTTTATCCTTAATTTAATCGTGCACTTTTATAATATATTTAGTTTATTTAATCTATTAAAATAATATCATTCAGTCGCTTATTATCTATTAATTCTTAATTCATTTCACCGAATTTATAATGTTTGGAGCCTGCGACGTCTGATAGTTCAACCGTTCTTTATAAACTGCCCCTAGTGTATCTTTTCAACGGGACCGCTTATACATCTTTCCCCACAGTAGAATTTGCGATTCTTACGCATTCCTACGCGTATAGATTCTGTTAATAAATGTATCAAGTCATTATTTATCAATAAAAACAAAATTATGGTACTATCTAAGACAGAGAGCTTATTATATGAAATATTTAAAATTGTTCATAAATTTTTGACTTTTTTTCAGGACGCGATGTATTGATATATGATATGATATATACATATTTAAATGTTTTTATTTTTTATAGAGGTACATGGATTATATTAAATACCAATTTATATTCTGACTATTTATCAAACTAAGTTAAGCTAATGAAACACATGACTCGCTTTCTGATTAAACCTCTGTGTTTTGAATCAAATACATCACTAAATATTACATACTTGCATAGTTAGTACGTTTCAGTTGTACACCTCGTAATTGGATTGATGGCTGTCCAATATGTGACAATTAAGTATTTATTACAAAAATAATACAATGATAGTACAAGGTATATAACTCGTGTCAATCAATGATAGCGCAGAAAAGAGACCGTCCCCTATTACACATCCCGCCCCGGCGGTGCGGCGCTCACACACGCACACACATCTATACAAACTCAAGGACATCACACTAAAGAAGTTAATCAGCTAGTTTTTTATTCACTACCCTGCTGGCTCAATCCGAAACTTTGCGTGTCCAGTCCAATAGTACCACGTACAATACAGTACAGCACAGCACGTGGGTAGTCCATAGTCTACATCTACTCTGCGTCTAAAATAAGGCCATCTGCACACCTCCCCAGTATATAAATAACGCATGTGTGTGTCTTTCAACAGCTGTTTCAATGTATTGAGGGACAATTAAATTTACACCGAATAAATGATGGGCATCTGGTGGCCTACATTTCATTTGTAGGAATTCTCTAGGAATGCTCAAGTTAATTGGTCAACGCTCTGCTGAGAAATACATGGTGGTTTAGAAGAACAAAGCAATAGGTTTGGATGCGATGAGCATAAATCGATTTATTTGAAATATATTTCAAATAAGAAGAATATACGCTAAAAAATTTGATTGCTTCAGAATGACTGGCACTTCTTTTGATATGTAACATACTTTTCATGTACATTTGAAAATATTTTGATACAAAATATTCCGCGTAGAATTTTATCTATAGCAAATATCGTGCGGCGGACAGATATTGGGAGAATGAAAATAGAAAAAATAGAATCGGAGCATTTCACAAAACGTGAAAATCATTATGAGGAAATTTATAGGTTTTTTTATGTCAAGAATTGGATCATCTGCACTTGAAACACGAGACAGATGAACTATGTGAATTCAACATAAATAAATAGTCATTCTTAAATGTACATTAACGTTTTTTTAAACATTCTAACTACCAATATTAAGTTCTTTTTTAATATAGTGAAAAAAGGGTTAAAATCAAATACCATCCTGGTACTTTTTATTTAGCACTACGCAACTGGATATATTATTGAAATTCTTGATGTAAAACTGAGTGTCGGGTCGCTGTAGGTACTTAACAAATATTTTAATGGAATGCAAAGCTTAAACACAACTATCGTTGGAAATAGTATGATTTATATTTTATTAATTATTACACAATACGTAAGATGTTCAGAAGTTATGTATACGACACATTGATTGTCACAGATTGAATAACGAAAAAATTATAAAAATCAATTAAATTAATTTTTTTAAATATTTATTTGCTATAGGATTATGATTTTAGAAAATCTGTATTGTCGGGTCCAAGAGAAGCCATTATTCGCAATCTTGGTTTTTAGGAGCACGAGAATATTTAAGCCTCTATGATATACACATCGCAACATATGTGTCCATATATACTGCTGATTTAACAATTATAAATAATTGAAATCAACGATTTAGAAATATTTAGCATTATTTATATTATTAATGATATGCGTTATGTGAAGTACACACATATTTAAATAAATGAAATTTCAAATGTATCACATTTTCAGCAGATGTCTCGTAGCCGAAAATGATTTGATCATCACGTTAATATTCTCCCAGCCCCGATTAACTCCCGCTAACTGCCATCCACAGCAAGGAAGTACTAAAATGAATAAACCTTCGTGTGATATGAATACCCTACACGCGGTTGGTAACCAGCGATAATACCTTCAGCATGTAAAGTGGAAAGTGGTCTGAAGACTGTCATCCGAAGGACGCTCCATAGACCAGCGGCGTGACAGAATTAGCAAACACCAACAACTGAAACGCCGAAGCTTTGTATTAATTTGCGATTGGGGTTTGTCAATGAAAAGAGAAAAGGGACACACTGTTCGGAATAGTAATGTGTGCAAAACCTTCGATGGTTCATTGATTTGCCCACTTGCAAAATTCTTGCGAAGACCAACAATATTTTTTATGAAAGTTTTCTTCACACATACATGTACACCGCGACAACATCATACACGCAGTGAGATTTAGGGGCCTCAGTCTAACCACCAGGTAAATCTTTCTTATATATTTATTCAGCTCAGTAATCAAGCGAACAGAACTGCCTAAGGGATGACGCTCAACCTACAAACATTGTCACTCCATCCGGGTGAAACCGACAATCATCAAACAATAATCAAATATGAATTAAATATATTAATTAGAAAGATATACATATGAGATCAATTTATCGAAAAATATTGTTGTTGCGCCTCCGGGATTCAAACCTGGATCTCTTTCCTAACCGGGGAAGGTGCATTATCCAACTATGCTACAGCGACAATATTTTTAGCGACAAATTACCACAGTATCTTCATTCGTAACTCTATCCATCCAGCTTATTTTAAGCATTCTTCTGTAGATCCACATCATAAATGCTTCAAGTCGCCTTATTCGTTTTTTATATATGTCGTAATTTATTAAGATATATTTAAAAAAAAAAAGCTTTTATCATTGCGAAGGACAACGTCCAATGGTTGCATACACCACCTCATTTTTAATGAATACGATTATTTCAACAGATAATGCATATTTATCACGTAGATCAAAATACCGCGTCAAGAATTGTAATTTTCTTTATTGAAATTATGCAAATTCAAAGTTCTAGGACACGAGGACAGACGTTTTGCAAAGACTTAACGCTACCTGAAAGCTCAGTGGACAAGTTAATAAAAGATGTTTAGTACGTAGTGCATAATTTAATTTTTGTGGTACAATAAAAACTAGACGTTATCGCTTAAAGCAGAGACAAAAACCCATAATACAACGTTCTTGCAACGTGAAGAAGGTACAAAAAAAACAATATTTTCGTAGAAAGCAATCACTTTGTGGTTTGACATATTATATTAAATAAAATAACAATCACCTTGTATGAAACCACGAAATTTATTATACGTCAACCGGTCACTTATCTCAAGCTTCATCAGGATGTATTTGAAACTAATCATAAATACAAAAAGAGTGCACTTATATATATGTAAATAGGAAGATATAATATAAAATTACACGTGAAAGAGAGAGACAGAATACTTATATAGTTAAATAGAACATCAAGGGACACAGAATATAAAATTATATGGGAAAGAGAGAGACACTAAGGAAACATTAAGGTAGGGGAAAGTCTTAATTTCTAGCTGATTTCAATTTTAGTGAGTATCTGACATACCGCTTTGAAACCTATTTCAACGAAGTGCAAAGACAACCTATAAATAAAAACTTATCCGTTTTCTAAAAGCAATGGCACTGCAGTCATATGAAATGATATTCTTGAGTGTTTAACATATTTAAAAAAAAAATGGTTTTAACAAAGCCTAAAAAGTTATATTTTGTTAATTTATTGTTAAATTTTAGGATAATATATCCGAGTCTTGTTTCATGTGTGAGCTCTCCTTGCCACACTGAAGTTTTTCAGTTCATCGAGTTTGGTGTTAACTCTTTCGACATTTTGTTGGTGTATATTTTTTCGGATGCTTCTCATTTCAATGTTTTTTTTTTCTACAAAGGTAATCTTTCTCATTGAGCTTATTTCCTGACATCGCCACAAATAATGCTGTTTTCAAGATCGTTTTTCTTACTGGAATAAAATTTTCTTCACTTCGTTGACAGATTATTATTTCCAATATTGTCATCAGCCTCTATTTTCATTTTTCATTTCAGCTATTGATCATGTTATTTATTTTCACGCTAAACATTTAATTAATTCCGAGTTGATTATTTCCTTTAATTAAAGGTTAAAATAAAGTAAGTTGACACAATAACATGCACAGGTTTACGATTTGTACTAAGAATTAGTAGGTACATTAGTAACATGCCGCATCACGTGCACTCTGCGCAATGTACCCACTACTAGGCAGGAATAGCAAACTTGCCATTGATAATAAGCTCCTATTATACAAGGCCGTCTTAAGGCCTATATTCCTCTTTGCAGCCCCCGTCATGAATACACATGAATAAACTACAGATATTCCTAAATAAAGTCAACCCGCTAGCACTGGGTGCACCTAAATGGACAAGGATCACACAATTCCACCACGACTCGGGTATTCTCCCTGTAAAGGAATTCATAAAACATCCCTTCGAGCATTTTTATGCTGGCATCCCCAAGCACCAAAATCCCACGATCAATGTCCTATCGAGCTACGACATTACCCTACAGTCGGATATAAAACACGCCAAAACCGTCCTCCTTCAGAGGATAAATATAACACTGTCACAGCTAGCAGTTCCTGCCCCACTTTTGCAGAAATTCTAAATAAACTTTACTAATAATATTTTAACAGGCCCATAAGGTATACTTCATGATGAAAGAGCAATGTATAAACAACTATGTACTCTGATTAACAATAGATCAAAGTCAAAAATTAGTAACACAAAGTTCTTTAGATTTGACAATTATTCAGAAATATGGGTATTAAAGTAAACTTTAGTTATAGTTAATATCACTGTAGTTAAATTATTCAAATTATCATTGACTTTTACACTTTGTAAATCTGTCTTGACTAACAGGAAGATTTTATTAGACAATTTAAACAATCAAAAATGTCCACGTCTGTCCCTATGGTAATGGCGTATGGTAGGCGTTATCAAAATAAAATGCTAAATAGTTACAGCATTAAAAAGTTTAATGGTTGCCAAATAACGATATGATACTTTTGTCGTGTATAATATTTACGAAAGATCGCTTGTGTTTTGTATTATACAACATAACATAGCTCCTAATTTAGAATTTAAAAGCGGGATATCTTCTAAAAAGCTAGCATCACGATTAGAAGATGCACAGATGATTGGAATTCTTCCTGCAGTGAAATTATATAATTTTGAGGCTTAAATCACCAAATTAATTAAATTATTATATTACATTGTTTGGCACGAGGAGAAATTGTCACTCACTGTTGACTTGTTATATTGCTTTGTATGTATTTAGCAGACACGATTATGAAAAATATATTTTTTTAAATCTGTTTATCTGTAGTATTGCGTATTTATTTTATAAGCTGACCCTCACATAAATTTTAATTATTATTTTTTTTAAATGTGATAATTTTATATTATATTATATATTATTTATTTTATATTATTTAAATACTAATTTAATGTATTAATTATAAATATATACATATAAAATCAATTTTGTCGAAAAATATTGTTTTTGCGCTACTGGGATCACAGACCAATGTTCTGAATAATTACAACTTCACAATAAGAATGTGTTCTCCTTAATATATATTATTAATTGTAATATATAATTATAACATAATCAAATATATTTAAAAAATTTAAAAGATAAGAATATTCACGAGTATTATGTAAGATCGAGAAACATATTTTTTTGAAATATTATCAATTTTTTTAAATTATGTGTGTAAATAAAAATTGTAGTAAAAACATAACTAACAATCCTATCAAACCAAACCAAATATCTACATCCTACATGTATTGTAATTTCAACACAATACTATATCACATTAACTACATACGTACATATATATGAAAACTGTGGGTTATTTTATGAACGCAACCTTGATCATCTAACGCTTTATGTCGTGCACGTGTTCACACACACACACATACAACTTTTGTAAAATATATCGCGGATATTATAAAAACAGTAAACATCTATCAATCGAGAATGTCAGTGCAATTTGTTAAACTTTATTACCAACAAGATTTTTCGTGAAAAATCAATATGAATATTTATACCAACTTTAGCACACGCTTTAATGAAATGGCGCAGCATATTTTTATACGTTAGTTTAGTGATTCTTAATCGGTGCTCCGCGAGCTTGTTGCCAGTGCTCCGCGAGATGACGAACGGCGAAATTTGATGCTGGTTCATCTATAATTCAGTAATCTTACTAAGACTTACCAATTTAGACGAAGAATTGAGCGTAGCTGTATCAAATATTAGATCTAATATCGCTGAAATCTGTAAAAGCCGACAAGCTAAGGTCGTTCAATCATATTAAATGATTTACGCCTCAAATAAAATATATATTATACATTTTTTTAGGAGAACACATTCTTATTGTGAAGTTGTAATTATTCAGAACATAGGTCTGTGATATTTTAAATATGAATTAAATATATTAATTATAAAGATATACATATAAAATCAATTTTATCGAAAAATATTGGATAAAGTTAGTTGGATAAAGCACCTCCCCCGGTTAGGGAAGAGATCCAGGTTCGAATCCCGGTAGCGCAACAACAATATTTTTCGATAAAACTGATTTTATATGTATATCTTTATAATTAATATATTTAATTCATATTTAATATATTATACAGTAGAATGAAATTTACATTGACATCTTTAAATTTACATTGGTCATCCACTGACTGCTGCAGTTTTGATTAGCCGCTAGCCGATTGTTGCCTCCAACAGGCTATCTTGCGAGACATGCTTCGCGCAGTACCTGATTGATTGCCTTCATCTCCTCGTCGAAATCCTACTGTCATTGCACTGCATAGTAGTCTATAAGCAACTTATAATAATTCCTTTAAATCAACTCCAGCTATATAATTACTTACTGTGTTGATAAAACTAATTTAAGTATATCAAAATCTATGTTTCATCGTAAGCGGCCTTGAGGTGAAATATTTAACGAAAATAATGGTGTGTAAACTATGCAGTGTTAATTGTACTATATAAATATTTAATCGTATGACTAGGTCCAGGTTATGTATTGTATATTATTATACTTATACTGGTGTCATTATTTGGGCCAAAAATTGGGGTCCATCTACGAGTATACCTATAAAAGATTATTTTTAATATTTAGATAAATGCAGGCGATCATGTTCGGCTAACCAAATTGTATATTTCTTCTGGTGTTGGTGTTGGTGCTTTAATTCGATACGACATATAATTATACACGCGAGTTTTTAAGTTCTGAACATAATACCGGAGAGCTACAAATATTTAATCGTAAAAAGTATGGCAAGCCTATCAGTATAGCCTCTTCTCTACGACATTCCTATAACACATTACACCTTGAAATCTTTATGCACAGCATCTTATTCAGAGCAATATCGTTTATTTTTTAGATGATGTAATTAGTGTAGGTATTTCACAATATTTATAAAAATTTCATGCACCTTATTGTTTCGTCTTAACAAAAATATTAACGCGTTGTAAGAGATTAATTATTACATTACGACAAAAAATGATTAAATGAAAAAAATTGAAATTGATTTTAAAAGCAGCTGAAACTGGATTAGTTCACTGATAATATTTTGTCTTGTATGATTTTATATTTTTTAAATTTATAATTTTTTATTCACATTAATCAAATTATTATTTGAAAGTAATACAAATTTGTAAATTGTTGTATATAGAGCAATAGTACATCGTGATTATAAAATTAATTAACGTATATGTTTATAAAACTATAATATCCGTTTTATAATAGTTTAATAATAATATATTTAACAATAATATTCCAAATAAGTTGATGTTGCTCGTAGCTGCAATAAATTTTTAATTTACTATTTTATGATGCTATTACTTAGTTTTGACAGAGTTATCAGAAGAGAGAAAATTTAAAACAATACTTATCCATGCGTGCTGTGTATCGTGTACGAGAAAAATAAAGTGTATTGTGTTATTCTACATACGTAAATAGTAGCTCTTTTCAGGCAAATTTAAAAGAAAATTGTTTTCTTACATCGGAGTGAAGTGTTAATTTTCTATAATACGCGAATTAGGTGAATTGGACCTTTTTTCCTTCCAGAAATATCAAAATTAGAATTCGCCTTAGAATTTTACAACTTCATACAACAAATTTTATCTTGATACCTACCGTAACATGAAATTTGTAAATGGATTTTTAACGTAGACGTCTTTTAAAAAAATAATGGAATAGAGTTTTGTTTTAAATATGGCGCATTAGATATCTTCATCACATTCACCGCAGACCCAATTTCGCATCCGTAATCAGACAAGCGATCGCCTAATTTGGCGACACGTGTCTTCAAGATTTGATTGTAAGCATTGATGATTAATTTGACTGGAAATGGAATCTTTGACAAATCAAAAGCTATCGAGTTTCAAAGGCATAGTCTCATTGTCTATTGGTGTCACTGCGGGCTTAGGATAAATTTATAACATTAGAGCGATCGCATCGCACTTTATGCCAGATGAAATTCCTGAAGTTAACACGAATCTTAGACTGCACGAGGTTGTCACACTTGACATGACGCACGGACCTTACGGTATCCAGAATCTTACATGGAAGACGGCAAATGTAAAAAAAAGTTCTCTAAACATTTCATCGTGGAGACCATGTCAAATGTTGATGGATAACTTTTGTATCGATGTCGCCGGGGTATTCAAGAAGACGTCAGAGGTGCAGAACAGACATATCACACCGTACAACTATCATCAGCTGCTGACATTCAATGCACACATGAATGTTGAAGTCTGTACATTATTGAAAGCAGTCAAATATTGGGTCGTCTAATAGTCTCGGCGGTTTTTTTTTAAATGTTATTTTCCCGCTATTTTGTTTTTTTGTGACAAAAAATGACATATCATTGGATAGTATTTTCCCTGCCTTAAAATGTCAGTGCCGCCGTTTTCCTGTAATTTTTAGGCTTAAATCATCTAGTGTTAAGTTGAGGAAAACGAACATTCTCGATACATACGTATTTTCGCCTTTAATCAAGGTTAAAATGGTCATCCAGGAGTTCAACAGGGAAATTCTGCCGCGTCCACACTGCAGTTCCGACCTCGCTTCCTTTTTTCCTTATTTCGGTTGCTCTCCAATAAAAATACATGGCGGTATATTCAACAATGACGATGACCTCAGAAATTGTCTCGATAACTATTTCGATTCCAGACCAACCGGTTTTTATATAAAAGGCATCGAAAAATTGGTTGAAAGATAGGATGAAGTTCTGAACAATAATGGAGAATACACCATTGATTGAAATGTAATTTAAAAAAAAAAAAATTGATTTTATAATAAATAATTTAACTAAACCACAAAGACTTATTAAATATCCCAATATGTCTTTAATAAGGAATGTGACTATGCATAGATTGCCGTCTTAATAAAAGGGCAGCATGAACTACGAGAATCGTCATCAATGCCCGTTATATAATATGAATGTACCCAAGGTTTCATTAACCAAAAATGGACGATCATTCTCATGATGTGATTGGATTTCCAGTGTATCTGCCAAATAGCAAAGAGCTACTTTCAATCCTGGAAACGAAAAAGTATTATTGGCAGCAAGAATAAAGCTTGATTCATGGTTTGAGTCCGACATATCAAATGAATATGCACGCCAATTCCTGTACACTGACATTCCATATTATATTTTTACGAACAAATAAATTTGGAAGCCACATGACCGAGATGACAAAATGTTATAAATATACTTTTTCAAACTTTTACTACTTTATGTTTGTGGTGCGACGTGCTTTGACCATATTAAAATATTTAATGGTGTTTGTTATTCATGGTACCTTCAACGCAGCAGCCGTTGAACGAGGTCTTCAAGATTCAGATTAATGGGATCCTACAAATCAATTAGTTTCTAAAAAATAGACAAAATGTATTGGAGCGAGCCAACCCCTAATTTAAATATATTTTTACAGAGACACATAGCCAGTGTAGCGTAATGGTGTACAATAACGCGTGTACTTTGCTGTTGCCTCGAAAATTTCTGGGGCCGGTAAAAGTTACCAATCCGCCTCTGACAAAATATGTTTCGCAGTTACTACTTATAACTATTTAATATAATAAATAATATATTTAACATTTGTTATTTACATGTATTTTCTGTATTGAAATAATTAGTAATTTATAACTTCACTATGATTTCAGCTTTAAGAAAGCGTATTTTCCGAGAATTTCTATAGCCAGATCTTTGGAATGATTGATGACCTCTGCAAATTAGTTTACACAAAAGGTTCTCAGAAGACTATGTATTATTGGTTGATGGTAATTATATTTACTTCTAGCACATTTATTGCGTAATTCAACGAATTGTTTAAAAGGCGTATTAAAATTGGGAACATAAAAAAATATGCGTAAAGAACGATTTCAAATATCAAAATTTTTGGTTATATATTTTTAGAAAACTTATATTACGATTTATTAACACAGACAAGCCTTGATTTTGTTATAAAATTAACACCTTTTTTTATTCTATATTGGGCAGTTTTAATCATGTTGATGAAATGATGATAAAGTATAAAAAAGTTTTATAAATTTAAAGAAAATACTGAATATTTCTTAAGCTAGAAGACATACGATATATATATGAATGTAGATTTTATCGAAATATATTGTTGTATTAATATCAAAAACGTAACATATCGCGGTTCGAAAATTTGTCGCTAAAAATATCGTCGCTGTAGCATAGTTGGATAATGCACCTTCCCCGGTATGGAAAAAGATCCAGGTTTGAATCCCGGTGACGCAACAACAATATTTTTCGATAGAATTGATTCTATATGTATATCTTTCTAATTAATATTTTTAATTCATATTTAAAATATCACAGACGTATGTTCTGAATAATTACAACTTCACAATAAGAATGTGTTCTCCTTAATAAGGAAAATATTATTATTAATTATGATGTTTGGCGGTGATTTTGAAATACTTAATTAATTTTAGGGCGAGTGATTCATTACTCCGAAAACAGTAAATGAAAAACAAATTATAATTTTATATTTTAAACAGATTAAGGGTATTTTGGCATTCATTTTTTCTGAATGGAACATAAATATGTACATATATTGTGGGATAAGTTGCGCGTTTGTATGTGTACACGTGTCGTGTGCGTGTTATCAATTGCCTAATGATAGTAAACAGATCGATTAAGTATTTTTGATTTGGAGACTAGCTGCTCCGGGAATAAATTTGATTGCCATCTGAAAAACGTATTTTCATATTTCGTAGTCTGACGTAGAGTTCAATGTAGGTACCTAAAAATACGTAGTATTAAAAAATCTCACGATTACTCCTCTCTCTGTCTGTGTGTATCGAGACCGCCCAACAACGGTCTCGGTAACCTATATAAATACTAACAGTTATTAACGAGGCACCCAAGAACTATTCTCATTTTATGGGTCTCAGAGAGCACGCTGGCCATCACCATATAAATCACTGCAGTGATCGGTAAATGTATTCGGGGAAGGTCGTCTTGTGGGTGTTAACGGCCGGCGTGGCACAAGTTCTGGCCAGGGATGGCGATGATGATAGATAGCGATGGCGGTAATAATATTCCGGTTCGCGTGCTTTGAAATTATTAATTACTTTAATAAAAATATGGCTAGATGAAATACATCACATTTTATAAATAGGTATACGAAAATAATTACAGGTCTGATATCTTTTTGAAGTTAGTCACTAAACGATTTCTATCTTTACTTCATAATAATCACTGTTTTCTTTAACTTGATGAACCACTCGTATAATTAAAAAAACGTGGTACAGTTTCTAAAAAATATGGTTATTGATATTATTTGTAAAGCACAATTAAATGTAATTAAATTAAAAATAATCGTGAAAACTAAAATAATAAAAAAACTCAAACAAAACCAATTTTTTTGTGCGTTTAATCCTCTAATGTTACTTTTCTAATTAATACAACTGGTTCACGTCGATGGCCAACCCTGCATCTTTCGCACACATGTCCCTGGTACAGTCGTTAAGGAAAGCGCAAAAAGCTCTGACCCTGAACGCAATGCCAATTTTTTCCGCATTTTTCCGGCACGTAGTTGGATCAGACAGGTGGGCGACCGGTGGTTTATGAACTGGGATTTAGTGCTGGTTCGCGATATCCGTGAAACCGGAATTGAATTACGGGCGGATGAATTAGCCCGACGGAAAATGCTGTGGAAATTTTTAAAAGGAAAATACAAACGACGAACCGTAGACGAATTTTGTTTACATAATAAATAAAGCACAGTAATTAATACGCAATAATAAAGTATTGCGATCAGTTTACCGGAGAATAAAATATTAATAGAATTAAAATTCCGATAAGTGTCGTAAGTCGTGATAGTTTTTTTTAAACACAAACATTCTTAATAATTCTAGTGTACCTCTTTATAAGTTAGAAATACAGATATTTAAGTTTAGTTTTATGTAACGTTCTGGTTACATTTTTCAGTTGTATTATTTTTATTTGTTAACTTTGTTTTATTAACCACTTATTGAATTAAAATACATCTACCGGTTTCGAAAAATATCATTTTCTCCTTCAAAATGTCAATAACTAATCAAAAATAAATGTTAACTATATGGGTCTTTAGGATAAAAACTAAGTATATTAAATAAACTAAATGTACATACAGAAATATAATATACATTCGAAAGAAATATTATTTTCCATTGATTTATGATGTTTCTGCTGAATTGTTGAATTAAGTGGTATATACAGGTGTATGTACGAGTATGAATAATTTTTTTGTCATACAGTATTTTTGTTGATGAGGTTACCACCGGACATATTTTTAAAGATTTTACGATGATTTATTAGGGGGTTTTTATGACTCTAGCGTAGACGAAACTCAGTCAAGATACGGAGACAGAGACGGAGACAGAGATGGAGACGAGACGGGGACTACCGATTAACAGTTAATCGTCATCTATTAAAATTTTGCGGTAAATATCATTTTAAAGTTGACTGAAGTCTTTCTCTGCTCCACCTTCTGTACCTGTACCAAAGCGGTAATGTGATTTATGAGTAAGATATTATAAATATTAGATACATACATACATCTATAAATTTTCGATTTATTTTATCACTAGACTTTTACTAACAAAGGACTGATGTTATACGCAAATAAATATCCACCCTCAAGCAAATTAAAGTAAGATCTTCCGGGATAATAAAAGTTGTAGATAATGCTACAAACGATCTAAACTTTATCGACAACCATTCTATTCACTGTACTACGAATCATTACGAGTCGTTAACGGTATTAAAGTTCAACTTCCGGTCACATGTCGATGCCCGCATCTATGCCTCTAGATATAATAACACACTAAAAGGTGCAGCATTTTAGGTTGCTATAAAAAAATCATTCTAGTTGAAATCCTCTAAAATCTCTTTTAAATCCAGATATTAAATATAATATTAGAATGCATAAAAATTCAAAATAGAAAGTGTTTTTGAAACAGTGATTTAAAATGTTTTTTTTAGAGAGTAACGATAACTATTATGATTAATCATGTATATATAATAATATAACTGGTATTTATTTTTATAAATGTTTTTATTATTATAAATGTATATATGTAAAATCAATATAATGTAATTTTATAGAAAAATACGGTTATTGCGCTACCGGGATTCGAACCTGGATCTGTTTTCCAATTTGGGGAAAGTGCATTGCCCACTATGCTACAGCGACAGTATTTTTGTCAACAAATTTTCAAACTTATATGTTACACTTTTTATAATTAATACACCTATCGTTCCATTTGTCGACAAAAATACTCTCGCTGTAGCATAGTTGGTAATGCACCTTCCCAGGATTGGAAAAGAGATCCAGGTTCGAATCCCAGTAGAGCAACAACAATAGTTTTCGATAAATTTATTTTATATGTATATCTTTATAATTAATATATTTAATTCATATTTAAAATTAAATAATTGTTAATTAGACTAAGACATATGCACAATTTGAGTTAATTTCAATTTATACGTACATATATAAAAGTATATATATATATATATATATATATATATACATCAAGATGTGTATATTTATAGTACAACAACTTAACGCGTTAAATGTTGGCAGTTAGCGCTAGCAGTATTACATTATTTATTATTTATAACAATAAGATGTGTTCTTCTTAATAATGGTATTTATTTATTTATTTAAAAAATTAAAAACATTTGTACTGATTTAACGTCGACCATTTTCGATATCACTGTATCTTCGCCGGGGCGAATAAATTAAAAGATGCAAAAAAATCAATTGCAGGAGTTGGGGAGGAGATAGATTTTGGTATGAAAACACTTTTTTGTTATGAATTTGCCATTTCAAAACATAGTTATGTGGTATTTTTAATACAAATTGAAGAATCAATTAAAACGATATATAAAAAAAATAATCTGTCTATGGTAGCAACAGAATATTTTTTTGTATATCTTTTTAGTTAATTAATTGTAACATTACATATGTTTACTTTGATGACAGAATGTACAAAATTTATAAAATGTTACATTCCAAATGTAGTGATAACTTTAAATGCTCGCTCATTACGCGAATCATCTTTAACATATGATTATTGTCTACACAATACAATATTCAATATATATTTTTTTAATCTAACTGTGATGCATTTTTTGCTTCATGTTTTATCATTTTGTATCTCATGAATCAAATACACAATTAATTGGTCAGTAAAAACACGTTGAATATTAAAATATGTGTAGATAAATTTACAAACCTATATTAAGCATCTTTATAAATAATATGTAAAAATGGTTTTTTTACATACAGGGTGAATATTATGTTCCAGACCGATTTTGTTTGATCGCTATTTTGAATAAATAAAAATTTGTCCGTTTGTATTTAGTAGTCGTTAGAGAATTGTTGATTACAATTTATTATGGAGTATTCACCGCCTCAACAAGGTGTTAAAGTCATTAAAACATTTAACTAAATAATAATGGTAATGATGTAACCATTAATAGTGATCGCTATAGTCACACGTTGGAAAACATTTTGGTGGCCGAATTGCGTCATATGTGGTTTTAACAGGATCGTGCTACCTCATACACAACCTGAACTACGTGTACGTCAAAAAGTGGTGATATCCACTGACCTCGATTACCTGATTTAACGGCTCCCTACTATTTTTTTGGGAGGTATTTGAAAAAAAAATCTATGTTAATAAGCCAACAACAATTTTGATGTTACAAGACAGTTTTCGAAATTAAATTGCTGAAATAACACTCGAAGTGTGCAAGAAAGTTATGAAAAATATGGTTAAATAAACATGCATTTGTACCGCTGCCAGAGGTACCTGATTCGCCAATATCATATTTTATACATAATTGTAATAAATTAAGTAATTGGTAAATAAAAATTAAAATACAAAATTTTGTTTTATTTTTTAGTTATTTAAAAATAACATCGGCCTAGAACATAATATGCATCTTGTAGTTTCTTAAAAAATGTAATACATAAGTTTTTTGTACCTGAACAATGTAGGTATCAGAAAATATGTCCATTTCGTTTTCATGCTAACTTCATTTGTTTTAATGGCTATCAAGTCTATGTAAGCGTTTCATATGATCTGGTACACGCGTGATTTGAGATACCAACTGTACTATTGACTAGAATACCGATTTTACACAATATACATACAGGCACATAAGATCGGCAATATTAGTTATGTCACGTAAAGATTTCCTATAGTAAGACAACTTTTCTATTGCAGTGATCGTGTGTACAATGCACATATATATTGTGTTTTGTATTTGTAAAACACACTTTAGCGCGTTTGTAATATCAGGCGCGAAAATTATTATTGTCACATGCCTGTGTCCAACTTCCTCATCCATGATCTACGATCGTAATGCTTGCCCACCAGTATGAAATGGGACCTTGACGCCAACAGACTTCGACTTGAGCGATATTGTGTTCGATCTCGACATCGCGATACCATTCGCGGTGTGGACCCTTTCAGCTCCAGTGCACTAGCACTGCGTTTTGTGTGATCATAGTGTTTATTGTTTGTGTGTGCCGTGGACAACGTCGTCTTCAGTCGGAAGCGGAGATCGTATCGATCGCGATTTACGACCGGAATTGTCGTATTCCATTCCGGGGGACGCGCGACCCGGAGATTGCGCTAACACATTGTGTTAATCATTTGGTTCTTCTCTTTCGTATAAAATGTGGGTCCATTTTACATTCAGTCAATAGGAAAAAGATTTCTCATAAAATTTTTAATACAGTAAAATAGTACACGAAATGCACGACAGATAAATATGCTGTCAATTTTTCAAATATATCGTAACGCTTTCGCAATGTAAAATAAGACTAATTTGGGGGCTCGAAACTCCGCCTACTTCGTCTTTACAAATTTACGAATATCTTACTGCTAAACTAAACAATTATTGTTTATTCTATGACACAGATCGGTCAGATTTCGCCACAGACTCGGTAAATTCAAGACCATGGTAATCCTGATATAGTGATAAATAAAACAACCAAGTCTTTGAGTGGGAGCAAATCTCCACTTACGCGATTATGGAAAAGAGATTACCTTATATATAATTTCTATAAATAGAAACGCATACGAGGAATATATGTCACATGATTTATAATAATTGATTTGATTATGTAATTGTAATGATTTCATTTTAATTTACTTCCCAGAAATTTATTTAAACAGATTATGGATGGTAACCCTCAGTTGCAAATTTATATATAATATTTTTTAATCAGGCATATAACATAAAAATAAGCAGAATGGAGGATGAAGTTCTTCTCTTGTCCATGATACTAGTATATTGTATGAATATCTATAATGTATGCTTTAATCAGGGTTGTCACTTCTACACATTCTTTAGACGTCTCTATTTCGAACCTGGTTTGATCTCATTTAAAATACGGATATGTTTGTTTGCGTTAATTGGTTATATTATAATTGTCAATTTTCTTTTGTTTAATAATAAATTACGTTTTCAACATAAAAAATAGATTTAATTAATATTCAAATCATAAATATAATTCATAAATAAAATATTTCGTGGCAACCCTACTACCTGTAGTAAGATATGTGATAATAGCTTTTCTGAGAAGTTTCCTCCGATAAATAAACTTTGTAGGAGGAATGTTTACAACGGAGTCTATTCACAGATTAATGTATTTTGTGTATTTTAAGTATTTTCTTTGTTACGGTACTACGTTTTACGTGATTTACAATCATTATTATGTCTGAGCCTTGAATAATTAAAATTTGACCTCCGGTTGAACAATTTAGAACCCCTCGAAATAAAAAAGGCAATAAATAGTGATGCGCCACAAATTCTTAATGATCAAATTAATTTATCCATTAACCCCATATTAGGTATGTTTCCTTAAAAATCAATTTAATATTCATCAACACTGTATTTTCAATGTTCCGTCTATCTGCATATGTATTCTGTCTCTCTCACGTTCTATGTAACTATATATGTATTCTGTCTCTCTTTTTAACATGTAATTTTATATTCTATCCCCCTCTTTATGTTATTATGTCGTATTTATAAGTGCACTCTTTTCGTATTTATGATCAGTTTAAATACGTCTCGACGAAACTTGAGATAAGCGCGAAACCGGTGGACGTATAATAAATTTCGTCGTTTCATACAAAGTGATTGTTATTTTATTTAATATAATATGTCAAACTTCAACGTGATTGCTTTTTACGAAAATATAATTAAAATATTTGCACATATAATTGTATAACCAATTCTTTATTACTTAAAATGGACACTATATTGAATTCGAGCAAATTGGATGAACAATATCAGTGTTAATGTTTTCAATCAGTGCCCTGAGTTCGACCTACTTGCGCGTGCGCTGTTCGAGTGATGTTCCGTGTTCTAGTTCGTATTCATAGCGGAAAGCTTAAACTGAGCGAAAGCTCGGCCATCGCACACACGCGCTCCGTTTCAAGATAACGGCTAAACAGAAGCAATCATTACATGGAAGCGATATATAAGCAAATAATTATTAAACAGGTAAGCATTTATTTTTAATAATCGTCATTACATCTGGAATTCATCAGAAACATTCTCATTTTTCTAAAAACGTAATTGTACAGTCGTATTTTTAAGCGTAATATTTTTAAAAACCAACTCTGGAGACACAAACTATACTAACGATGCTTCAAAATTTATTCACGATAGTTGTTCAAAACTGTGGTACGAAGCCAAAATAGCGAACAGGAATAATATCAAAATTGTACACAAGACGAATAATGACCGAATACAATTTCTAATGAAGATTCCTTCTGTTGTTCCAAAAATCATATGTATCCTATCACTCAAAGATGATACATGTGAGGTTTAGAATCAAAATCAGATATGTACAAATATAAAGCAAATTGATGTCTACATGACTAGCCTATCGAAATTAGACAAATATCACCGAGTTTCATATAAAACGCATTTAAAATTTGCTTGTTACTTCCATCGCAGACACGTCCAATAAATAATTAATTCAAACCTAGACAAATATGTTATCTTAGTATTTGGTCATGTGACCTGTGGCTATTGGTCTTATTTAGTATTATTCCAAATGTGACAGTTGTGGTTCAATGATTTTATGCATTTTACTCGAAAGCAGGTAATGTGGACATGTCTGCTTTTGATTCTGGACCCCACATATATAAGATACAGAAATAATTTACCTATAGAAAAAATATTTTTTATCACTGGAACTGAGATACCATTTTCACTATGTTAATCAAAGATTCCGAATAAAAGTATGGATTCATTACATAGTATAAAGTTAAAAGCTATTTTGATAGGTTTAATATATGTATCATTTATTGGAGACTACATGCCTATATAAATTTCAAATTTATGGAAACATTTGAGACTAAAAAGATATCAATACCAAATTTTATTATATAATCCGATATATCAATATTTTAGAACTCACTGAGGTGGAATGAAAAAAAGACTTAAAATAAACATACTAGAATATTATTTTCATTTATTAACTTTGTTTTATCAACCACTTATTGAGTTTAAATACATCTACCGTTTCGAAAAATACCGTTTTCTTCTTCAGGATATCAATACTAACTAAAACATATGTTATTGTGTCTTTACCAGAATATATTTTTAAAATAAAAAACAACAATTATTTAAAAAATAAATTTAATACCTAACTCAAATTGTTACAAATTTACTCGAATTATTTTTAGGAAAAAAATTTAGAATGGGACTCGCAGTTAAATTTAGTTGGTTGTTTATAATTTTTTGATTAGTTTTACACGCTTTATTTATCTCCAACGATTCCAAATTATTTAATTTGTGACCAACACCGTTCACATGCAAAATTGACAATCCCAATTTTTTATCAAAACCATGACCATTTTCTATCAAATGATTAGAAAGTTCTGGAAACCCACTATTGTTCAAACATCTCAAATGCTCTCTTACTCTTATATTTAAATTTATACTTATTTCACCAATATAAAATGCAGCACAATCCTTGCAACTAAGTTTATAGACACCAGAATTGTTAAATTTATCATCTTTGTCCTTAGAATTTATGAGTAAAGTTCCTATATTATTATTTGTATAAAATACCGGGCTGATGTTCCGTGGTAGGTGTTTAGATATTTGATTCGAAAAAGTTATTTATGTATAAAATCTTACGCCAATAATCATTATGTTTTAAATTTGGAAATATTTTTAGCATTCAATATAATATAATGAGTAATTTACAGAAATTGATTTGTTCAACATTAGCCTTACTAAGCTCAAAGGGTTCTTCTTATGAACCACCATAAACTTTGGCCATTCACTATACCTATAAAAACTCATGTTGCTCTCCCTTTACCGCAACGTTAGTTGCAACCTCCCCACCATTCTTCTTCTTTTATCTAAACATACTTTGTATCCAAATATTTTCTGTGGATTTTCTTTATTAGTACCGCATGTTAAATAATTATTATGTTTATTTCAATATGTTTTCACTGTCAAAATCCCTTAATAAAAAAATAAAATAATAAAATAACAAGCTGAATGCACTTTTTTCAACAATTATTATATTATAAAGATGAACTCCCACTTGTATAACTTGGCACACCGAGCGTCGACTTTAAATATAATTAGACTTGACGCTCCCTATAAACAAAGTGCGACTCGCAAACTTTGTCAATATTGTGCGATCGACAAGTTTTCACTTCATTCAGTGACGCGTGTGACTTCAGCTAATAATGCAGTTCACGGCAATTTGGCAGTAGAATGCGGGCAGGGCGGGCGTGTAAAATAGAAAAAAATATGCAATAAAAAATATTAATAATCGAATTAAAATGACATCTTTAACATCCTGTCGTCCGCAAAACGTCATTACCTACTCTTTAACCATTTCATATGATTTAATTTATGAAAAATATTTTTGAAGTTTGCTCCAAAATATTTTTGTATGTGTAAAAACCTCTAATGTAAAAATAATTAATCAAGAAGCAAAATAATATCAATTTTCACAAAAAATATGAAACACACTAAATTCAAACAGCTGTCCAAAAATTTCAAGTGATGTTGATATTGATGAAGATGATGCTAGTAGAAAAGAAAAAGGTTCAAATTATCGATAACAATTATAAAATGATACCAGTTAGTGTGTAGAGGCTGCGAATTTTTCAGCTGGCCCTCGTATTTAAAACTATTAGATTAAATCAAACACAATCACTTTCTACAAAAACGCCAACCGGTTTCGATTAGCTCAAACTTCGTCAGGACATATATAAAACTAACAATAAATACATACATACTTTATATATATATAAGTGCACTCTTTTTGTATTTATTTTTAATTTTAAATACGTCCTGACGAAGCTTGACGTAAGCGTATTTTATTGTTTTTTGTTTGTATTTATATTACTTGTATTTTATTTAATCTAATATGTCAAACCACAAAGTGATTACTTTCTACGAAAATCTTAAAAATTATTCTTAATAATTTTAATCGCTTTTAATATATTAAATTAATATTAAGAGAAAAAATACTGATTTATATTATGCTGGTTATAACACTATTAAATGTTACATCATCGGATTATTGCTTTCTCCGCAATTATTAGTTAACACATTTCTTATATTTTGCGTTAGTGCTTCCACGGCGCGAGGTATACATAATAATTCATCTTAATGTTTATTTAATATAAATTTATTTCTTGTGGTTCTTTACTGGCAGATAATTTACATACTTACTAACTTTTAATTTGAAATATTATCAGTGCCGATACGCCTGTTGAAAAAACGCTAGTAGATACGTTCATAATTGTATTTATCAGAACATAACAGGCGACCTAAAACCATTTACAAAGACGACTAGCATAATAATTATTAATTAAAACGTAAAATCTTTTGAAATCGTAAATAGCATTAAAGATGAAAATGAGGTAAGTGAAAAATAAATAAGGAAAGGAAAAGCACACCGCACAGAAAGCTGTTTAGTAGATAAATAAATTAAGTAAAATTTTGTAAAGACATAAATGGAGCATAGCAATGTAAGGATGTGAAACTAGAACTAGAGATTCCAACCCGAATATTTGATATTCGAATATATGAATAGATATTTATGCAGCTGTTCGAATATTATTCGTACTAATTTCTAAGGATGGAATATTACAGAATTCTCAGGATTCTGATTCGGACGTGGAAGAGATACCTGTCGCTTGTTCGAAGAGTTCATCGACGTCCGAATTGCAGACTGAATTAAGAAGTATCATTTTATCCCTCTTTGAAACTACAAATGTTTGTTCAAATAACCTTAAAAAAGATTTTAGATATTTAGACAATTTCTAAAAAAGGACAGAAACGATAGACCTACTATTTAAAACACATTTTACAGTTAAGCTAACGTCAATCGCTACTGAGAAGGTATTTTCAACTGCAGCTACGATAAAAATAAAGTTAAGAAGAAATTTAAAATACGTAACATTCAATGCGTTGTTATTTTTAAAATATGTACTTTTAAAACTACAATAAATAAACAGTTTATGGTAAATTAGCTCGTTTTCTTATAAATTTTGATGCATAATACGATTTACTTGAAATATTCAAAACTGTTGTCATACTTCAGAAACTATTCGAATATTTTTAGTTTTAGATATTCGAATTGTTGATGATGTCGAATAGTTGGAATCTCTAGCTGGAGCCCATAGACTAGAAGTCTTCGATATGCGATGCTGGGGGAGAATGTTGAAATATAAGAAAACAGACGTGGATTATTCTGCGGATGACAGCGAACAGACGAAAAATGTTTGGATCATATCTCCAAATCACAACATTCATAAAAATACCGAAAAAGAGAAAGAGGAAGCTGATGAGGAAGCAACCGGAAAATTAAAGATTTAGTGCAGAATAGAAGTCGATGAGGAGAGCAACAACGACATGAAAAATCATTTTAGAAGAAGAATGTGTAATCGCGCATACCGCGAAATTTTTAAATTATTTTTATTTTTAAGTGCTCACTATAGACATGTCAGACATACTCGTATATTAGATTAGGTTACCTCTACAAAATTGGTTTCAGATATCAAGGATTGCCAATGGTAATAGTTAGGCAATGAAATTACATAAGATAATAATAATAGCTTTACTCTATAGTTATATATATAATACTTTGGATTATATATAATACATGTGTATACATATAAAGCCATAATATCTTGAATTATATTTCAGAGTAGGTAAATCTTGTAATATCAAAGATCAGATCAGTGGCGTAACTAAAAAAATTGCAATGCAAAATGAAAAAAATAGCCCCTGTATCTACATATGTAAGATATAATGTAAACATATTGCGGTTTTATCCATTAAATAGAAATAATAAAAATGGTTTCATATAATATTCACACATATATGAAAAAAATGTGTATTTTTGAGAATTTCTATGCACTCGCAACCAATGTTCTCTTTAATTTTGGATCACAGTGAGGGCATAAAAATCATTTGTGCAATTTAAGGACCCGTATTTTTATTTGTGCGTCGGGGGAGAAAACACGATAACCATTACCATACCAGTATACGGGTACTATGGGTTGACCACATTACTAATGAAGAAGTATTAGGATCCACAAGAGAACTAATTAAAACTATCATGGATAGGAATGAGATCATATTTTTATTCTTCGCAATGAAAAATATGATATTTTGCTGTGGAACATAAAAGGCAGCAGAGGCGTAGGCAGAAAAGGGTTATCTTGACGGCGCAACCTCAGAAAGTCGTTCAATGTCCAAAATGTTGGTGATTCTATACAGGATAAATCAACATACCCGCCAACCATCGATAGAAAGCAACATATGAATAAGAAGTCTTGTTAAAAATTTTGTGCACACTATATTTTTTAGTGTGCGCTATGATACCAAATCGTGTGCGCGCGCACAACCGTACACCTTAGAGGAAACATTGCTTCGCTTACCCGAAGCATTAGCGGTAGAAAACTATTATATATACATTGATGTTTATATTTCTTTTCGTAATACTCGTGAGATATGATTTTTTAAATGATATAATTTCAATTCTTGCTGTTGTGGCTAATAAAATTTATTACACTTTTTTAACGCAGACAAATATTTCGATTCTAGCACAAGTATTCTTCGGCTCCCTTTATGATGTGGACCCTATCACATCGGATTGGTTGAATTGGCGTAGTTACGCCACTGGATAAGGTACGTATAGACTTTAATATCGGATTCGGATATCAGGAATTACATATCTTCAATATCTCAGATTAGATACACGCTTTAATACTCGTATACATAGGTTACAGAAGAGTGTTAGATGATGTACAATTTAGGTTGCAGGTGTCAGGCTGTATACCTATATTATATATATATATATTTAGCAATAACGCGTTAAGTATCTAAAATGTTTGAGAATATTTGCGGCACGTGCAGTGTAGCGTTTGAAATAGATATTATAAAACATTGGAGGTCCTTTGAAGAATTAAATAACTGGAGGCCACCGTTCGTTATAGAAGAGCCGTGTCGGAAGGTGACTAGTATAAGACAGTGAAGTAGTAGGTATAGAACGGTGACGCAGGGCTGTGTTTGTTAATGCGAGCTTCAACCGGCTGGTCCACACGATGAACCTCATTATCAGAGTTGAGTGATTAGTATTAAGATGATGAGATGAGATTCTATTTTGAGCAGAAATATTATGTATCTGTTAATCAAGTAAGTAGAGTGGCGTTACGCTCCGGAATCTAAATGCGCATCATGAAAGATCTTCAGTAGTTAAATTGTAATATTTTCATGTAAAAATATTATTTCGCGGCGCAATTCAAAGCACTGCCAAATGGAATGAAATCGCGTTTACGAAAATATTTTTATTTTATGACTAATAATTACTTCGACACTAGAGTATGAATTTATGACCTATGTTTAAAAATACATGCCTCGTTTCGCTTTTTCAGGCACGTCGGCGTTCCGCCCATTGCCATAAAGGTCATATTTCAGACACGTATTCAAATATATATATTACAAAGAGGCAACCAAAAATTGAATAAATGCTCGAAGTCGAGTAAATGCTAACTAACTCATTCGCTAGGTGGGGTAACGTAAATTAATTCGTCCGTGGATAAATAATATTCATTAATATAAAGAAAATTAATTCTTTTTTTTACAGAACTCTTCCACAACAGAAATTATTGTTTCAGAACTTAATGCATAAATAATGTCCTTCCTACGTAAATCAATGTTGAAATCTTGAGATAGAAAATACGAATGGGAAGGATGAGGAAATGAAAGAAAGATTAGCAATCGGGCTGTTGAAGTGTAGTTATCTGTATGTTACGACTACAGCGAGTAGTCACCCCTAAAAACTCACCCCATACGTAATATCCGTACCCACTAAACCATTATCAAAAATAGCGCAAAATAATAGACACTGGCGGTGTCTGATAGTGGTATATTATTACTTAGGAGAACACATTCTTATTGTGAAGTTGTAATTATTCAGAACAGACGGTCTGTGATATTTTAAATATGAATTAGATATATTAATTATAAAGATATACATATAAAATGAATTGATAATTCTGGCGTCTGCTATCAGTTTACTCAAAGGTATTTGAGATTCTTTAAAAATAAAGTAGATGGCTCTGTCAAATGATGGAACGATTAATATCAAAAAGGTAACATATAGGGTCGAAAATTGTCACTAAAAATAATGTCGCTGTAGCTTAGTTGGATAAAGCACCTTCCCCGGTTAGGAAAGAGATCCAGGTTCGAATTCCGGTGGCGCAACAATAATATTTTTCGATAAAATTGATTTTATATGTATATCTTTATAATTAATATATTTAATTCATATTTAGTATATTATTACGCCTACACACAATTTCAAAAGGGCACAATGTCTGTTGAGAATCGAATAAGTTGATGGAAATCTAGTCGTGAGTCAACAGATTCAATTAATCGGTCATTTATACAAATTTGCTTTGGTCGGAACGAACGTACGTAGCAAAGAATGCTAGGAATGTTACATAGTATATGTGTGTATTCATAACGCTTGTGTGTTTTGTAATAATGTTTTTTTTTAAATACCTGTTCATTTACGGTCGTGTGCGGAATTTCCTACGCTAACGGAAACTAATACGCCAGCATAAGATAAAACATTTACAAGAACGGATATTTATACGGCCAGCACTTTATATGCGAAGGATTTATACGACAATACATACGCTGTAACAATCCACAAACTGTTATGAATGCAATTTTTTTGATAGTTTCAATTCCCAGAGTTTTTGAAAATACTAAAAGAGTATAATGAAAGATTTAGTTTTTTATATTATTTGTGCTGTTGGTATACAAAACGTTTTGTATAATGTACGCCATCGTACGATTGCTTGATGTATACATTTTCGCTAGTATAAATGCTGTCGTATAATTTTTCGTTGTACATGTAGGCATACAAAATTACTAGAATTCCACAATTTGAACTCAATATAAAAATAATATTAATGAGAACACATTTTTGCTATGAAGTTGCATTTTCAGAACATAGTTCTGTGGTATTTTAATACAAATTTAACGAATCAATTAGAAAGATATACAGAAAAAATTATATGTATTATTATAAAATATTTTTTCGATAGATAGATTTTATAATACTAAATATGTTCGTTAATTTGAGCGATTTCAATATTTACAAAAGCAATATGAATGTTAAACATTCCGTTAAACTGTTGTATGGATCCATTTTCAACGATTACCACAAATAAATTAGTACATTTTTGGAGCACATGTATCGCGATAAAGATTTTATCGCTCCTGAGCAATATCGATAATATCGGTGATACATGAGACGCGCGATATATGAGAAGCGAATGTTGAAAGCATCCCAAATAGAGAAAGAATCCCTCCACAGAGCCTCCCTTTGCAGATCACGCGATGTTAATGAGAGTATGGAAATGTTAATCAGAAGAAGCAACGCTAATGAACATTACGACTCTCTTAAACAACTTTCAAATTGCACTTAAGTTCCAAGCAGCCATTCTTTTTTTTGTGAATTTCAAACCAGTATAATATTAAAATGTAACTTAAGCAGTCACGCTAATTGCTCAGACTTAATTCTAATTTTTATAATAGAAGAAGAAGGAGGTCTGTGTGACATTTAATTGAAAAGTAAGGATTTGTTTGGAGTATTGAGTATTTTTAAACGGTCATATAACTCGTTGTTTTTATACATTTTTTCTCGGAAGACGAATGATATAATTGCGCGACAAGAGACTTTTAATGAAATTTCACATAAATGAAAATGTATAATTGACACAGGTGAACGTCTCGCGATTCCGTTCGTTGATGAGCTCGGATGAGCTCGGACGAGGTCGGATGAACTCGCCCAAGGTACGTGCTCGAGATGAAGCGATCAATCAAATCTTCTCCGCAGCACTGCTATTCGGATTTTTTTCGCAATACGTCTCGACAGGTGATCCACTTGGACTGCGGCTATTCACTTTATATCTCCGAGAGAAGGAATACTAACACACCATACATTCTTTTGAAACAGCTTTCTCCGTTGACCGTATCGATAAATCTTAAATCAGCACCGTGTATAATTCTAGGAATAGGTTTCTGTCTAATTATTTAAATGTAAAAACTTATTGTTTAACAAGTAGGTGTGAATCCAATACATTATATTCACATTACTGCATGCTTATTAAGCACACATAGTAGTATTCAACTTTATACCTATGTGTATCCACATAATACTGTTAAATACTCAATATTCGTATTATAATACCTTATACCTAGTACTAGTACCTTCCGTACGGTACTTGACATGATAAAATTAATTAATTTTTGTTGACTAAACTGTTAAACAAATATCTGTGCCAAAATTAACAATATAAATATTAATCTTAAACAACTAATAACATTTGGCGATCTAATATCTGTAGAGCAAAAAATAAATTAACAGCAAAACATTCATTCAATAAGAGAAAATATAAATATATAGGTATTATTTGGAATTATTTTGCAAAAAAGAAAAAAAACTTTTTTTGTAAAAATAAATCTTTAAAAATATTTGATGTGTTTATAAACATAAATCAGATACTAGAAGGAACGTCAAAGGTTATTATCCGGATTGAACAGGTATCATTTGTTTTAGAATCAAGATGACATCAGAATCAACAACTAATCGTAATCATAATCATAATCATCTCGAAGAACACCATCTCGTCACAAATTCTTAGAATGAGTGCCATGCTAAATACCATTCAACGGTCGTGCATAATATTAAAACTCATCTTTTCAGAGAAAACGTGCGAGTGAGCGAATATGGCTAACGATTCGGAGAGGCATAAAAAACTGGTTCCCGCCAAAAACAAAGCGTATTCCATTTTAAACACAGTCATTTTGCACCACCGCCATATGAAAAATAAAGAAAAAGCAAAATACAGCATTCCTTTCTCATTCACTCGGTTCTAATTAACTGAGCCATTCGGCTCGATCCTTGCAAATCCTACGCCTTACTTGCGGACGAACTGTAAAATGGACGGGATAGTATTTTTGTTTTATCTCGAAGTGTTGTGTTCGCGTTTAATAAGGATATTCATAATTGATATCATTACTTAAGGACGCCTTCACTCGTTGTAGCTGGATCTATAATGAAGTCGGTAAGCGTGAGATTTTCAGTTTGGAACAAAGATCGAAATATGCAATAATAAATATGTACTTAAATATAAGTCATTCGCTTACTTCCTCAGTCATGTAAAAACGTTCAAGAGAGAGTATATATATTTTTAAAATTTTTAAATATTGGATATAGTTGTCACAAAATATAAAAATGTCCTTTGATAAAAATATACGATTGTATTATACATCAGACTGTACTTTTTTACAATACAGGATTTGCTTGTTTGTATTTAATATTTAACTGTACTATACATAACATCTAAAATACATAAAGTAAAATATTAATTCATTTTACTTTACGGATGCTGGTATTTACGAATATACATAAAGAAACTTTGGAGGATCAATTGTCCAGGGGATTAATTGACAGGGACGAATTGTCGGGGGATCAATTGTCCAGAGGATTAATTGACGGGGGCGAATTGTCGGGAAATCAATCGTAGGAAGAAGTATAAGGTTCCATAGTTTTATAAGAACACATAATATACAATCCAAGGCATATTTATATTTTACTCGCAATCAATGACAGTCGAAATAGAAGCTATTTTATTTATTTTAGCATCAACATTTTGCAAAATGTAAAACAAAATAATTATAGATACCTAAATGATAATTAATGATACCAGTAACGTCAATTTCATAAATGCTTTCACCAGTTTGCTTAATTACTCGATAATTTTGAATTTATTCATTGTAACTTATATCACCTTAATCCAGTAAGCCCTTTTTTTTTTGCAAATCTGTTAATTTTTTTTTGTATATTTCAAAGACAGTATCATTAGATACCATCTTCCGGTCCATCGGCGAAAATAACGTAAAATCTTATTTTACAGTCTACACTGTGGCGTTCTATATCTGAAGGTAGTTAGTTATTCCAGTTGTGTTCGAAGATTACACAATTAGAGGTGAACGAATGGGAACCCCAAGTTTTAAATAAAAATAGGTCAGTTACATTTACTCTACATTTACCCATTTATTGCACTTTCTGTAATTTCTGTATTTGTGAAAATAAATTGACTGAGATTTCAATTTAGGAAAGCAAATAATTTCGTGTCTTGAAAAATTCTTATTAGCAAATTTTATTTCAATTACCTACATTTATCATTTGTCGTAAGTCGAGATTGTTATCTATCTATTAACGAATGGGATGAAAAAATAAAAAAAAATTGACAAAATCTTTTATTTATTATGTTATTTATATATGTTTTTGTAGATTGTACTGTGTATATTATATTAACTAACCTAAATTATTCAGCAATGAGTCAGAAACCCATAGCGGATCTTGGGCTCCTGGAAGAACACGATGAGTTTGAAGAATTTCCCGCAATAACTGGAAAACAGATTGATGATGAAGATGTTTCCATGTGGGAAGACAACTTGGAATATGGCATTATTCAGCATGACTTCAACCAGCGGCTTAGAGTTTAATAAGAGAAAGCCAAAGATAAAAACTTAACGATAAAAAGAAGGATCTCGACTCGATTGATTTATTCAATGTGTGAATGATTTAACTTTGAAAATACATTATTTGATTTTTTGATTTATGATGAATTAAGCCTTATTACTCATATCTCATTATTTAGTACCTGATCAAGAGCATACAAAAACCAAGAAAAGAGAACTCGGCAAGGCGTGTAAATCATCTCATCATCCACATCGGTCATTCATAGAAGGCTCGTGATTTCCGTGAACTTCCCCCGCCCTCTTAACTATGCTTCTCCACTTTTCTTAAGGCTGTCACAAGAGAAGTGCCTGCTGCCTTATCCACTCGGTCGGTCCAACGGGTGGAGGATTTTCCTCTTCCTCTCCATCCTTCGATGTGACCCACCACAACAAGCATCTTCAAGCTATCTTCTATTCTTACAAGATGCTCAAAAAATTGAAGAATTCATTTGAGAATCTGTCAAAGTCAACTCCAGTACAATAACAACATTCGTGTCTCCAACACTACATCACAAAGGCGTCAATTCGTCTTCTTTTCGTTGCCTTCAGAATCTATAATTTCAGAAATATAGAATGCACCAGACGCTGAACAAGCCAGACCTTGATTGTTTTGGACCGTGATTTTTCCATATTTTATCAAGTCAGCACATTAAATTTTTCGTCATACTTGTTGATTTCTGATTTCTGGGTCGCATCAGTAATTATGTACCAGAGATAAGACAATAAATTCTTGACAATGTCAAGGTCTGAAAAGGCATCAGTTTGTGAATCGACCGTATAACAATGCAGACGAAAAAAATCAACAAGTAAAATCATTTTATTTTCGACCATCAGTTTTTGATTTTGATACCGGTAGGTTTTGTACCTGTACCATTTATTGAAACTTATTATAAAAGTTTGCCATTAAAATATAAACATATAAATGTAAATCGCAAAGGATACTCACTATTGGTCGATGTTCGGGGCCCGCGCACTGTTGAATTGAGCCGTTCTGTTTTTTTTATTGCTTCAATGGCGAGCCGTTTAGCCAACAGGACATATTTATACTCGAACAATAACAAACCGCGCTCGGCGTGTGCGATATTTTACAAGCATCGATGCCAATTAATACGGCCTATTTTGTTGTTTAAATATATTGACTTTTTTAACGTGTCTTTCAAAATAAATACAATATTATGTGCTCCACTAAAAAAAACTATCAAATATGTTAAAGAAAATAAATTATCTCTGATCACTAAGATAAATAAGATTGACCTAGAGACCCCCATTACATACTTAACTAATAAACAATCAAGCCTGTTTTCAAGCTCTACTAACCATTTACAATATTTTAACAATCATGTTTTAAATGCTTCTTGTATAATATTTCATATTTCGTCAATTGTAACTTATACAGATTCGATAGTGTTGGAATCATCGATATAAATCTTGACTTGTAATGTAAACATTACACCGACATATAATTTTACGTCCTCTGTCTGTTTTTGACCGGTTAGATAAGAACATAATTCTTAACAATATTGTTATTTTCAGAATACTCTAGTTTTAAGCTAAATCAATATAATGATATGATATTACTAGATCATCATTACGGTGTAGGCTCAGACTAAGCAGGGATAAATAGCAAAATGGGTCTTGATTAGACAAAAAGTACCGAAGCTGTACAAGATAGAGGGAGATTGCCGAGATTTTAGGTTCCTACCTAGGATAAGGGAACGAAAATATTATTTATATAGTTATTTAATATTTTATACAGTGACTACACATTTTCGATTTTAAATAGTTTAGCGTGTTCTGTCGTTATCCAACAAAACGTAATCATCAGAAATACACATTTTTCTCCAGACGGTTCCACCATTACTGAGGATCGTGACCCCTGGTCTCCACGACTCTCTTTCACCTTTCACCATTGGCGGTAGCCTCCTTGATTCGGTCGGTCCACCGCGTTGGAGGTCGGCATCTTTCTCTCCGGCCTTCCACGTCCACATGTCTAGTCACTACCAGTTTTTTCGCTGACTCCGAAAAATTGGAGGTCATCTCAGATAGATCGTGGACAGTCTATCTTGATTCAAAATTGAGCCATTACTATCCAACGGAGGCATACATATGAGATACTTATAAAATACTAGCTGGAAAGCTCGTCCAAGGACGTGCGAAAACAATATCTACCTGCATAAATTCTTGTTCATGTGAGCGTTCCTTCTCTTGCTCTAATAGTTTTCTGATCATCGCCTATATTAGCTCTACGATTTAAATTTTATCTCGTTTTTTGAATTATTGGCTCTCGTGCTCCATTAATCCTTTGCTCATCCGAAAAAATCTGCTGTCGTGACTGCTGTAGGTACTCTGAAAGCGTATGATAACCGATTTATTATAAATACTAATTAAATATATTAATTAGAAAGATATACATATATAATAAATTTTATCGAAAAATATATTTTTGTTGTTACCGAGATTCGAACCTGGTTCTCTTTCCAATCCGGGTAGATACATTATCCAACTATGATGTATTAATTTGAAAAATGTAACATATGGGTTCGAAAATTTGTCGACAAAGTTATTGTCTGATGTAGCATAGTTGGATAATGCACCTTCCCCGGATTGAAAAGAGATCCAGGTTCGAATCCCGGTAGCAGCAATAATATATTTTTCGATAAAATTGATTATATATGTATATCTTTCTAATTAATACATTTAATTAGTATTTTTAAAAATATCCCAGACTGTTCTGAATAATTACAACTTCACAATAAGAATGTGTTCTCCTTAGTAATCTATTTTAATTATTTTTTTGTGTATCTGTTTAATAATATAAGTAAAGTTACGTAATAGGCGCCAACAGAGTTTTTACTTTGACAGCAAAATAAATTTCGAAATTAGAATAACGCAGTCTTCTACTCATTTCTTGCTTTATTTCTGTATGCTGTGCTCTCAGGTCAAAAGGGCACTCCATTCTGTTTGATACATAAATACTAAAAGATACAAATTACATAATTAATATTATCATTTTTAGTACACGCTATTGGCGAATATTTTAAAATACATATTTTATATAGAAGGTTAATCGTACACGTCATTAAATACAAATACATCGCTTCGCGACATATTTCGGCTCGTATTATCAAAATGGCGACAATCGGGTGGCCTTGAATATTTATTTGAAAATTAAATAATTCTGGCGCGCCATATCGCGCGGCCAAGGTTAAGAGCGTTCCCGCCGATTCTGCCCATTCATGCTCCTGCGCATGCGTGGCCGCCGTGAAATGGATAAAAACTGTTTTTTTTCTTTTTTATTAACGAACCCGACATAACCTAACCCAACCGCTTAATACCCAGCGACCTTATCCACGATTGAGTCGGAGGAACGTTCGAATGACAGGATTGTTTGTCGGTATTGGTAGAAAATTATACGGCGGGCATTTTAAAGGTCAGCTAAGAACTGAATCATCTGAGAAGTAAGATAGAAGAATGATTAAATTATTACATTTGTATATTATGTTATTCTGTCGGGTATAAAATAAGCGCAAATAATGTATTCATGACGGTGACTTGATCCATTTATCAATTGTGTCATCTAAATATTCTGGAAACATCTCAATCAATGAGGAATTCTCATGTTCATTATATGTTTCATACGCCTTTCCCTTGAGGTCTGTAATTATTAAAATAATAATTAATTCAAAAATAAAATAAAAAAAGCGTACGGTGTAGAATACTATATTAATATTTATTAATACATATTAATATTTTTCAAACAAAACTTAGTGTAAAAAAATATTCCGGAACCTTCGACTACTCGGTTATTAGGCGGGTGTCTAACCGTTACACAACAATAAAACCAACATTTTAATTAGGTAATAAGCAATGTCCCCCCTCTAAGGTGTGCGGGTGTGCGCGCGCATACTATTTGGCATCATAGCGCACACAAAAAAATATTGCTTACTTACTTACTTACCATCACGCCGTTTAGGCAAGAGGATAGAGCGCCACACTATGCTGTCATTTCATACATCTTCTCATAAAAGTTTCTTCTAGGCTTCTAACGGGACCATCCTCCAGTATCTGGTTGACCTGGTCGTGCCAAGTCTTCCGCGGGCGTCCTCTATTTCTGGTGTCATAGTGCACTCGCACAATTTTTAATAAGGCTTCTTCATGTGGCCCCATCTATTGAAGGTTGGCGCATGTTGCAGTATGTTCATTTATCCTGTATGAGATCACCAATATATCGGACATTGAACCACATTCAGAGGTTACACAGCTAATATTTTGTATCTGCCTACGCCTCTACTACCTTTCATCTATCTTCCCTTGCATCATGAGTTGTAAATTATATTTTTCTCATCATTTCTTTATAATGTCTCTGAGGTATGTAACCTTTATTAATAGTTATTAGTTTTCTTGACTTATTAATACACCTTCATTAGTAATGTGGTAAACCCGGGATTAATTTTTTGAATCATAGTACAGTGTGTTATATTGTTATAAGACATGTATTTCGGTGCTCTGCCTACTACACTAGCATTTCACTGTATTATAGCAGTATATTATATAGTCAGACCAACGTAAATTAACGTAGAAGTCAGACCAACGTAGAAGTGACGTTCTCTCCCTTCGCGCGCGGCTATTCCTCTCTTCATAAGATTTAGTATGAATTCGCCAATTTACGTTGGTCGGACTAATGTTTTTTATATTTTCTCCTCCAGCGCATAATTATTTGTAGCATTGGTCCTTACGCTCTTAATTTTTTTTTTTTTTTCAAATTTCATTCATGGTGTCTACAATTTTTTTTTTTTCGTTCTACCCTTCTTTTGAAAGCTTATACTCGTGTAGAGAAGTGGGGTGCAGAGTGAGATTTACTTTTATAAAAAAAACATCAGAAATGGATATTTTTTTTAAGAAAAAGTCGAATTAAATAGAAAGCTCGCCTAGAGAAGCTCTTTTATATATTGGCTTCACTAGTGCTTTTTCAAGGAAGTACTTTAAATTCGTAACTATGTAAACATCTGATCGATATAAATAGGCTGGTATTTCGCAACGCTCCAATATAAATATAAACACACCACATCAGTGACAAATATCTTGTTGATGGACACTAATCGGCTATGAAAAATTCCACAGTTAATACCATTTAGGTGTAAAGGAAAATCAGCGCAATTCGCAATGGTAAAAATAATAATCTGACGTTAAAAGTTAATTTATATTATATGATAAGCTGTCTCTCAGTTACGGTATCTGGCAAACACACGGACATCTGACGGGTCTGATTAATGTCGACGATTAAAATTAAACCGTAGAATAAAAATGCTTCTTTCAATAAAAGAGGCAAAACCGGATCTCAGGCGTGTTTCTTTTAATTTCCCTATTGAGCAGACAAGTTGATTAATGCCACTCGGCAAAATGTACCCAAAACTGTATTCGTCATTGACACGGCGAATTTTGATTGCGTACCTAGCGACGTTCGTTTAGTACGTAAACGACCCACTTTCAAACTCTCTTTGTCGTGCAATGAACTAGTTACGTCGACGCCATTGTCTCGGTGAAACAAAGCCTCCCCGCCCACAACAGCTTTTACTACAAGTCCGAAAGTCGCGGGAGGCACCAAAAAGCACAATGCTTTCGGTAAAAGTGTAACGAGTCGACGGGAGATTTTAAAATATGCGTGTGGCGAAAAATGTACATTTTGAATAGGGGGCTTGAATTTATTGGCGGTTCTCGCGCACTGCGATCATATAACGGGTCCAATATGGAGTTCGTTCGCTTGAAATGTAGAATGAAACAGCTGGCTGGGGAGTGTAGGCGGATGTGCAACACGTCACTACGAATGGGAGGTTGAATCAATGCACGAGAAGACATTAAGATTGTGTCAAATATAGCCGCAATGTTGAATCAGTAAAATGGATTATTTGACAGTTTTAAATATGTTCCACGTGTACACAATTGATGTGCATTAATGCACATATGTAAAAATAAAACACATGTTTTTTTGAATCTACTCATTAGGGCATTATCAATTAAAAATTTTAACTCAACAACTTGTATTTTTAACTATAACGGAGGACAGCTATACAATTTTATTTTCATGAGATGAAAAGGGACAACATTATTTACTAGAAATCTGAGGATTTCCATACATTTTGAATGCTTCTAATTATTCTAAGAAACTATTCAATTTCAACACTAATGGTATTTTAATGTCACGGGTCATTTGTAGAAAAGGGCAGCTATATAATTTTACTATCTAAGAAGACAATACAGCAATAGAGACATGTTTGGTATTCTGAAATTTATATATTGTTTGCATGATTCTAGGATATAGTTATGTTCAACACGAATAATATTTTTAAAATTTAATTTTCTTCAAACTTATCTCGGAAACAGTAAAAAAAAAAATTTTTGCACGTGTAATACCTACCTAACGGGTAACATATTAAAGCTGGCAAGGGATGTGGGTATTGATTATATCGTTTGGCAAGACGAAATGTATTTCCGAGCAACTTTGTGCACATATTTTTGTTATTTTTAAATGTCAACTTTCATTTCAAGCCAAATGCCAATAAAACATGTCACTGTATTTATAAATTCATGTTGAAAAAAATTGTATGAATATCGTCGATTCATCTTTTTGTTCTACACAAATGTTTGACACATTTTGCCACCGAAACGGTCTTAAATTTATGTACAAATTTAATGATAATTTAAGATAACGGACCAGAAAAAGTAATACATACAGCCAATGGCCGTTGGAAAGAAAAAGCTTTAGTTGTTCTAGAGGCTTCTGAAGATGAACAGATGGAATCAATATTGATGTTAGGAGAACACATTCTTATTGTGAAGTTGTAATTATTCAGAACATAGGTCTGTGATATTTTTTAAATATGAATTAAATATATTAATTAGAAAGATATACATATAAAATCAATTTTATCGAAAAATATTGTTGTTGCGCCACCGGGATTCGAACCTGGATCTCTTTCCTAACCGGGGAAGGTGCATTATCCATGTGTTCTAATAATAAAGTTGTATCAATGTGTCCAAAATTTAATAAAAATTAATTGATAATTCTGGCGTCTGCTATCAGTTTACTCAAAGGTATTTGAGATTCTGTAAAAATAAGGTAGATGGCTCTTTCAAATAATGGAACGATTAAATGTATTAATATCAAAAAGGTAACATACAGGTTCGAAAATTGTCGCTGTAGCATAGTTGGATAATCCACCTTCCCCGGTTAGGAAAGAGATCCAGGTTCGAATCCCGGTGGCGCAACAACAATATTTTTCGATAAAATTGATTTTATATGTATATCTTTCTAATTAATATATTTAATTCATATTTTAAAAATATTGATGTTTACTGCAGAAGAGACTGCGATTGTATTTCAAAGTTATTTAGCCTAACAGCAACAAACAGGATGCGATAACAATATGACAATGTTACAAAAATATAATACCATCCGATTTGAGTGAATTTGCTATATCAACATTATACGCATATTTCACATTGTCACTTGATTTGATAGGAATAAATACTCTCTGAACGTTCTGTCTTAATCAACTGAGCTTTGCCAAATAAATCAATCCACATGTTTTAAAAAAAAAAAATTCTATTCCAGAAGTTAGTTACCTACCAACCATTCTATGTAAATTTGAAAGTATGTTTTTTTTCTTGTATTTATTGATGAGATTTTATCTAGACATTGAAATAATTATTAATATAAATTTATATATTGCTCGCTATATATTTATAATTTTGGTACAGCTGTACAGAAAAGTGGATAGGTAGACATAATTATTTAAAAATTAATCTATGCGAGCGATTAATTTCCTATTCTATTAAATCTGGAATATTGATTGAGAAAAAAAATAGCTTATATTTTTAGTTTTTATCTTTGTTTTATTAACCACTAAAATGAGTTTAAATACATCTACCGGTTTCGAAAAATACCATTTTCTTCTTCAGGATGTCATAACTAACTAAAACATATATTGTTTCTATGACAGAATCTATTTTTAAATTTAGTACTTAACTCAAATCATTACTTAATACAAATTTACTCGAATAATTTTTAGGAAAAAAATTTAGAATGGGACTCGTAGTTAAATTTAGTTGGTTGTTTATAATTTTTGGATTAGATTTACACGCTTTATTAATCTCCAACGATTCCAAATTATTTAATTTGTGACCAACACCGTTTATATGCAAAATTGACAATCCCAATTTTTTATCAAAATCATGACCATTTTCTATCAACTGATTAGCAAATTCTGAAAACTCACTATTGTTCAAACATCTCAAATGCTCCCTTACTCTTATATTAAAATTACTACCCGTTTTACCAATATAAAATGCAGCACAATCCTTGCAACTAAGTTTATAGACACCAGAATTGTTAAATTTATCATCTTTGTCTTTAGAATTTAATTTCTTTTTCGATTGTACGTAATTTACTTGTCCTGACAAAAGAAGTCATTCATTTCTACGGACACCTCGGACCTTCGTGCGTACGATATTCCCACCGCAGTTCATGTGATTATTGAGCCCGACAAATTCACATTAAAAATGCCAGACGCACATGTCGCGACTATGGATAATAAAAAAAGTCCAACAAGGAATTTAAATATGAATTAGGTATTCATGATGAACGTCGGCTGGAGTAAGTACGCGGACAAGTGTGTCTGGGGACGAGATCTTGCGCCAGGGATGCGAGTACCGCAAGGTTGTCACTCGCTATACACTGTGGGATTCCAGAACAATAATACGTGAGTACCGTAGGGTTGTCACTCGCCATACACCGTGGGATTCTAGAACAATAATATGTGAGTACCGTAGGGTTGTCACTCGGTATACACTGTGGGATTCCAGAACAGTAATACGTGAATACCGTAGGGTTGTCACTCGCCATACACCGTGGGATTCTAGAACAATAATATGTGAGTACCGTAGGGTTGTCACTCGCTATACACTGTGGGATTCCAGAACAATAATACGTGAGTACCGTAGGGTTGTCACTTGCCATACACCGTGCGATTCCAGAACAATAATATGTGAGTACCGTAGGGTTGTCACTCGCTATACACAGTGGGATTCCAGAACAATAATACGTGAGTACCGTAGGGTTGTCACACGCCATACACCGTGGGATTCTAGAACAATAATATGTGAGTACCGTAGGGTTGTCACTCGGTATACACTGTGGGATTCCAGAACAGTAATACGTGAATACCGTAGGGTTGTCACTCGCCATACACCGTGGGATTCTAGAACAATAATATGTGAGTACCGTAGGGTTGTCACTCGCTATACACTGTGGGATTCCAGAACAATAATACGTGAGTACCGTAGGGTTGTCACTTGCCATACACCGTGCGATTCCAGAACAATAATATGTGAGTACTGTAGAGTTATCACACGCCATACACAGTGGGATTCCAGAATAATAATATGTGAGTACCGTAGGTTTGTCACTCGCCATACCCCGTGGGATTCCAAAACAATAATACGTGAGTACCGTAGGGTTGTCACTCGCCATACCCCGTGGGATTCCAAAACAATAATACGTGAGTACCGTAGGGTTGTCACTCGCCATACACCGTGGGATTCCAGAACAATACTATGAGACCACCCTACAACAACACTGTCTATCGATTTTGGGCAGATCTGAGTTATGAATATCACAACGTTGTATATCTTCCCGCGCATCGAAACAACCATATAGAATAAATAAAAGTAGTATCAAACATAATTTTAAATGAATTCCATCCTATCCTCCAAGATGTCCGACAATCTATCAACATTTATAAAAACTGATATACAGTATTGTTGTGGGGTGGTCTCACATGTACAATAGACACGCGGGAATTTTCCTGTGAATTACTTTTTAACATATTAAAATTTATTTTCATAGGATAAATCAATTAAGCGTTCTGATAGAAATCAAGAATTAGAAATGGAATATAAATTTTTCCATCTTGCTTTTTCATGACTCGACAATTTGTTGTTAAAGTTTACCAACGTACTCGTAATCATATATGTAATCTGTTTTCATCATTGCGTGTAATTAAACTTGTATAACGCTTACGTACATGTAGCCTTCTCGATTTCATCTCAACTAGCAGGAAAGCAATCTTCTCTCGCCGATTACTTGCTGCTAGGCCCTGCGGACGGCTGATACTGGCCGCTTCACGGCCAGTGGTGACCGCAGCGCGGTCAAGGCTTTCGTAGAATCTATATTTCAATGCGGAAACCCCTTATTATATTGCTTTAACAATAGTACATTGTACATTTTTATTATAGTGCTTTAGATTAAATATATATCCTACGGATCCTGGCCCTGGCCACTATAATAGCCGCCCGCAGGTCTTAGCAGCTGGCAATCGGCTATAGCCTATTGATTTTCTGCTAGTGCATTCTGTATCGCCCTCTTGGAATTGTACAAACTGTGTTCTTACATATCAAATTTGAAATATATATATATATACGTCATTCTATTTCATTCAGTCATTCTTGAAAAATGTGAGATCATGTTTACATAAATGATTATTGAACAAACGTAAACATTACCATCTGTCATTTCAATATATCTTTATTCTATGGTCACTCATATCATAAATAAGGAAATAATGTGAGACGCGCACGCGAGATGACAGATGGTCAATATACCTGCCAGTCGTAAAAATTCGTACGATTTCGCTAATGTATGTTTTTTCTTATCCGGAATAAAGGCAATGTACATACACTTAATATCAAATTAAATATATATTTATGTACTGTTATTGAATATATATATTGCTATATTAAATATTAAAAACACGTTAAAGCATCGAATATGTCGATTTTTTTTCTTATTGGCAATGACACTTACATGTACGGGTCCAAATCCAATAACATATCCAGATAAAAATCGTAGATAAAAGATGGGGAAACGATATATATTTAAGGATTGTTTGCTTCCACAATACTAATTACTGTATCGAAAATATATAGAATAACTGTATTATCGAATTTCTAAAGTACGTTCTTTCCGTTTTGCATCATAGCATCACTCCACAAAATAAACGCTGTGTCGTCATAGGTATACGTTTATTTATAAATGATGAAACCTAATATCGGCGTTATTATTAGAAATTGGTCTCAGTTGTGCCTTTCGATATACAATAACTATTTTATCGTTTTACATATCTCTCTACTATAATAATAGATACAACAGTTTAATGTGCAAATGTATATTTGAACATGGCCTAATATAGATTTATGTAAGTCGACATTCATACTATTTATTATTCGTGTACAGTTTTACGACTATATTTAATTATGTTTTTATGACTTTTCTAAATAATCTCTTTATAAAACAGAAATTACATTTAATATGAATTAAATATATTAATTAGAATGACATACATATAAAATCAATTTTATCGAAAAATATTGTTATTGCGCTTACCGGGATTCGAACCTGCATCTCTTTCCTAACCGGGGAAGGTGCATTATCCAACTATGCTACAGTGACAACACTTTTAGCGACAATTTTTCGAACCTATATGTTACCTTTTTGATATCGTTTAATGTGTCCATAATTTAATATAAATGAATTGATAATTCTCGCGTCTGCTATCAGATTACTCATAGGTATTTGAGATTTTGTAAAAATAAGGTAGATGGCTCTTTCAAATAATGGAACGATAAATCCCGGTGGCGCAACAACAATATTTTTCTATAAAATTAGTTTTATATGTATATCTTTCTAATTAATATATTTAATTCATATTTAAAATATCACAGACCTATGTTCTGAATAATTACAACTTCACAATAATAATGTGTTCTTCTAATAAGAAATTACATTAATTTGTGATAATAAATTATAATAATATTTTTTTAAGAACAGTAAAGTTTATTAACATCATTAGGTGTATTTAAAAAAAATAGTAATCTGCGAAAGGTTCTGTGCATATTTCAGTCACCCCACGATTCGTCGATTTCTTGAAAGCTATTTCTTAAAAAAAACATTTTTTAATTTTGTTTGTGGTCTTTGTGGTGGTTGTTGAAATTGTGCGGAAATCGTGAAGGTTTAGTGTTTGATATTTTGTTTGCCATCAGAAATGTCGACATTAATTTAAAATATCAATGTCTTTGAGTATGTATAATACTTATACGCATATCTACAAACTCAAATAAATAGTTTTAAACTGGTAAGGCAATGTGTTTTTCAATTTTACCCCAGCACACTAATTACGTATATTTCATTCTAACGGAGCCAACAATTTTGATAATTCGATTTCGTAAAATATTTCAGTGTAATGGTGTTTATTTATAAAATCCACACTAAGAAAATATCGACAGAATTTATAAGAAAAATTGATGCAAATCAACACGAGGAAAAGACAGACTGAGACTGCCATTCAGAAAGAAAGCTAAATCTCAGAAATCAATGATGTACAGTGCGATGAAGATTTTTATCGAAATGTCAGAAAACATAAGAAAAAAGGAGAAACTACATAGATTCAAAATGAAACTAAGCAAACATGTGAAAGATATGTTGTAGTAAAAAGGAACGATTTTGATCTTGTTTATATTAGAGCATATATAAATATACTTACTTATATATGCACTATATTAAGAATAAATAAGTAAATATTTTATTTAATCATTTTCACATCTTAAATAAAATTTACCTTGTACAACGTTACGACTTATCTCTATTGTACCATTTCATTAACTTCTTGTCACCCAGTTATAATATCACGTAATTTTTGATAAATAGCATCTTGATTTTGGTACAGGCCCGTCATTACGATGGGGGAGAAGAACGATGCGACCGCCCCAGGCAGCAGTGGGCAGTGGGCGCCGTGCGGGCCGACGAGAATTGATATACGTTGAATCAATTCTCAATAAGGAGATTGTAACAGCAGAGTCGATTGAAATCCCGAGATTTATCAAGATTTTAAGATTCTAAATCGCCATACCAATTCTACTGACTGCTCCTATTACGGTAGTAAAGTGACACTCATGAAGACATCTGCGCTTAACAGGAATACCTACTTGTTACATCGAAAGTGATGAACCTCGAAATTTGGATTACATAAGTAGATGTAATCTCGTCGTTTGCAAAGCAAGACCCAAAAAAAATATAATTTGTTTGTAATAACTACATTGTTTAATGATATACATATTACGTTAGAAAAAAAAGTGTTATAATACTACTTTGGGTCGAGAATATTTAGCAAGGGTAGGACCATCAATTTTCACGCGACGGGGCTGTTTGCGTGTATATGATTGAATTATTCAAATTTAACGAATTCGGGCAATCGTTTGAGTTTTTAGTATACATGATCTTAAATTTAGATGATCATTTTCTGATAAGTATTTAAAGTTGAAAATAAAATAACATCTTCAAACTTAACATAATCGAGAATTTAAACAGGCCAATTTTTTTTTTCAATATCAGTCGATAAATAAGTAAATAAATTATCATTAAAGAGAACACATTCTTATTGTGAAGTTGTAATTATTCAGAACAGACGGTCTGTTATATTTTATCGAAAAATTTTACAATTTTATCGAAAAATATTGCTGTTGCTACCGGGATACGAATCTCGATCTCTTTCGTCTCCTATCAGTTTACTCAAAGATATTTGAGATTTCGTAAAAACAAACTAGATGGCTTTCAAATAATGGAACAATAGATGTATTAAGTTGAAAAGTGTGACATATGGGTTCGAAAATTTGTCGTCAAAAGTACTGTCTGCTGTAGTATAGTTGGATAATGCACCCTCCCCGGATTGGAAAGAAATCCAGGTTCGAATCCTGGTAGCAACAACAATTTTTTTCAATAAAATTATTTTTATATGTTTATCTTTCTAATTAATACATTTAATTTGTATTTAAAATAAATTATCAATCGTGTATTAGTAGCAAAATTACCAAATATTTCGCATATTATTTATTTGAAGACCGACCATCTTCAGAAACAACCAATTACATATTGCACGAGTGCTTTAGTCAGTGCGAGTGTCTGCAGTTGTGTAGCTCTGGTCTCCGGCCAACCGGCCAACCGGCCAATCTCCCGCTTCGGGGAAATAGAAATTCTTCTTTTCTCACTGCGTGACGTCACAAATTGTTAATTTAATGGCGTATTATACGGTCGGTCATATCTGCATTTGTATGTGTACCTAGGCCTAGCGACGTTTTGCATGTATGGGAGGCGTTTTGTGAATGGGTTATCCGCTGACGTTTGTGGCCCGACGCGTTTCACTAAACCGTCAAATCACGAAGCGCGAGGAAAAAATCCTGATCATCGGTATCGCGCCGCGCTCGACATTAAACAGATAACTTTTCCTTTTATAAAAAAACTAATTTACTCGTCTTTGTCTAGTCAGTGCCCTCTCCTCTGATTTCCCCACCAATTAACATCACTGGCGGTCCTTTCGATGACGTAAAATGTAGTCTCACTGTCTCACTGTCTCACGAGCGCGAGCGGCTGCGGCGCGGAGCCGCGGCGCGCTGTGACGGCGACCGAACGTTTCATACAATACGAGGTTGTTGTCTTTAACTATCTGTTACAGCACTTTGATTTCTTATCGTAGCTTTAGAGTAGAAACATCATTGAGATTGTGTGTAATAACTCATTACTACGGCGGAATCAGCAGAGTATTTATATACATATGCAAGGTACCATTACTCATAATATCAATTACTTAACAGATTGCATATTCTTCAAATGATTTTGTCAATTTTCAAAAGAGATAATTCTAGATCTATCCATCATTTGAACATTTACTAGTGTAAGTAAATATAAAATAATTTGCTTCTGTGATAGTACAAATAATAATTTTATTTTATTTATCACGTAATAGATAATCAACAGGTCGCTAATGACCATGTGATAAATAGTTTGTATAATAATACGTCATCAAAAACTGAAAGTTCCATTTAAAGAGCCTGGAAGAAAGTTTACAAATTAAATTAGTCAACTATAAAGATATACTTACAGAAAAAATCTATCTACTACTAAATCTAGATTTTATCTGTATATCTTTCTAGTTGATTAATTTAATTTGTAAAAAAAATGCAACTTCACAACAAAAATGTGTTTTTCTTAATTAAAAAGAAAATTTACGATTTAATATAGTTAAATTCAAGCAATGGCAACCGAAGAGTGAGTAGAGGGTTAGTAAATCGAAAATACTTACTTCGTTCTTCCGATGGCTCTATAGAACATTTCGATCCATGGCTGGCAGTGGCAGCAGATCCTCTATCCAGGTATCTCTGTCTTGAGCTGCGATCCTCCAGCAGCGGATTTAAAGCTTTGAATAGGTGTATTCTCGGATCATCCAGGGTCGGAAACACAATAAACAAAAATCTCAAATATTAATAAAATGTATTAATTATAAAGATATACATATAAAATTAATTTTATCAAAAAATATTGTTGTTGCTACCGAGATTCGAACCTGGATCTCTTTCCAAACCAGGGAAGGTGCATTAACCGACTATGCTACAGCACACAGTACTCTTGACGACAAATTTTCAAACCTATATGTTACACTTTTCATATGAATACATCTATTGTTCCATTATTTGAAAGCCATCAACTTATTTTTTACGGGATCTCATATACCTTTGAGAAGTGAGACACATTGATACAACTTATATTAAGGAGAACACATTCTTATTGTGAAGTTGTAATAATTCAGAACATAGGTCTGTGATATAGAAAGGTATATATATCAATTTAATGCCAGGTGCATAGTTAGAAATTAGAAAATAATATTAAAATTAGAAATAGAAAGCCAAATTCACTGAACGTGAATTTTGATTAATTAGGAATTTAACTAATGTTTGGAACAAGTAGATGAGTTTGTGTATTTGGGAAGTACGTTTGATAGAAACGGAAAGACAGAGAAAGTTTTTGAAAGAAGGGTGACTGCAGGGAATGAAGTGAATGGCGTTTTGAATGGAATTATATCTAATGGGAACTTGTCAACCGAGGCAAGACTAGCGGTTCACAATGGAGTCCTGGTATCGACACTGATGTATGGAAGTGAGGTCTGGAGCTGGCAGAAGAGGAACAAAAGTAGACTGAATGCGGTAGAAATGAGATCACTTAGGAGTAAATGTGGCAGATCCATTTATGACAGAGTAAAGAATAAATAAATAAGGAAATAATGTAAAGCTGATCTTAGTATAGCGAGTAAGATTAAGAAAGGATCACATATATGGTTTGGTCATATGGAACGGATGAATGAGGAGAGAATGGTAAGAAAGATATATGACGCAAGTGTTGATGGCACCAGAAGTAGAGGGCGTAAATCAGATACTGGAGGATGGTCCTGTTAGAAGTCTCAATAATTATCGAGCTTGTATGAGATGATGTATGAATGTAGATGATGCGAGAATTGTGTGTCAGGGCAGAATAGTGTGGCGCTTTATCCTCTCTGTCTACCCCCACGGGGAAACGGCGCGATGGTAAGTAAGTAAGGAATTTAACTTATCAATATTTTGTCACATTCACAGCCAAAATGCCGCCCATTGGATCTGCCGCCCCGGACAAGTATCCGGATTGTACGCCCCTAGAGCGGGCCCTGATAGGAAGCTCCTCCTGCGAGAGATAATAAAAAAAAATTAAAAGGCTACTTTACATTGCACCCCTTTTCCAACCCATTTCGTAGGTAGAAGCACCATCTAGAAAAAATACATTATCAGGTGATTTATTATGACAGGTGATTTTGAAACGTGCGCGAATAAACAGCTGGAACCTTGAAGTGTAATATGTTTAAGACTTATTCTATACCCATAGTGATAGCGTTCCGCGACACGTTTTACTCACTCTCCAGTCTTTGTTCATCTGTTCGGATATTGACACACATTCTAAATATACTGAAGAAATAAATTTATACTTTGAACGTTGGAGAAATAAATAAATTATATCACACGATACCTGCTTTCTGAATAATAATCATACGAATAATTACATGTCGCAATAATTTTTTGATTTATTCTGCGACGATTGCCCATTACCATTGTGTGATGTGAGGATTTAAGGGTTTTTTCTATCATCAAAATAATTTTATTTTTATTTTATACACCAACTTAATGAAAACAAATAGAGATTCAAGAACTGTAACACTCTTGTGGAATATTTCAAATTCTTAAAGTATTACTTTATATAAATATTTATACAAAATACTTTGTTTACACCACTATTTATTAATTAATCAACATGTTTCGATACCTATGGTATCTTCTATAGGATACAATGTATACTGAAATTAAAAATACAACCATAGATAAAAACAAAACTATAAAGTGGTGAATAAGTAAGAACTAATATGAAAATAAATTTAAAAGATGACTATGTACAAAGAGTATTTGGTTATCTATAATATTTGGCTTAGTATTTTATGTTGTATTATTATTTAACATTTTTACGATTCATCGATGCTTTTCAAGGCAAGGCTCGAACCCCCGACTACCTGGTCGCTAGGTTATTATCTTACAGCTATAGGAAACGTCCAGTGCAGTGAATGCGAACCTATGATACGTCACTGCGTTTTGGGCGACACGCCAGCGTTTACTAATATCAGAATTACCAAAGAACACATATACCGCTATCAGACAACAATGTTCGAATTGATCACTACACATTACATAAGTATCATCTACAATCACTTTTGGATCTTAATTTGTGAATAAAGCAATCATTAAAAAGAAGGTTTGCTATCACTGTCTAACGAATGTTTTTCCATCTGATTTTATTTTTTGACTATAAAAATGATTTTACATTATTGTCATTGCCTGGTATCCATTATATAATTAACTAATGCAATACTGAACATAAATAGAGATGAAACGATATTATGTACATATTTACCATTGCTCTAGATTCGTGTTTTGTATCAATAAGTATATAGAAATGTTTACCTTTTTTACATATGTTCACCATTAAAAAATATTCAATGAAAATACGTGAAATTATCTGTCTAATAGTCGATGTCCTCGTGACTGCTTCACTGTCTCCACTCTTTGCTATCCCGGGCCTTGTTTAGTGCGCCGTGTAGCGAGGCTCCGATCATGTCTCGGACTCGGTCTGTCTGTAAGTAAATAAAAATATATTTAAGGAAAACACATTCTTATTGTGAAGTTGCAATTTTTCAGAACATAGGTCTGTGATATTTTTAATACAAATTAAATATAAAAATTAGGAAGGTATACATATAATTTATAAATTTAATTTGTTTTAAAAATAAAAATATTTTATTTATTCAGATTGCTGTGATATTTTTACAGAAAAATCTGTAATCTTTTGAAGACGAGCCCCCACGGCTATAAAATAAAAAAATATTCATATTTTTACCGCTATAATTGATGTATTTTAATTTTTTTTATTATTATACATACAAAATGTGTAAAATCCCAGTCTCTATGCCCAGCACAAGCATATATATATATACTGGCACTATGAATCGAACTGTGTATAACACATGACGGGTACAACATACCCGCCGGGCCTAGCCGATTAAATACTTTCTTCTGGTTATAAATAGAGTAGAAAACTAATAATATTAAATACATACAGCCTATGTATTAGTAAAAATGATCACGAGCTCAACGATAATAAAAATACAAAATTAAAAATGTTTCACACAATCTAATATTATATATTCGGAAAATAATATTGTTTCTACATCATAACCGCAAATAAAATACCACCCAGCGAATGAATTTAAACTGGATGCCTTCCTCGGTATATGCAATATTACCTTATATCTATCTACCTTATTGCACGAATCGGCTCATTTACATTTTAGAGAATTAATTGAAATATGCTCGTGTGCCTTGACGAAATAAATCACACGTGTATATATATATATATATTTAAACATCGTGTATCTAAGTATCTTTGATAATTGATATGACTCGACTTTCTCAATGGCTCATTCTCTAAAATATTAAAACTACTACTTAATCAACAAATATTCACAGTTTAAAAAAATTAGAGATGCACACACGGAATGTGTCTTACTATTTTCAAACTAAACGCTTCTGCTATGAAAGTGAGACTACCTCGCTGATCTCCTGGATCGAGGCTCGAACCCCCGATCGGTTGAATACCAAACGAGTGTCTTAACCACTACATCACTAGTATAACTATCTTCAATACCATTTTTGGATATGTCAAGTCCACTTTCTTTTTTTTTTACACTATTATAAAAGTTTAAAATAAACTAAAGGAGCAGCGTGGTCGGTTTGCATGTTAGTAGCAGTTATTAACATATAAAATGTCTGAAAGGTTAAAAGGTGCTAAGTCCCTTTTATGGGTGAAGTGAGGTTTTGAGGTCCTGCAAAATTGTCGAACAAACGCGCTGAATCCACGCAATAGCAGTTTGGAATAATTGCAAACATGAAAAAAAATATTTAATGTTGCTATATCCAGCCGAAACAGTGAAAGAATGGGCTATATCTAAATTTTATTTTGAAACCTCTGCTTAAATAATAAATACGCTTTATTTCTATACCACATATCGCACACCTAGATCAAAAGTAAGACAACTCAAAAAGTAATTTTCATTAGAAAAAGAAAAAAAAAATCCTTAATTTTTTGTTACTTATGTTATGAAACTAACATTTTAGGTAATAAATGTATCTTAAAATGACACTATGACACTCAAAAACTGGGCCTAAGTTAGTTTCGAATACAATAATAATTCAAAATTCTGTTTTATTTTTAGTTGTCTTAGTTTTGATTTAGGTGTGCGATATGTGGGGTCCAGAATCAAAAGCAGACATGTCCACTTTACCTGTTTTCGAGTAAAATGTAAAAAACCACTGTACCACAACTGTCACGTTTGGAATCATACTAAGCAAGACCAACAGCCACAGGTTATATAACCAAATATTGGCTGATAACATATTTGTCTAGGTTTGAATTAATTATCTATTTGACGTGTCTGCGATTGGAGTAACAAGTAAATTTTAAATGCGTTTTATATGAAACTCAGTGATATTTGTCTCATTTCGATAGGCATTCGTTTGCTTTATATTTGAAAATCATAAAAATTGGACATATCTGATTTTGATTCTATACCTCACATGTGTACTATTTTCATAATATTTTTGAAAATAAAAACTTATTTTTTAAATGTTTATAAATTTACAAAACACGGTAAAGGTGTACTATATACTTAGACTTTTTATGGCTTTGCAATTAGGGGTTAGCATGCGTTTACTTATTCTTCTTTTCAAAAGCAGTCGCAAATTATTACGCAATTTTTTTTTTTTATATCACTATAATTTTAAGCGTTTCTTCGAACACAGAAAAAGAACGGCGTAACATATGTTAACAAGTGGACAAATGACATTTTATTTCAAAATTATTCTAAACAGTCACGATTTGTCTGCCAAACTTTCCGTAGGAAACGGGTTATAAAAGGTCTTCATAGATAAATTACGCGCCCATTCTTAAATCTTGTAAATGTGCCTAATGTCTCACGCCACGTTTGAAATCAGTTCTTCAAACACGAGCTAACTAACACCCATCGAGTGAAAGTTTGCATTCAGTGTCTGGGTACGATCACATATCGGTGATTGGTGAGCAGATGGACATATTTCGATTTCACACCAGATCAGCGAGTCTATCTGTCTACTTCATTCTACATAATTTATTTCATCCATCTTTAATAAAAGGACCACAAATATTAATTCTTTGTATGGTGGAAGACATTAAATTATAATGGCGTACAGGTAATATATGCACATGTTATTTATTATTAACTTCCGATTTGATTAATTTATTTTTATATACAAACTAGATGTATTAATTGGAAAGATATATAAATAAAATCAATTTTATCGAAAAATATTGTTATTGCTATCGAGATGCGAATCTGGATCTCTTCTAATCTACTTTCAAATAGTGGAACGATAGATGTATCAATTTGAAAAGTGTAACATATAGATTCGAAAATTTGTCGTCAATGTACTGTGTGCTGTAGCATAATCGGGTTATGCACGTTCCCCGGATTGGAAGAGATCCAGGTTCGAATCCCGGTAGCAACAACAATATTTTTTGATAAAATTGATTTTATATGTATATCTTTCTAATTATAATAATACATTTCATTTTTTATTTAAAATATTAAAATAAATACAACTTCACAATAAGAATGTGTTCTATTTAATAATTTATCTTTATTAATTATTAATAAATTAGTTTTTATGTTCGAAATTTTGCTATTATTGGTTTTCATCGTGATCATAAATGTCAAAGTCTACCCCATTATTCAAGATTATTTTTATTTGGGAGCTCATTACTATAATTTTGCTTTAAAAATTGTTATAATAATGATTTTTGTGTGTATAAATAAATAAAACATATGCTTAATTATTAAGGAGCACACATTCTTATTGTGAAGTTGTAATTATTCAGAACAGACGGTCTGTGATATTTTAAATACTAATTAAATGTATTAATTAGAAACATATACGTATACAGTTGATTTTATATGTATATTTATATGTGTATGTTTTTTTTGCAATTTTTATGTATAGTGTCATCTCGTCAAATATCCACAATTTTATTTATGATTAGTGTAGCTTTTTCTTATAATCAAAGTAAATCTTTTACTTAGGTTATACTTTATCATCCCACCAAGTATCTCCCTCGATAGAAAATATTAAAAAGGTATCATTACTGTACATTCATATTTAAATATTACTTAAATAATGTTTATTATAAAAACCTTAATAGTTTAAATAATCAACAATTAAAAAAAAAAAACTATGGTATTAAGATGATTACGGAAAGAAATTTATGGAAGTGAGATCTGGAGATGGCAGAAGAGGAACGAAAGTAGACTGAATGCCGTGGATCACTTAGGCATATATGTATGTGGTAAATCCATTTATGACAGAGTAAAGAATGAAAAAATAAGGAAATAATGTGAAGCTGATCGTAGTATAGTGAGTGAGATTAAGAAAGAATCACTTAGGTGGTTTGGTCATACGGAACAGATAAATGAGGAGAAAATGGTAAGAAAGATATAAGACGGCACGACCATGTAAACCAGATACTAGAAGATGGTCGTATTAATAACTGGCTAGCTTGTATGAATGTGGATGAAGCGAGAATTGTGTGCCAGGACAGAAGAGTGTGGCGCTCTATCCTCTCTGCCTAGCCCCGCGGGGAAACGGGGGTAAATAAGTATGAAAAAAAAACTGTTTTCGATAAATGGGATACCACGTACACACACTATTTAAATAATCGCACGTGTTCAACGCGACAAATATATTTTGACAAATTATAAATCAACTATACATGCATATTAGCAAAATAAAAGGTATAGTTCGCATAAGTACCTACTGATTACTCAGGAGGTAAAATTAGCAATTAATTATTTATAACTACCTAGTAGTTTGTGAAAGAATCGAGAAGTTTTGTGTAAAACTTGATGTAATAATAATAATTTGATAATGTATAATTGTGTCATCCAGGTGTTCTGCGAAATAACAAATCATTATTGTCTGTATTATGATAGCGTATAGACACACGTATGTACAAACATTGTGAAAATATTAATTGCGCAGTCGCTGTTGTAATTGAACAAAAAAAAAAGCTAATTATTAATTAATGCCATTACTTCGTGCATATTGATAAATACAACGTTATTGAATTGAACTCAGAAAATAATATAAAATAACTTTTACTTCGACCACCTTCCATTTAAACACTCTTGATACTATTCTGACGCCCCATTCTTTGCGCGGCCCGGTGCGGGCTCCCCCCGAATTCGGCCCCCGCTCCACCCTCCCCGGCCCGCGACAACGACCGAAAACTTCCAAAGGCCCGGGGTCAGTCGCGGGCCTTGGGACTGTTGCTAGGCGGGAAAATACTCACGCACACTATCTTACGACATTCATTCGACGACCCGCGAAACAATACGAGTGAAAATGATTACAAAACGAAGGCACTTATTAAAAAATGTGAAAAAATATCTTCTAAAATGTAATAAAAATATATAATGTGAATGTTGTTTTCTTCGAGGTGTCGCGTTACTCGATTGCCTTTTTTCGCGTTGGAGCCATACGCCACTACGAGAATACAAATCGCGAACCACTTGTACGGATACAATGAAGATTACGTGTCTCTATGTAGCTAAACATGTGTGCGTGCCTGCAAATTCCCGCCAAAACTGCTTGGCGGGAAGCCGCTGGCGTCTGGCCGCTGTCGGCTAATTTAGAGGAAAGCGACAAGCCACGGATAAAGGGGACGCGAGAGCGACATCAAACGCCATCATCTGTGAGAAAACGTTCCGTTTCTTTCTACAAAGCTAGATAGAGTTTTCGGGCGGTTTGCAATTTTGCGCAAACTGGCAGACGACAAGAGGACGGAGACGGTAGACTAGACTTGGACTTAGTTCGGGAGGCGATCGCAGGGGAGGCGGTCGCCGGTTTGATGCTCCTTTTATAAAAATGTAAGAATTTTTAAATAGTGCACAAAAAATACTGCGTCGTGTGACAGCTCGGATGGTAGGAAAGTATATTCTTGATTTAAACTAATCGAAACGACTAAATTATTATATGTCGTATATAACCTAACCTAATACAATACGTAATTCTTACTTAAATACTCAAGTTCATTTTACATATTATATGTATTATACAAATATATTTATTCATCTTGTTAATCCACTTCCTAATTTGGTACCGCGTTTTGATTGAAATGATTATTCATCAATCTTCCGATGAGGCACAGATCCCATAGCAAATCCACCGGTACCAGAGTAGCTCGCCCAGGAAAAGGGAAAGAACCAAAAAAACAAGAAGTTTTTCCAAAATTATTTTCTCCTCTCCCCGAGATTGATCGGCACCTATTTCAGATATAGTAATTCTTCACTGTCTCTTCATTAAACCGATCCAAGTACAAAATCTTATTACAAATTCCCAAAATGTAATTTATGATATGAATAATATTAAAAACTCATAGGTATTTTTACGAATTAGGAAACTTTTATTTATGGCGAATAACCGATACACAGGGAAAAGGAAAAACAAATTTTAATTTGAAAGATATGCAATTTATAAAGTAAGTTTCCATAATTTATAAAGAATAAACAATTTACAAAATAATAAAAAGCTCATTCTCAGAAAACGTATCAGGTTCTCTGTGTAGTTCCACAAAATACAAACATTATCTCGTATAAACATTTAGAATGCAAACATTGGCACCGCAACAGATATGTCCATATCTTTATAAATTTATGTTTAATAATTACATGTAATTATTAATCATAATTCAGGACATCAAACAAAAAAAATATGCAAGAAATGGCGTTATTTAATCGGATGATGTAGAATTGCAATGAAATTTTGTTCACATATCGACATATATTATGTATTCCTAAAATCATTTTAGGCATCTTATTTTGCAACGTATAAAACGTTAACGCGCTCACACCAATATAGGTATGTCTACACACACCTACACACAAACATACTTTATCGATGTTGATATAGTTATTATTTAAAATATAGGTGGAGGGGAGTACTTTTCTTTTGCGCGGGCCTAAAGTAACGATATATGCTAAATTTAGTCATGGTAGAGGAAGGGTTAGGTGGTATTATACAGAAAATAGATAGACGGGAAGTAGTTGATAGGAACATACCTAATTTCTGCTATGGAAATAAATTATCATTAAACACATAAAAACTACACGTGGGAACTACACGGTCCTACACGGACTCTTACAAAAGTTTCAGAAAAGAGATTGAATGTTTTCGAAAGAATAATTTACCGAAATATATGTGGGACGGTGAGAAATAATAATCGGTCAGGTGTCAGGTCAGTGGCACATTCGCAACAATTCAGAGTTCAAATTCAATTCAACAAAAGCTTCATTAAAACTGTGGTAAAATCGCTAAGAATAATATGGGCAGGACACATAAAGCGCATGAAGGGATGCACGGAGGGATCCCAAGTGGACGGCGACAGATAGGTATTGAGCGACTGTGAGAGGAGAGATCTGGAGGCGTTCCGTGTTCCTGTCCTCTTCCTGAAGCATGATGGCCCAGGACAAAGACGCCTGGCGCCGAGTTACTGCAGGGCAAAGGTTCTAAATAGACCGTGAAGCCATGGCTATTACTAGTACATGGGAACTAGGTTTATCACGCAGATGATTTATTTGGTAAATGCAGAGCAATATTATTACAAAGTGCAAAACAATTATAGAATTGTTTTTCTAAATATCACGGTATGGCATACTGTTTTTAAAATATCACTGATGTAACATGATAAAGGAGAATTATTTCAATTTCGATATTATATTAAAATCTGTGCGTGGCGATTCGAGTAGGTGAAAGTTTAATTCGCGTTGCGAATGAATGTTTTTGCCTAAAGCTTTCTTCACATGTCAGACATGTCACTTAATGTAGTCCACCATTTAAAATAATGAACATGTATTTAAAGCATTTCTCGCGCACTTGCAAATGTGGATTCCAGGTTAAGTTAAGCTCGAACAGAATTGCGGGGAGTATTTTATTAAAAGCAATCTTAGCATGTATAATGTAAGAACGGTTCCGGACTCGGAATTCCATCCGTCGTGCGGAGAATGCACTGACCAATTAATCAAATGAACCAGAAACAAACAGCAGCCATTTTGAACAACGGTTCATTCGAACCGTGTGTGGTTTGGATAATATTCTCGAATAAACAATTTAAGCATTATTAAGGCATAAATTTTATGATTGTTTGTCTTTTTTTTTTAATAAACCATCACGTGTTATTCATTGATAGTAAGTAAAACTTTTTGTTTTGAAAATTGGCGAAACTTTATAAAAGTTTAATTCAGTTTTTCACAGTTGTTTTAATCTTGTATGGTACCTATTACCCTTTTATACCAATTTCCATCCCAAAATTCATGCCTATGTAATAAGTACTTACATCAGCAGTTATGTCTAAAATAATAAACATATAATCTTGATCTTTAAAATAATTTATGCATCCGCCCATTTAAAACAACCCCCTCCATCCCTCTCTTAAATATATTTTTTATATACATTTTGTGGTTCCTACTTGTATGTTTACAGGGATATGGCATAATTATAAAAGTAATATTGAATAATTTGTATAGCGCTATTTTCGTAAAAACTTTCACCTCAAGAGTGCTTTACACCTAAATTGTTTATAGTCCTACATTATCATCGTTTTTAAAATTAAAAATTGTTATTTTCACTCATAGAAATGATTTGGACCTGCCACCGCTAATACCCGTTCATTAAATTTAGATTTCTGGCAACGGTTGGTCGGTTCTACAGCCTTTCCTGTGTCTGAAATAGAGGCTGACCTAAGAGTTTAACGTCTATTATTCAAATTGTCTGAGATAGCATAGATTAGCATTCGTAGACATTGATTCCTATATTACGTTTTGTCTTCTAGGTGTTGCTGTCCATAGTAGTTCTGTTTTGGATGGATTCAATGTAAGTCAATTTTCTGCCATCCACTCGCCTACTTTCTTGCAATTTTGCTTTTTAATACCTCTGTCTCATCCGGCTAACTGGAAGTTAGCGAAACGAAGCCATCCATCAGCCATCAGTCAGTATTATACCATATATGCATATATAAAATGAATGAATAAATAAATATATAAAATACGAACCTAATCTTTTTTTTTGAATTGGCCTTTTTTGTGGGACACATGGAAATTAAAATTTTGAATCAAATTAACAAAAATTTTTATATTCATCTATTAAATTAACTTCTGATTCGGGGATTTTTTAACTTGCGGATCAAGATGGCTCTAACTGACATAAGTTTACTAAAATATTGTATAAAAAGAGTCCCATAAATTTTTGCACACTTTGAGAAGTTATAAATTCAATATTGATTAAGCTAAATTTATGTTTTTTTTAAATTTTAATTGAAAGAAGATAGACGTAGATTTTTTTGATTTTCGCTAACGTTCAAACTTTAAGCATTTTTGATAACTCAAATGACAAACATTGCATTGCACCTTAACAGCGCCATTTCATTATTTCATTGTCTCCTTAAAATATAGTGTAATGGCGCGAGGTCCGGAGAATGTGTATTGAATTTAATCTCTTCGACCAATTCATCAAAATATGGCCTCATATTGCAATAGTAGTGGTGGTGGAAATAATGGAAGATAGGAGGCATTTACTTTTTTGGTCTGCCTGATGCTGGATCAATTGTCTCTCCTTTCCAACCACAAGACATGCGGCGCAGAATATGTAACAACAACTGTCATACACACGCGTAAAGGATTTGTTTTAAGTAATTTTGCGAAATTAAATATATATTTAAGTTTAGTTAACAGAGGTTTTTATTATTTTATATTTTCCACTAACCTATTTGGACATCCGATTCGCGTAAACTAGTTACGAACCCTTGAGGGGATATTACTGTTAATCAGTATCTACAATCTCAACAAGACCCTTCTTTACATTATGTATTGCGTGCATCTAGACTACCATTTCCAAATATCTTTCGTCTCTTTTTCGGCCCTACACAAAATTCTCGGAAATCAAGTTTCCACAATTAAATTTTTCCCCCAGAAGTGCCCTATGGACTTACTTCGTAAAGGTGGATTTTTTAAGTGTAGTGAGAGAGAATTTAATGTGGACCGACATTTCGATACTGAGAACTACAATTATCAGCTTCTGCTTTGGAATAATTAGATAATTGAAGAAAATAACATTTTTCCGCATGAAAAAGATTATGTGCCACTCCGACCCAGAGTGACATTTATTTATTTGTGACAAATAATTCAAAGATGGTGTTATAGATATGATGTGTTATGTTAAATAAATTGTACATAAGTATACGGGAGTCTAACGTATATATCTGTACAAAAGTAGTTTATTTTAAATCGAAAACTTGCGATCCGAATGTATAGGTTGTAACACAGCATCTTCATCCAGTGAGCCCGCACGAGCAGCAGTGGGCTCTGAAAACATAGCCTGTAACATAACAACATAGTACCTTCATTTAGTGAACTTGAACTGCTAAAAAAATTATTCGAACGGACACTGCACGGGCAGGCATTCTCGCTTTTGCGAGAGCTAAAAGAAACAAGTCTTCTACCGTCATCAGTTTGCGAAATTCGTTAGCTTACGAGTGCCGCGCGCGTTTATGATCTAAGATCCCATTACGGAGATAGTGGAATACAAAACAACCTTATTCGGTCATTTTTAAGAACTGCTCCAAACATTTTTATGCTTCTGACATCACGACTTACCCCCTACTTAAAAGTGAGCGGTGCCTCGAGAGCAAACACTTCCAGTCCAGAGTGATATTGAATTCCCTAAAGCCGCGCTGCCTACTTATTGACGTCACGCGAATTTCGTATAAATCTCTACCGGCGCCGAGCCGCGCTAGGAAAACGCGAACGAAGGAAATAGTCTGGATTTTCATTCAAAATCTAGCAAGAACAACACGAAAAACAATTATGATAAACAAAATATTTAAATTACACACCGACTACAAGCAGACGGACAACATCGATTGTAATAAAAACAGTGTTATTAGTATAGAAAGTTCAACAAATAATCTAAATAAATTGATAAAAATTAAAAAAGGAAAAATTTATTCGAATACGGAGTATCGGCGAATATTATCAATTGAAGCTTCGTGGATGGTTTCATTCGCGTACTGGCTGCTGACCGCTAGATCTGACAAAGAGCTTCAAGCTTCATCGGCAAGTGGCGAGGCATATTAAATCTGACATTGCACAAATGCAAATTTCGTTTATAGTTTAAACACTCGCTAAACGATATTTAAAGATGCACAGAGTGAAAGATCACCCAGGCGAAAGGACCACCATATGAAATCGAAAAAAATCTTGATATTGGTTTTAATACGTTTGATTTATAAACCGAATAACCAGATTTTTTCACTGACATGTTCACTGTATCGTTTATATACTGTTCTCTCCCAAGAAATCATTTTAATAATTAAAATAGATCAACAAATCAACGGAAAAATATTTATCTGAACTGACATTGTTCAGGAACGGTCAGTTGGTCAAATTAAATCGTTATAATTTGGTATTTTAATTAATATTATGTTTTTTATATTGTCATTTTAGGTAAAATTACAAATGATATTTTTTTAATGCGTGATGAAATATCGCAGCCAGTACATATTTGTGCGTACATAACTACATTTCATCGTACCGTCCACCAGGTGCTTGCAGTACATATGTACATAAATTCGAATTCATTTTTATCAAATAACAGTTATAGCGATATTGATGTATCTATTTCTTTTATAATATTAAAAAAAAAAAAATAGATGCGTACACGGAATACATGTCACATCAATATTCTTACTATTTTCAAACTAAGCTATTCGCTTTAAGAGGCTGTTTTTCGAATTGGCAACACATTTTCCAGCGAAAGCTAATTTGACAGCTTATTTGTGCTCAGTTTGGTTTGCCATTTCACCATGAATAAACTTATGCCACAACAACGCATGTAGATTGTGAAAATTTATTTCGAAAATCGTGGTTCAATTTGCGAAACTTACCGTGCGCTACGTCCATTTTACGGTCGATATAATCGTCCATCCGAGCAAGTAATTCGAATAACCATGGATCGTTTTCGCACCACGCATACTCTAATTGATAATACGCATCTGCACACACGTCGTACAGTGCGCATCGAAGAAACTGTTGCTGCTGTGGAACGCAGTATTGAGGACCCGAATGAGTCGATTCGCCACCATGCACAGCAATTGGAGCTGTGTCCACGCACTTTATGGAAGATTTTACGGAAAAATCTTAGTTTACGAGCTTGAAGCCGCTTGACCATCGTTCAGTGTACGGGCCGAAAACGAGATTGCTCTTGATCTTTATTTTCAACATAATATTTTGTTCAGCGATGAGGCTCATTTTTGGTTGAATGGCTACGTGAACAAGCAAAATTTCCGCATTTGGAGTGAAGAAAATCCACAAACCATTATTGAGACGCCCTTACGTCCGTTTGCTGGTGGAAACATTTGTCCATATTTCTTCAAAAATGATGCCGGCCTGAACGTTAGTCAATGGAGAGCGCTATAGATCCAGGAATACTGACTGTTTCGTTTCCAAATTGAATGGCATTAGTGTGGAAGAGCTGTGGTTTCAACAACACGACGCAACATGTCACACAGCGCGCGCCACAATAAATTTATTGAAGGAAACATTCGATAAGCACATAATTTTGCGTAATAGACCTGAGAATTGAACTCCAAGATCGTGTGAATTAACACTTTTTGATTATTTTCTGTAGGGATATGTAAAGTTGCTTGTCTATGCCGATAAATCAGAAACGATAGACGACTTGGAAGCCAACATTCGTCGCATTATTGCCAATATACGGCCCCAGCTTTTCAAAAAAGTGGTCGAAAATTGTACTTACAAATTGCGCTTTATTCTATCTAGCCGCGGTGTCCATATGCGCGAAATCATATTTAAACACTAATGGCATAAAATTATCTTTCCAATAAAGCCAATACCATGGCCATTACCACGATTTTTATTTCATTTTAAAGTTATGTACCTCTAAAAAAAACACCCTATACTATGAAAATAGAACTAACTTGTTAATGTCTGGAACGAAGTGCGAACCCCTGACCACTAGATTACTTGGTCAGAGTCTTAACCACTACACCAACAAGCTCCCTCGAGGTGTAAGTTTTTACGAAAATGGCGCTATACAAATTATTAAATATTATTATTTCTTTTGAGTTAACTTTCACTATTACTCAATAATAACAGTGATGTCCCCCAATAATATTATTTATTGGTAAATTTTCATAATTTTACATTTATTTTATCGTATGCATTTGCAATAATCTCTTGATTTACATTTTAAGTATCTACATTTATAGGACTATAAAAAAAAATTTGGCATCAATTTGAAAGCTTCACGGATAACAATTTTTTTCAAAAAGTTGATTGAAATCTCGTCATAAATTTTATCAAAATTAATATAACATTTTGTTTATTGTTCCTGACCTTGTTAAGTACGTTATAAATCACTTTCAAGGGTCATAAAAAAGATTTCAATAGGATGGCAACGTTGCCAATTTGTTCAAATCAAAACAATGGTTTTCAAAAAGAATTGTGATGAAAACTAAAATAAACATCTCGTCCACCTCGACACAGGATCACCTAGTGAGGAGGAATTAATTACCAATGATTGTTAAAATATTATAAAAAGACTAAAAATCAGTGAACTGTTGTTGCAATTTTATAGGCTTATTATAATTTTTAAATATCAAACCTTTCGACACTTTTAAGTACGGATACTCGTGAACCGATACGCACCCATAAGGGGACATCACTGGATGAAAACTGAGTGATTTCTCCTCACAGACAAAGAACATTCATCGGTACGGAGCTAGTCCAAAATTAGACCGTGCTATCATACTGATACAGAATTTGGTGGTAGGTACTTGGACGTCATTTTTTTATTAATATCCTTAGTGAAGTATGTGTGAGGTCGTTGATACAGGACAAGAAATTAGCGTGGGCGTGCGGTCTGGGCGCGGTGATACTCGTGTACCTCCATACGCTAGGTGAGAGCACTTGCGCGAACGTATCTCAGGCGTAATGAACCCGAATCATATCTTGCATAATTTATGATTTATGAGCCTATTTGCATAACGATAAAAATTAAACCGTTACGGATTTTTGATTTTTTGCGTCTCCTTTCTTGAGTTCTTTAATTCAATATAATATTTTAATCATTAATAAAACTAGAATCACAGAGTCTAGTGAGTAGAATGTACGATGTATGCGAGGAAAGCGACCTTATTATGAACGTCAACAAGTCGAAAGTGATGGTATTCGAGAAGGAGGAAAGCAAGACAACGTGTAAAATACTTGTACGTAATGAATGTTTGGAACAAGTAGATGCGTTTGTGTATTTGGGAAGTATGTTTGATAGAAACGGAAAGCCTGAGAAACATATCGAAAGGAGGGTGACGTCAGGGAATGAAGTGAATGGCGTTTTGAATGGAATTATAGCTAATGGGAACTTGTCAACCGAGGCAATACTAGCAGTTCACAATGGAGTCATGGTACCGACACTGAAAATGTGGCCTGGAGCTGGCAGAAGAGTAACGAAAGTAGACTGAATGCAGTGGAAATTAGATCACCTAGGCTTATGTGTGGCAAATCTATTTATGACAGAGTAAAGAATAAAGAAATAAGGAAATAATGTAAAGCTGATCTTAGTATAGAGTAAGATTAAAAAAGAATCACTTAGGTGGTTTGGTCATATGGAACGGATGAATGAGGAGAGAATGATAACAAAAGATATATGACGCAAGTGTTGATGGCAACAGAAATAGAAGACGTCCGCGAAAGACTTGGTATGACCAGATACTGGAAGATGATCTTGTTAGAAGCCACCGGCGAGCTTGTATGTGAAGATCTATGAATGTGTATGAGGCGAGAATTGTGTGTCAGAACAGAAGAGTGTGGCGCTCTATCCTCTCTGCCTGCACCCGCGGGGAAACGGCGTGATGATAAGTAAGTAAGTAAAGCTGCCAAGTTTTTCATATCTTTTAAAGCTAGATAGAATTTACAAATAGAAAATTCAGTCACGCTTTGATAAGTTCAGTTTTTCTTTGAACGAATTGGATCGTCTTTCATTCGTAGGATAATAAAAAAAAAAATTTTCTTCGAGCGAGAAACAGAGAAAAAAGGTTTCGTTCAAAATTTAATCAAGGTATAAATAATGGTATAGCAGTACGCAAGTTGAAATCTCAAAAATCATTTCTCTCTTCCATATTCTCGCACCGGTGTGGAACAATTATAGTGTCTCGGGTGGCCGCCATTTCAATAAACACGAAAAATAGGTTTTCCATGAATAGAGCACTCACGAGTATCACGTGATACTACCCAATATGACAGAATGTAACAGACCAAAAATATTTTAAGATTTTATGGACTATACTTGCCTATATTCTGAGTTAAAATGTTCTAGTTCTGCGTGAAAATTGCGTAAGATTGCGTAATTGTGAAGAGCCTTAGACGTATTCGATTTCAAATCGGCGTAAACTATGCCATGTTTGAAAATATAAAAGAAAATGAAATGCAATTGGAAATTCAGATATTTCTTTCATGTAGAATTGTTGAAATAATTATTTTAATATTATTATCTTAAAAACAATCGATCGTTTCAATTTTCTTCACGTTTCTTCAAATAACGGTGTAAACTTTATACATGACTATTAATTACTTAACTTTTTTATTTTTCTTCATTACGTATATATTCATTTTTATTTTATTTTTTGCCAAACTGCATGGCAGTTCTACGGCAAGGATTGCCTTTTACATAGTTAAACTTTTTTTTTTTATAAATACAATATAACAATGGGCGATTCCCGAATATAATATACTACAACAAGAAAATAGACCAGAATATGTTTCTTTACTTTGATTTCAAATTTCAAGAAGGTCACTGGGGTCGCATCATTTTTTAAATTTTTTAATGGCTTTATCGATTTTGTTAATTATTCTTGGCACAACGCATTCTCTCGTCCTCTCACCGTATACATTGTTCGCGATCGGCACTCTCATTGTTCCACCCGACGATCTGGTAGAACAGCTATGATGACGATCGGTATATATATTTCCATTATTTATCAACTCTTCGAATATTATAACATATATTACTTTTTTGTCAACTGGTAAGATTTTGCATATTGTAAATAATTTACTGTAATCATCTTTATACAAATACTTTGTTTTATTATCTACTACTAGTTTTACAATTTTTAATTGTAACTGTTAAATTTTATTAATATATGTCAGTCATACATAAGAACTTGTAATTAGGTATTTGCTTTGATTTGAAAACATAGTTAAACCATTCCGTATTTTTTTTTATCATGCATCACATTAAAATCAAGTATTGTTTTAGATGTACAGATATGATAATAAAATATAATAATACGTCCAAAGCTTGTTACAGTTTTGTAAGCAAAACCAATCAATTAATTGGAAGGAGAGGCAGTAGTCAGTAGGTCATACTGTTTATATATCCACACAATAGCGTTAGCCCGGATTGTTTGGCTGTTTACGTAACGCACGACGTCAGAAAGCTTACGTCATCTCAAAGGGGAAGTGATTTACCCTGATAGAAATCAGGCCACAATTAAACGAATCTCTAGCTATAAAAGTAGTCTGCAAGCACGCTCAGTTCCAGTGTAAAATCGATAGCTATTAAAAGATTGCTAAAACTGAAATTAGAAATTCACAAAAATAATGAAACGCTCTGCACACCGATGATTTTACTGAAAAAATATTTGTGACTTCCAATTTGACGTGTGCTTAGTGAAAGTGTTTTTATAATTAGCTCAATAATACTTCGAGATCGCATAGTTCATGACATTAGGTTTTATATTGACCAACAGATTTAATACAAATTAAATGTATCAATAAGAAATATATATTGATATAATCAATTTATAGAAAATATATTTTTATTGCCATCAGGAACCCTTCCTAACCAAAATGTAATAAAAATGAATTTAATTCTGGTGTCTCCTATCGGATTTTACTCAAATGTGTTATTTTCTCTGCCTACCCCCGCGGAGAAATGACGTGATGGTAAGTTAGTTAGTTAGTGTTTGAGATTTTCCGTAAATATAAAGTAGATAGCTTTCAAATAATGGAATAACAGATGTATCAACTTGAAAGTGCAACATATAAGTTCGAAAATTTGTCGTTAACTTATAATGTTTACATGGTGTAATAGGTCAGCGCACTTCCCCGGATAGGAAGGGTTCCTGGTTCGATTCCGGGTGGCAATAAAAATATTTTTTCTATAAATTGATTTTATCTGTATATCTTTGTATTTGTATCTTGTATTTTTTAAATTATATATTTTTCAAACATTTTAGCACACCAATTTTATTAAGTTTACAGCGACTTAGATAGGCTATCCACGTCCAGAGGATGCAGGGAGCGTGGATCCAAAAAATAATCTTTAATGGAAACCAGGTGGTAGGAAAATAATGGGAAGGTCCCGACATGGAAAAAAGGGATGAAAAATAACTGGAAGACAGTCGTAGAGAACCGGAGCTTATGGAGGCGAAAGATTCAGGAGTCCATGACTCAATATGGGCTGCATGGCTCATTGAATAAGAAGAAGTTTATTTGATTCATTGCGTCTCTGATATTATTTTATTATTTTTATTATTTGATTCATTGCATATCTGTTATTTAGACATAATAAAAGTAATCTCGAATGTAACTTGAAAATAACTTTTAATATACTCTATTTTTTTTTATCTTTGAAGGTTAGAAACGTCATGTGTGATGTCTATCAAATAAAAACTATATCTTTAACAAAAATGATTTCATTTGTATTAAAAATGATTCGATACATGATTGAGTAGCGCGCTGAAATTGTGAAAATGCTGAAAATTCACTACAAAAAGGTGAAAATTTTGCGGAAACAATTCGAAAAATTTAAAGTGCTTTTAGTCGAATGAATGAATGAAGTGCCTTCTCATTTAGGTGTAGTGAATTTAATCAAACAATTTGAACGTTCCGGCAATGTTGCTATTGTTAAAAGAGGAAACATTGCTCGCCCAACCAGATTAACTAAAAACATTTTAATTGAATTGAATTTCTGCTGTACTGAAAGTGAAGATGTGTTAATAAGAAGACATGCACAGCAATTTATATGACACTTTGCACGGTATTTCGCATAAAGATTTTATCTTAAAGACTTACCATGGACCGTAGAAATGGTTATTCATTGTATTCATAAATACATTGTATTCATACCCATCATAGTTATGGAAAAACAGAAGGTTATTTATAGTTTCATCATTATAAATATTTACCCAAACAACATATTTTATTTACTGATACTAATATTCAAATTGTTGTCTAAGGGCCGGTTGTGCGATTATGATTTATTGGTAAAAAAATATTTACTTCTCGAATGTACACCCCGTAGTAAACTGATTTTACTCTCCGATATCCGATAGTAAATACGAGAATCGATGGTTAAACATGGCGGACTCTTCACAGCTGTTTGATACTTTGAAACTCGCAATATACGACAATTAATCATTCAATATTCAATATCATTCAATATTCAATAATAAAGTTGTATCAATGTGTCCAAAATTTAATAAAAATGAATTAATAATTCTGGCGTCTGCTATCAGTTTACTCAAAGGTATTTGAGATTCTGTAAAAATAAGGTAGATGGCTCTTTCAAATAATGAAACGATTAAATGTATTAATATCAAAAAGGTAACATATAGGTTCGAAAATTGTCGCTAAAAATGTTGTCGCTGTAGCATAGTTGGATAATGCACCTTCCCCGGTTAGGAAAGAAATCCAGGTTCAAATCCCGGTGGCGCAACAACAATATTTTTCGATAAAATTGATTTTATATGTATATCTTTCTAATTAATATATTTAATTCATTTTTATTCAATATCCCGCTACCAAATTTCCATACCAAAGTGGCACGTTTCGAACGGAGAGGCGAATAAATCCAATAGATAATGTATAAAATAAAGCATATTTCATAATTATTTGTCTCACCTATAGATGTCTTATCTATGCTTTAACAATAATAAATTTGACGTTCAAACAACCCGCAAACGATTTTTACCACGGGCGATAGTAAAAAGTTACTACAGTAAAAACTTACTATGGTTAAAATTTACTAATGATCATATTCCCGGGCCTAAATATCAATATTGGCAAGTATTTTGTGTATCAATTTATCTTTGAATGCGTAAGTAAATCCCTTAGAGATAGGCACTTTTGTAATGTGATATTTAAAATGATTCCCCAATAGAGGCTGATGATTATCATGGGAAGCGAGTACCAAGAATACCCACGACCAGACAGGAAATGATGTTTCGCCATCTCCCGTGCCGAGTGCCGAGTGCCGAGCCAGCCCGCGGGTATCCCACGCGGCGACAGGAGTCGCGGCGGGCGCGGCCCACTCTTGCGCACATCAGTCGGACCGCCGACATATAAAGTCATCCGAGCAACAAATAAATTTAAAAAAACTCCGCACCCATCTTAGTTTTCATTCATGTAGGAGAGTTTGACACGCATTCGAGACTGTACTGCAGCGTTACCATTTGTTTAGACATTGCGTCAATCGGTTAGACCACGTTCGTATCGGTAAACATTTCTGGTATCAAATTAATACAGTGGTGTAACGCAAGTACAAAAAGGGGCCTCAATGCAAAATGTGTGTGACTACCACAGATCACCATATATAGACATGAAATAGTGTCGCCCACGTGATCACTTCAGTACCACTTACGGAATCAAATAGCTCCGCGACTTTTTTTAAAAATATGACTATATTGGAACGAAAATTTAAACGCTGATAATGTAATATGTATTAATGTAAAAAAATACGTCTTATTTACACAATGATTTAATTTTCAAAAAGTAAATACTTTTACTGTTGCATAATAGACATATACAAAAAAAAATTCAATAATTCAAATTTTCAAAATTAAAAATCAATTAAATTTTAGAAGCGAATTCCGATCTACAAGATATAGAGATCAAATTGATATCCCAAAACTAAAATATACCGCAACTCAAAATCAATATATTTATCATTTTTTTTAATAATCTCCCCATCACAATTAGAAAAATTACGGACTATTATAAATTTGTAACTGAAGTAAAAAAAATATGTACACAGACTAACTGAAACATAAATTAACTCGCATATACTCCTTCTCTATACACGAGTCTTACTCTCATAGAGAAGAAACAAATGTTAAAATATATATATATCTACTGATTATTGAAATTGTATTATATTTTTAATATTAATAAAAAATAAAAATAAAATGTGTCTTATAGAATGACCCTCGTACCGCTACTACCGTTCTAAACCCCTCTCCTATATGCACACTTTATTTCATGTCTATTCATTTACTGGTCTGTAGATTCTTAACGTCGTTTTTATTTATCTGTACTTTGAGTTTTGACTTTTTATTAATGTATCCAAATAAATTTATATATTTTATCGAACGATTTGCTGTTTTAATTAATTTGTTGAATAGTTTAAATTATACATTTTTAAGAATATATTACATATAAAATGTTTGCCTCTGGCTGGCGTTATGAATGGAACTATTATGTAAGGCAATTTATGTATGAAAATAATAAATAATAACATGTATTCTATGTATGTACGAATAAGAACATTAAGTACATACTGCGTAGTTTTATTAATTAAACAATAATCTTGCCTCCTATAAAATTCACCGATTCATTAAATTAAATTATTAATGGTATTTACATGCACTCGCAAGTGAAAAAATCATTGCTTCGCTTTATTTTTGCTTTGCAGCAATGGTCTGATCCCTAACTCGACTTATTAGGCATTAGGCATTAGGCACTAGGCATTGACTTAAGCTATGTTGCTAATATCGATGGTGTAAAAGCGATAGGTATTATCATTAGAGGTTGTATTCATCATTGCTTCTTTCAGAAGCATGTTTTTGTGTAATATACCTGTGTGAGTGTGTTATTATTAGATATTATTCTTGGGAAATTTTTCAAGGTATTAACTAAAGCAGTTAAAATATGTTATAATAGTAAATAATACTACGCTTAAAGTGTATTCGAATGTATACAGTCAAGTCCGCTTCAAAGACAAACTTGCGACGTTTTGCGACACGTCTGTTAAAGCGTAGGTGTGTATTCAGAACACCGCACGGTGTGAGAGTTACGTTTAGTTCGTGTACGTCTGGGACAGTTTTTCGAAAAAATACATACGCAGCTTTATTTGTCAATTTTAAATTCTTCCACTAGTTAAACGGTTCTTGTTAACAAGTTAGCATTTTTTTCGTGTAGATCTACATACTTAATATATAATATGTCAAATAAATATTTAATTTACATTTATTTAGCAAAGATTATAGTATATATGCACAGCTTTTTTGATTGTATAAAGTGAACGCTCCTGGATATAATGTATCGATAATGTTTTTTTTATTTGTTGTAATTTCATTTTTTGCTGTGGTGAATTGATCACATATGTATTCTTGTTAGGCGCAGACCTTTTGGGCCCTAATGCACTACATTGGTGTAGTTACGCTCCTGACTACTAAAGAAAACCTCACGGTGCACTAGAAAGTAAACCGTAAATTGGAAATATCAAGATAAGAAAGACTCGGCAATCTTAATTAAAGTGGCTTGGACACGTCTTGCGAATGCCAGTGGAACGAGTACTAAGATGTATCTTCTTGGCAACGAAAAAAGTGATGATTTTAAAATGTGATGATTCATAAATTTTAAAATAACATAAACTTATGTGAGAATAATGTAAATTAAATAATATCACTGATTATTGATAAAGAGGCACCGTGGACCAAAAAGGTGAAACTTATATGTTTGCTTTTCTTTTAAAAATAAAAAACTTAAAACATGTGAAAATCTAATAGTTAAGACAGAAGCTCATCAGACTCACAAAAAAATAAAAAAACTAGGTCATTTATCATATCTACAAAAATAATTATATAATGTGCTATAAATAAACAAAGTTATAATAATTTACGATCGATAAGTGTACATTTTCTGCGATATGATTAAGCTCCAAGATATTCACTTATCTTCAAATGATAGATTACTATATTTGAAGTAAAATTTTGATAGTCGTATTTACGAACTCCTGACTCAAAAACTTTAACGAACTTTTACCTGAATTTATCTGATTTTATCTGAAAAATTTGTATCTTCTTGCACAAGAAAATAATTTAGATTAACACAAATTTGAAACATTTTCTTCGGTAGATTATATTTTGATAGGTAGTTGAATTTTTATTATAATAATATAGTTTTTTATATGGAAGGATATAATGATTAACGTCATCATGTTTGATATCGCATTTAAAATGAACCATTAATATTTGAACTATAACTCTCAAAATTTTTAAATGGTTTTTTCATAAATTACACCGAAAAGTATTAAGATAATAATTGAACCTTCAAACGATAATTATAAAAACACTTTTAAATCATTTTATGCACGCTATTATTGTATTTATATACATGATATTACTGTAATTTAATGTTCTGTTTGTTAACAAAATTAACTATATTTCTGTAATATCTGGAAAAAATATTTCATATCCTTATTCGTGAATAGAGAAAGCAGTCTCCTACAATACTTTTCTAGTCTAGCAAACAGATCTTATGAAAGAAATGTTTACATTGCTGCCCTCGGCAACAATGCTATATAATTAATTATAAGAGTATGTCATGTAAACACTATCTGTAAAAATAAATATTACTTATCAACTAATAAATTACTATTATATTTATTTATTTATTTATTGACATACATATTTTTGTTATAACAGAGGTGAATGAATATATTATAAATATGAATTAAATATATTAATTATAAAGATATACATATAAAATCAATTTTATCGAAAAATACTATTGTTGCGCCACCGGGATTCGAACCTGGATCTCTTTCCTAACCGGGGAAGGTGCTTTATCCAACCAAGCTACAGCGACACCATTTTTAGCGACAATTTTCGACCCTATATGTTACCTTTTTGATATTAATCCCGGTGGCGCAACAACAGTATTTTTCGATAAAATTGATTTTATATGTATATCTTTATAATTAATATATTTAATTAATATTTAAAATATCACAGACCTATGTTCTGAATAATTACAACTTCACAATAAGAATGTGTTCTCCTAAAGAATATATTATAATAAAACATGGTAATATGTATTTTGTGTAATGGAATAGACTCCACCTCTGATATATACAGCGTTGTCCTGGCTACTTTGCTAGACTGAAGTCTGTGTTAAAGTAATCAGTTTTTTTCGTGCTGTTATTTAAGATTCGACAGGAATAAAAATAGACATAAAAAAATTAATATATATATATAGTGTTGTAGAATTAGTGAATTATTAGTGTAGGCACTGTATAATGATTATGTTAGAATGTTGGACAGCCATGCTTCTGATTGATCTCTACCCGATTGGACCATATGTATTAATAAATTATATAATAAGCAATTAAATAGCAAATTGTAAAAAAAATGTTTTAAATCTTTGATATTCCGTGAAAAATAATTCGCTGAGCCGCTTAGTGATTGTTAATAAACTTTAAAAAAAATATTTGTATTGTGAACTTTCAGAGCAGTTTAGTTCATTGATAAACTAAAAAAAAAAATAATAGATGTGCAGTGCATATATTTTTGATAATTTAAATTTATATAAAAAGTATTTATTTCCATGAAAATAATTTTATTAGGAGAACACATTCTCATTGTGAAGTTGTAATTATTCAGAACGTAGGTCTGTAATGTTTTAAATACTACTTAAATGTATTAATTAGAAAGATATACATGTAAAATCAATTTTATCGAAAAATATTGCTATTCCGCCACCGGGATTCAAATCTAAATCTCTTTCCTAACCGGGGAAGGTGCATTATCCAACTATGCTACAGCGACAATATTTTTAGCGACAAATTTTCGAACCTAAGGTAGAAGGCTCTTTCAAATAATGGAACGATTAAATGTATTAATATCAAAAAGGTAACATATAGGTTCGAAAATTTATCGCTAAAGTATTGTCGCTGTAGCATAGTTGGATAATGCACCTTTATTGGTTAAAAAGAGATCCAGATTCGAATCCCGGTGGCGCAACAACAATATTTTTCGATAAAATTGATTTTATATGTATATCGTTCTAATTAATATATTTAATTCATATTTAAAATAATTTTAAACCAAGGCAACCTTAATGTAATTTTAATTATTACATAGCAACTCTTGTTTGTCCAACCGAGGACAATTAGAGGACATGTAGATGCTGTGATCCCCAAAGTGCATCCTTTATCAAACACAAGCACGAAAATTAGCATAAAATTAATTTAGTTAATTTAAAAACGAGGTCAGGTATTATCACATTTTCGCTTATCTGTTTTAAATTTTGAGTGAAATAAGACGTCTCCTTCATTATCTCAAGTCAAATAATTAAAAAATAATAATAATTACGTACATTCAAATTAATGTAATTAATTGCATTTGGTATGGTATTATTTTTATTGCAAAATTGAGTGGAGCTACAATCAGACATTATGAAAATTGGAATTAGTCGAAGTGTAGAATTATTCGTCTATTATAGCGAAAATGTAATATTGTTATAGAATATACAGTACAAAAACTGTAAGTATACCAAGATGATTATACATGTAAATGTACAAATTTAATGATTTTGTACCAATTAATTAGATGTTTATCTTTATAACATTATTTTAAGCTTAGATTGCGAAAGCAAATAGTCAGATGCTCAAGTTTTTTCTGTAAGATTATCACTTCAGATAGATTTAATCGTTAAGTTTTATCAGTAAAAAATATATTTAATTGACCATGCTCGTTAGATGTCTCAGTTGGAATAATTATATGAAAAAATAAATTTAAATATATGGGTCAGGTAGATAACATTACCTTGTATCTAACAAGATAACTTAATTACTCTAAATATCATTTATACATCATGTGTTTGAGCAGGGACAGATATTGGTAACAAATTTAATTATAAATATTAAATGGTATCTTCCTAAGTGGCAGCATGCACACAGCTTCACTATTATACATTAAATAGTATATTCATAATAGACTGATATTTATAATGTTTAAAGTAAATAAACAAAATTAAAAAATAATATAATTTAATTCATAATATGATCTATAATTATCACATATACAGGTGAATATTATCTTCCAGGCCGATTTTGTTTGGCCGCCATTTTGGTTTGTCAGACATTTGTGATTTAGAATTTAGAAGTCGTAGAGAGTAATTGATTATAATTTATTATAAATCATCTAACTCTTCAATAACATACAACACGTGTTTTGCAGCTCAATATTAATGACTCTGACTTAACCAAAACTTAAACAAACGACTTAAACAAAATAGCCGTTTATAGGACACTGAACATTTTCAATTGATACACCGACAACCTTTATACATACACAGAGTTACTGTACGGTGCGCCATGTGGCGTATATGTCTATTTATTTCAGGATGCAAGAGGCAATGCTGTAACCATTAATGGTGATCGCTATCGTCACATGTTGGAAAACGTCTTGGTGGCCTGATTGGGTCGATTGGACCTGTAACACATGTGGTTTCAACAGGACGGTACCACCTCATGCACAGCTTGAGCTACTCTTGAAATTTTGCGAGAAATTTTTCCCGGCCACATAATATCAAAAAGTGGTGATATCGACTGGCCTCCTCGATCACCTGATTTGATAACTTCCAACTATTTTATTTAGGAGTAATTGAAAGAAAAGGTCTACGCCAATAAGCCAACAACAATTTCGATGCTACAGGATAATATTCGAAATGTAATTGCTGAAATAACATGCGAAGTGCGCGAGAATGTTATAAAAAATATGGTTAAAACAGCACACAATTGTGCCTCTACCATAGTCAGCTACTTGGCCAATATCATATTTCATACATAATTGTAGTAAACTTTATAATGTATAAATAAGAACCACATTATTATTTTTTGTTTCATTTCCTAGTTATTTAAAAATAACATCAATCTGGTACATAATATTCACCTGTACAACAATAATGCCGCGAACGAGTGCGGTTGTACTTTTGAGGCAAAACCTCGCCAATGGCACGTGTTACCAGACCAAAATATCGACCTCTGTGTCCTCGAGGAAACCATGAACAAAATACGCGTTACAACGATTTATTAATGTAGAAACCTATAATATATCTAGATGTACAGGGTAAAGCAAGCAAAGAGAGCGCACAAGAAAAGAGTACGCTTTGGGATTTATTCCAAATGCATTGTTAATGTTGGCAATACTGCGATCTTAATCTGGTCTTAAAATGGTGCCAAAGCAAAGAGTACCCACCCAGGGATTACGCATGCGTATTCTTTGCTTTTATGAAAATATTTTTATATCGTTTTGGTACAGAATTTTTATAACCTATTATAACACCACTACGTGTAGCTAATTGTCGTGAAACAACTTCCACATCCTGTTTTGTACTATCTGAAATTTGCCCACTCTCAAAATCTTCAATGCAGAGAAAACAAAACATAAATCGGAAACGTTCTGAAGTACTTACGAGTACTTCTAATAAAATACAATTAGAAGAAAAGAGTAGAAAAATTACGAGCAAAAACAAAGAAATCAGGAAAGAAACCAAGAACTGACGGGACACCAAACGGCTCTGATGATGAAGCGAGCCAACATGTTATCCTCTTTGTACAGTGGTATATGCTGAGCCACCTGCAGTAGATTGGATCCAATGTTCAAGGTGTGAAGCATGATGTCACGATGAATGCACTAACTACATATTTGGCTTTGGCGCTTTTAAATGTGATTATTGTACGAATAATTAACATTGCAATGTACGAGTATACGTACTCTTAATTTGTACGAAGAAGAAATACTATTTTTAACGCCTATTTTTTGGTATTTTTAACATTGTTCACTTATTAAAAACATGTTACTTTGTTTCTGAAAATGTGGTCATTTCACACGTTAATAATTGTTTGTAGGTTATTTCATTATAAAAATTATTAAAATAAAAAGTTTTTTAAGTGCGCACTCTTCGCTTGCTTTACCCTATATGTTTTATTTTCTTATACAGACTGGACCAACTTGGGCTGACTGTTTATAAAAATTTATAACTTTGTTGGGGTTTATTTTTAATTATATATATTTTTTGCAGATAATATAGAATTATAATAATGAAAGTTTACAATGGCTTTACCCAGTGCAAGAGCGCGTTAAAATTATTGAATTTTATTATGTTTCGCGACGATCAATTTTCGGTGACCGACTAATTTCAAAAAATGCAGAGTTTGCTTGGTCTCCCCGTTTCCCAGATTTGACAGCGCCTGATTTCGTTTGGTGGAGCTACTTAAAAGGCCGAGCTTACATGAAAAAACCAGCAACAATTCAGGAGCTTAAACAAAATATTCGTGCAGAAATAACAAATTTGGAGACAGAAACGTCGCGTAATGAAATGCAAAATACTTTAGAGAGAGCAATTATTTGTCAACAAGAAAATGGTGTTATTTTTCACACATAGATTAAAAAAAAGTTAACAAAGTACACTTTTATGTAATTTTTTTTTTTTACATGTTGAATTTACAAAAGTTATATGCATTTTACATCAGTCAGTACAAGTTGGCCCACTCTGTATTTTACAATAATTTAAGGCGTTTGTTACACAATATCTTCATCTATTCTATTTCAAATTTATTGACAGGTTTTATACTCTAGAATTAAAAATCTTAAACATACAAACGCAGCATAGACGATGGGTGTGATTGCAACCATTTTTAATTTATATCATTCTTACATAAGTCGCGTTATATCTATGAGCTTTGACCTATTTATGATTTTTTTTTAATGATATACAAATGCGTTGAACTAAATATTTTATCATTAATGATAAATGACGTAGATTGACCCTCGAGGTCAGCACTTCCTTTATTTTGGTACATGTGGCTTCACTGAAGAAGTGTTGAAGCTTTGAGAATCGTGTCTCATAAACGCAAACGTATCTTTAAAGTATTACGATTAATAATAATTATCTAAGGTATAAAAAATTGATTTTTGATAAACACAGACAACAATAATTATTACTTCAAAAAACATACCACTTTAATATATGCACTTCAAGTGTCGCAATAGATGACGAATGTATTTCATAGAATCAAAGATCAACTTTCACTTGGTTTTTTGCACTGCTTTTATTGGCAGGCCAGTCGCCTATCATTAGATTTTGCCATGTAGATTAATATCGTTTTATAAATAGGTTTTTATTATTCGGCAAACCACAGACGGCTCTAGTGTGGTACAGTAGGTGTGCAGCGAGGAATGCCATAGTATAAGACTTTCGCCTGAGAGATTTTGTGATACATATTGCTAATTATAAATGATCCCACTTTTACTTTTTACATCCTGGTGCAATCGCTGTATTTCCGTGACAAAGAAATTTAATAAATAAAAAACACTGACTAATGTTTGTCTCATTTTCGCATATATTTTACAACTCTTTGACATGATTAAAAATGTTAACCTCGCAATCATTTCATGTTCACATATTTATTTTAATTACCTACTAATAATTACAACTCAAATGTGGCTCTATCGTTTTCTTCTTTATAGATTAATTTGAAAGGAATGTGATCACATATAAATTTTACGTATGTACATTTTTTAAATAGGAAAAAAAACGAATAACTCCTTTTCTAATATCATTTAAACACCCAAACTTTAGGTTATTTAATCATTTATAGTAGGCTTTTTGTGTATTCAAAACCATTCTAAAGAACAATTTCAATTTTTACTTCAGCCGATCTACGTCCAGTGTTAAATGTAGTAATGTAATATACTAACTTTTCGCTTACCACGGGTCTCTGTCTCTTGCGCTTTGTACAACTTACCTGATGCTACCTGAACGTGGGTTCTTCCTTTTTTGGTTTCCCGAGCTACTTGCTTCTTGGGCTTTTCTTATAATGTTCCTAAAAACTTGCCAGTGATTAGACGAGATGGAAGCAACGGATGCACTCAGCAGAAGAAGATGAAAAATACTAAAAATACATTTTTTCACAAAATCATTTTTAAATTTTTTAAATTCTAATGTAGGACTAAACTGTTAATGTGTAAAGCTTCCTAGAGCAGTACGTAAATGGTGCTATACAAATTATTCAATCTTCTTATTATTACGGTTTGTTTGTTCATCGACTTACTTGATATAATCTAACCATCGCGTCTTCAACTTACACATATATATGTATTTAAAAAAAACCGTCAAGGGACGGGCTACAGGGTAGTTATTAAATAATGTTTAAGTAAAATAAGTGACTTTTATTGAAAGGAACTACCGTTTCAAAAATTTTCTATCATATTTGTTCATGAAAATTCACTACCACTGTATTATTATTACTTTTATGCATTTCGCGTATTTATCAATTTATTTTCTCATCAGTAGTGTAATTAAATAATAACCATATAGAGTAAATAAATTATTTTATAGAATAGTCTATGAAAATTATTATGCATTATTTTATTTTGTTGCTGTGCAAGCACAATTAAATACGGATGTACATACAGGGTGGCCCAAAAAAAGTGAGAACTTTTCGTAAAATGTGATATAATTACATCAAAATTAGTTTAACTATATTAACAATAGCTTAAATAGTTTACTAATTTACTTATTTACCTATTTACCTATATTACGTTTTATTTCAGCAATTTCAGGTCGCCATCTTTTATTATTAATTTTCCCATTGTTTATATTTGTTTTTTTCAAATTGTTGCCCAGAATAACAAACACGTTAGGGTGCTAGGAAAATGATCAAAGAGTTTCAAAACAAAGCTATATATTACAGCATAACTGGACATTATAGCAGGACGGAGCTCCATCTCACACAGCCAGAAATACGATCAACTTTCTTCGTCGTGAGAATGTTAATTTCATTGAGCCAGGCATATGGCCACTGAACAGCCCAGATTTAAGCCCAGTAGATTATGCAATATGGGGTGTTTTGATGATTTCTGATTAGCTAAATATTATGCAAAGAAAAATTATATTAAGAATTATAATTAATTATTTTATGTTTTTGAAATAACTCGTGTGTTACGAGATGTTCTCACTTTTTTAAATCCATCCTGTAGGTATAGGTGTATCGAAAAAACGAATTTTTCTGGAATTTTTTGAGAATACAACAAAATTAGGCCAATAAGTACTACGAGGTATTTAGGTGAATGAGAAAAATCAAACTTATTATTAAACATATTAAAAATTATTTTTACAGTGCACGGTTACACCCCGAGATTTTAGAATTAATTATCGTTTAAGGAGGGCTTACCCGAGCAAACCCAGCCCCTATCTAGCGCCGTAAAAATATAAAATAAATTGCCTTTAATAATGTTACAATGACTTGTATAAAACAAAATTCAAGTACCTACTTGCACTGCCGAAACTTGACTAACGAACGTTCTCGCGACGAGACGGAACGAAGATTCCGCTAATGGTTTAACCATGTCAACATATCATTTTATTTGCCGACGACGTTTTACACTTCACTGTAAGGGATTTTCTTCAAGCGCGAGAAAATAACTTTATTAAAAAAGGGAAACAAAAAAAATTGCACTATATAATTTATGGTAGCAATATTAACAAATATGTTCATAACTAGCAGAGAGCAATCGTGACCAACGATAGTGACTGCTGAGCGTTACGGCCAGCATTTATATAAAACTTATATTAATCAACAATATAAATAAGTGTACAACAAAGATCTCTTCTCATCTATATTTAATTTAATTTACTGTAATGTTAAGTACAATGACGCAAAATTTAAAAATCCTAATATAATAAGATTCACGATGCATAGTAGCTAATTTATTTCCATTTTGTTTTATATTATCTAAAATCAAAATAAATATTAATACGATATTTCAAAATTAGATACAAACCTCACTAGTATTATTTTCACTGTCAGAAATTTAAATATACAAAACATGTACATATTTCTACACAATATGCACATTATATTTAAATTGTTAACTTACATTTTTTAATATAATAGTTATATAAATTAATATAACAGCCATCAAATTTTAGATATAAAATTTTTGTGGTTTTCAGCTATAAGTAGTTGTATTTATCTGAAATAAAATTTCAGACCCTTTTCTTCAGCATTAATTGTAAAGAGAACCAAAATATTCTAATACAAATTAATGAATCAACTAGAAAGATATACAAAAAAAATCTATCGAAAAAATATTTAGTTTCTACCGGGATTTTTTTTTTCGATAGGTAGATAGATTTTATCTTTCCATTTAATTGAATCAATAATTTGTATTAAAATATCACAAAACTACGTGAACTAAAAATGTGTTCTCTTTAAAAACAATATATTCTTTGAGATTTTTCAAAATTTAATACTCCTTCAGTCGTTGTTAATAACAACATTAGCTTTTCGTAAAGGACCAAGAAATGCTGCAAAGGATTCCGATAAAGTAGCAGCGGAGATGAAATTCGTAGGGTGGGATGGTTACGGACGAATTAGGCAAATTTTAATGGTTTCCAGGCTTATAACAAAATAACGAAATTTTTAATAGGCAATTTACTCTATCCTTAAACATCGTCACACTGGGACAAGCGGAAGCGATTAGAGCTTAAATTAAACAAAAACATCTCACAAAAATATTTCGCTTTAATATGAAAAATCCACTCCTGGAAGACGCTTTAAGAGAGAAACGTTAGATATAAGAAATATGCATTTAAATTTCGTTAAAAGACATGCTTGCTTTGTCTAGCGGTAAGGCACTCGCCTAGTGATTAAGTGAGTGGGGGATTGAGCCTCATCAAGTTATTTACATAGCATAAGCGCTCAGCTTAGTTTGAAAATGGTAATAATATTGATGTGACATGAATTCCATTTGCGCATCTCTATTCTGAAAAATAATGTTCTTAAATTACGATTTACTTTAATGTCTTAGAAATAAAATAAGTTTTGTGAAAGTTATAACGATACCTTTATTTAGGCACGTAGACCATCTTACGGAAAAGAGTTTAAGATAAAAAATCACGTAATATCTACGCGAAAGGAAGAGGAAGTCACCCTCCTTTTATGAACTTGGAATATAACCGTGTGGATTAATTAATACGTCACAATTTCGATACCATCCCTGACATATTCATCTCGGAAACACTGCGTGATATTCACGTTATATCACCAAATTATCTAAAAGCGAATGCAAATCGATACTTGGTAATCCTTGAAACAATATTAATAGGTTCGTTAACTCTACGCGAAAAATTACATAAACACGAGTCGCACGTGCGCTGCGCTGTTACCTCGCTGAATTAAACTATCCGTGGAACGTCACGTTGGCGATCTTTGATAATAGAATGAAACATTTTAAGTTTGGTAAATAAAGCCAAATAAAAGAGCATCACATTGAGGACGACGATAAGATGAAAAAAATTCGATTAAAATTTTTGGACATATTATACATGTCTGCGATAAATATATATTACATCGGGATAAAAAATACATTTTATTATGATTTCTATTCAGTAATGTCCCCCTGTAGGTTTGCACCACACCTATTAATTAATTTATTTATTTTTTAAGAAAATTAACATGTCTCAATAGGCGCACTCGCACTGGAATTCATTATATCGATAAGTATTCCTTTATAAATATGACTCGGCTTAGTCCTACATCGAGCGCTGAATACTGATGTCTACGATTCGATTTTTCAAGGAACGTGGAGATAAGAAAAATAATGCAGTGACCTCTCATCACCCAGGCACAAGGCAGTCTCTCCTAGTCTCCCCTTCCGTGTCCACATGCATTTGGCAGATGTACAGAAAAGTGAAATTGAAGTTAACACCAAACTTAATAGAAGAAACAGATAAACAAACAATTATTAACTAAATAAATACACAAATTTACTATTTCTCTTAAATTATTTGCGGCTAGGTCATATTTATAACTAATTATTATGTTATTATGTTATAACTAATCCTTATTATCCTGAAATTAAAATTTTAACATTCAATACCTAATCCGGGCACTTAAATTCGCTACACCAAAAAAAGTATAAGAATTCAGGACAGTAAATTGTATAATTATTTTTTGTATGAACCTCACGTCAACGTTCCTTCTAAGAACCGGTTGTGTGATCAGTAGTAACTTTTTACTAACTGCCGTAGTAAAAATCCTATGCGGGTTGTTGATACAATAAATTTACTATTGTCAAAGCATAGATGAAGATGTCTTTGGGAGTGACAAATAATCATGAAATATGCTATATTTCATGCATTATCTATGGATTTTTTTCGCCTAGGAGTTCTATATGTCACTTTGGTGGTGAAATTTTTTCGTATGTGTAGTAATGTACATTAAACAACGAGATCATCATCGGATGAACTCGTATCACTAAAATAACGGGATATTGAATAATGAATTATTGTATAATGCAATTTTTAAAGCATCAATATGTCAAATGACTTTTGGAACAGCTGTGAAAAGTCCGCCATATTTAACTATCGATTCTCGTTTTTACTATCGAATATCGCAGAGTAAAATTAGTTTACTACGCTATGTACTTTCGAGAAGTAAATATTTTTTTACTAGCGATCAAAAAACCCGTTTTCGCATATTTTTTTACTTTAGTAACTTTAATTACTTCTGCATTTTCGTTTGACTTGTTATTAGTGATATTCCTTGTATCTAAATTGTATCATATTGTAATAAATAAATGATTGTCACAGAGAGTGTCTCTTGGGCCTTCAACATCTACGAGGTGTACCGTAAGACGTACTCATAAAGCAAGTACGTGACAACAATAATTAAAATAACAAAATTATGTTATATTTATTTTTCTCAAAAAAAATACGAAAACAAAACTCAAAAAATGCCTTCAAATATTTTATTTATTTATTCAATTATTTCATAATTTATGATTTTCTTTTTATGATTAAGCCAACTCTCATACACTTAATCCAGGTCTATCTATACAAGATTTAATTGTCATTAAATTGTATAAATGTTCAATATTTAGTTTGTTGCGTGTTTTAGTTTTGATAGCTTTCTTTAGCTAAATCCACATTCACAGTCCGCGCTTGATGTTAAAAATATTCCACATATATTGTAGAGAACCGAAAGTTTCTTAAATTCTTCGTATTTCAGAGCATACATTATTAAATCATTGAATGTTTCTATACAGCCAGTTTTGTATCATTACTTGAGTGCATGCGAGCAGGACGCAAGGCCGTGCAATTGTCTCACTCACTCTCGACACCTTTTATGCGAATAACCAAAAATGAATGGTGAGTCAGCATTGGTGACTCAACATTCGCTGTGCGTTATTTTAAAATTTCATTTTTGTTATTTTTAAAAAAAATTCAAATAGTATAAATGTCGTTTGGTGTGATTATTTTTAGACTAGCTTATGATCTCTGTGCGGGACTTTCAAAACTGTTGCGCGGCTGCGCATGCGCGCAGCTTAGAAGGAAAGTTGCCTCACATCCTGACATGTTCTGAAGAATAACAAAAAAATTAAGATTTACATACTAGAAACTCAGTTTTGAGTCAACAAAAATCATTGATACAATTATAATCTTGGAATCATTTTTTAACAAAAATTTATGCTCCGACTTCTGAAACTATTTTAAAGAATACTTTTTCCAACATATACAATTTCCTTATGTGCGTCTGTGTCGCACAGCAATATAAAATAAACGCATGGCAACGTAAAAAAAAGAGTCGTCTGGCAATATAAAACAAACAAGATCTTCTGATTCTGTAACGTAAAGTGTGCGGTTATCGCGTCAAACAAAGAAAATAATGTATCTATTGTATTTTCGTTGCATTAAAATTAAAAATAAATTATGATTAAAAAACTTGTTACTTTCTCATCATTGACGGGTTATTTATAAAATTGCTATTTCTAGAATGGCGTAAAAAAAATGTTTTCAATTTTTTAATTAAGTGTGTTTTATTTTATAAATATTCAGCAATGTCAATTTTACTTATAACAGCATATGCTGTAAGGCTGGCATGGAAATATAAGGATGGATCTTTTAAGATGGATCGATAAGATGGCCTGAATCAATTCGTTCTACACACAAGTATTAACCATTATTTAAATAATGTTACATGTCCGTATAAACAATTTATATATAGTTCCTTGCGTAGATTTTGTTTTTACATTTTATCTCCACAACTTTTTTCTACACTTGTACATTATGTCTCCTGTATCGCCCTGGTGTAAGGCATGACAATCATTCAGCCATGTTATTAATATCTGGTGACTAATCACAGTAAAGCTATTATAATCTGTTCTTGATAGTTTTACTGCAGATTTTAGTGATCAGATTATAATAGGTTGATTATAACCCATCTCTTATAAAATTCACACTTTAATGAAATTTTTTACGTCTTGACGTAAGATAATGTAATACAAATTCATTTTTATTTTTATTTTATTAAGGGATTTTGACTGTGTACACATAATAGAACTAACATAATAAATATTTAACATATGATACTAATTATAAATTCCACAGAAATGTTTAGGTACATAATATAGCAGAAGATAAAGAAAAAGAAAAAAGATGTGAGTCCCGAGGTTGCAACTATTGTTGTGGTAAAGGGAGAGCAAGGCGTGTTTGTAAGTAGAATGATTGGTCAAAATTAAGATTATGGTGATTCATAAAAAGAACTCTTAAAGCGTAGTAAGGCTAATTTTGAAAAAGTCAATTTCTCATTATGGTATTTGCATAAAATGTGAAATAATTAATTTTGTATGTAAGATACATTTTTAGAAATGTGGAAGAGTGCGGACTGCCGGGTTGATCTAGATGGTATGTGAAAGGATATTAATTCTAATTGGCTGGGACAGTCATAGTATTTGTATTTGATCAGCACGTGTTCTTCGATATTCTAGGGTTTTCATATTGTGGAAGTTTGCTGCATCTAAATAGGAGTTGAATGATAGATTAAATCAATTAGAAAGATATGTTGAAAAAAAAAAATTCCAATTGATTAATTTAATTTGTAGATATTAAAAATACCATAGAACTATGTTTTGAAATTGCAAATTCACAATACAAATGTGTTTTAATTAAAATTAATATAATGTATTCTGATAATGTGTTCTCGATAAATATTTTTAATTAAAACCCATATCTGAAGTACACTATTGGTATAATTTTTATTATATACCTTATAACGTGCTTATTATATATAGGTACATCACTGTACGGCATGAATGGAAGAGAATTTTGGAGTCAGTAGAAAAATTTTCAATGTGAAAACAATGGAGGCTCTGTTGGGTATCATCGAGTGAGCAATATTGAACGCTGTAAGTCCTATGACGCGATCCGGTAACAAGACATGTCGTACTGCAACAAATGTTTACACACATTACACCGCGGTAGACCAACCAAGCGGGGGACTCAAATATGAATCCACCGCTATCAACATTGTAGTAACGAATCGATTTATAAAACTACTGCTCGTCGGCGATGACAGGTTTAACACAATTAAATTATTGAGATTGTTCTTCTTCTTCTTCTCATCGGCCGTCCTCCTTTACTGAGCCTTCTGCCGATCTCTTCCTCCCTCTTTCGCTCACCTCACTTCTCGGAACAATTTTAGTAAAGAAGATCGAGTATGATAATTCTTAGTATGAGAAACAGAATTCTAATAAATTAAACAATAATATCGTTTTATACTAATCAGTACACAAGTTAGCTATACCGTATCTTTTAATAATCGTTATTTTATTGTTAATTAAATAAATAACTTATCACGCCGTTTCCCCTCGGGTGTAGGCAGAGAGGATAGAACGCCACACTACTCTGTCGTGACACACAATTCTCACCTCATCCACATTCACACATCTTCTCATACAAGCTCGCCGATTGTTGAGGCTTCTAACAGAACCATCCTCCAGTATGTGGTTTACCTGGTCGGATCAAGTCATCCGCGAACGTCTATTTCTGAAGCCATCAACACTTGCGTCATATATCCTTCTAACCATTCTTTTCTCATTCATCCGTTCCATATGACCAAAGTGATGCTTTCTTAATCTTACTCATTATGCTAACATCAGTTTTACATTCTTTCCTTATTTCTTCATTATTTACTCTGTCATAAATAGATTTGCCACATATGCGTCTTAGTTATCTTTTTTCCACTGTATTCAGCCTACTTTCTGTATGGTTTTAATTTGTCCAGATCTCAATATATATGTAAACTTTATTTATGTATTCTCTCATTTCTTGACATTCTTTAAGAAAAGAAAAATTATCATCATAATTATCAATTCAACCTTTAAGAATGAATTATTTTCATTCCAGCTCAACTGAATAAAATGATTTACATTATATATGGACACATAAACATATTTTAATAAACTACGTAACTTCGTGAAATACATTACATTTTATATTCAAATAAATTTAAAATTACCAATAAAATATAATTATTGTACCTTCATCGAGGTTCAAGGCGGCACTCTTAATAGATCCTTGATTTTAAATCACCAGAATTAAATATGTATTTACATATTAAATTAATTGACATTATTTTAAACAGTATTTTAAAATTATACACAAAAATCCCTTACAAAGAAATAAACTAGCCGTTGAGGTTTTAAAAGTACCTACCAGGACAGGCAGAAAAATTCACAACCTCGAAAAAATACAATAGCAAGTCACAATTTATATAACACAATGGTTATTATATATTTGAATCTTTTTATTTGTACTGGTAACGTCTGATATCATTTGAAATTCTCGTTCATTTTCGACTTTTGATAGCTCTTTGAATTTAGTGTGTTTGATATTTTTGTAAAAATGCTATGAGTAATTTGAAGACGTGACGAATCTTTCTACAAAATTGAGATACCTATTAACAGGGTATTCAGCTTCATGAAAATTAAATTAAAACTTGATTACTGAAAAATATAAATTTGGCGGGAAAGTAATTTCTAAACCAATAAAAAAAAATCAAATAAACGATGTTTTTTTAGAGGTATAGAACTATAAAATGAAATAAAACGCATAACAATCGCGGTGATGACCATGGTATTGGCTTTATTGGAAAGCTAATTCTATACCATTAGTGTTTAAATATGATTTCGCGCATGAAGGGCGCCGCGGCTGGCTCGAATGAAGCGCAATCTAAAAGTCCAATTTTCGACCCTTTTTGGAGAAGCTGGGGACGTATATCGGCAATAACGCGACGAACGTTAGCTTCTAAGTAATCTATCGTCTCTGGTTTATTGGCGTAGACTAGTGACTTGAAGATCAATCAATCTAAATTATGCGATCATCGAATGTTTACTTCTATAAATTGATTGTGGCGCGCGCTGTGTGGCTTGTTTCGCCGTCTTGTTGTAACCACAGCTTTTCCACATTAATTCCATTCGATTGAGGAACGAAAAAGTCAGTAATCTACTCCTTCTCCTTCTCAATATTATGTTCCACTGCAGCTTCTTCTTCGCTTCTTCGGTGCGCACTGTACGACGTCTCTGCGGATGCGTATTGTGGAATGCAAAAACGATCCATGGTTATTCGAATTACTTGCTCGGATGGACGATTATGTCTACCGTAAAATGGACGTAGCGCACAGTAAATTTCGCGAATTGCACCACAATTTACGAAATAAATTTGCACAATTCAAATCATCTGTCAGCTGTCATATTGGCTGTCGCTGGAAAAAGTGTTACCAATTCGAAAAACAAACCTCTAAAAAAAAATACCTTATACAATTTATTTATCAAGTTTATCAGGTTACCGCCAAACGAAAATACGTAGGCCATTTTTAAAGTAAAAATCGTTTGCGAATATTAACAACGTAAATACGCCCATTGAATTGAAACGTTGTCTTAACTTGTATGTAGCCCTGTTTATTAGTTTTCGGTGCATCAGACGTAATTTCTATGTGTCTATCATTAATCTCGCCGATTACGACGTGCTTGTGGTGATTGGTTCTTTAACAACGTGGCAGATAAACTTTAGCAGTTTGGGTGGGAGCCGCTCAACCACCCAGCATCCTCCATACACCCTGGACCTAGCGTCACCAAACTTTCATCTTTTCCCGAAACTAAAGGAACATTTTGGGTGGAAAACGCACGCTAGATGACAGGTGAAGCCGTACACTAAACTGTCAACAATTGGTTCAGGACCGGGCAGCAGATTACTTCCAGGAAGGGATCGTCAAGCTTCTCTCCCGATCTCAAAAATGCTTGGATCTCAACGGGGATTGTATTAAAATGTAGTTTTAAGACATATTTTAATAGCAATTAATTTTTTTTAAATTAATCTTTTAATAAATTGTTATAAGTTTACGATTAAACGATTCTTACTTTTAGAGTAGTCCTCATACATACTTAAATCAACAATTAAGACCCTCCCCCCCACCCTGCAACAACACTGCATATCGTTTTTACAAATATTGATACAAAAACAGAGCGTCGGTCATCTTGGATGATATACAGTGTTGTCGCGGGTAAGATCACTTAGAAATTGTTTGCAGATAATAGTATTATTATTTATTTTATATGATTATTGAATATATCATTCGATGCCCAAGAAGATATACAACGCATATACGTTGATAAGTCGGATTTTCCCAAAAACAATATACAGTGTTGCTGCAGGGGTAGTCTGTTGTTATCATGAAATGACAAAAATTTTAATTAACAGATTTTGCTCAATCAACATTGAAAAATAAAAATGTTTTCAACCATACTATAGTATATTTATTGACGAGTCCGTGAATATTTCAGGCTACCCTAGAACTTTTGCTTATCTATCCATAAGTCGCTGTTGAGTTTATTTATGTTGTGTAAAACGGTCACTGAAAAAAAAGGTTATTTTCTAAAAGTAAAAACATATCAAAACTACATAAATATATTAAACTCTTAATTACTACACCAGAGTTTTATAAAAAAAATAAAATAATAATCGTTATTTAGTATCTATAGAAGAGACTTTAGTATAATAATTAGTTTATTCCGACGTAAATTTATAGAAGTACTTAAAATTCTGGATTTGTACGAAGTAGGCTATTTATATTACCTCGAAAACTGATACATGTTTTCATTACTTTTAAACTACTGCTTTTGCTATGACAAAATTATTGCCAGTGGCAGGATCGTTGGAGTTGGCCGGTTATGGGAACAATCTTCCGACCTTCGCTAGGAAAGTCAACCAACCGCAAGGGAGATTTCTAAATCATCGTACAAAGGTTTTTTTTAAAATTAAGGTAAGAGAAGAGATACCTTTCATGACAATAATTTTTTTATTTTTTATATTGTATTATTTTATTCGTTTATCTTTTAGCGTAAGTAACTTATCGATAAATTATTTATTTACTTTTAACGAAGATATAATAAGATACTCATTTTCTACATCTTCTAAATTGAGTTATTTTATTGTAGTAAAAAAGGTGAGATAAATGAATTAAAATTCTTATCCATTTAACGATAATACATCAATTCATTAGGTACGTAAATGCAATTTAATTATGTAGATATTACTGTAAAAAACAAAACTGTTTTTAAGTGAAAAACATGTATTTTGCCTCAAAGAATTCTAATTTACAAAAAAAAACCATATTTCCGGTATCAACGATGTTCGCCCCAAATATTTTCACGCACATCAAAAATTCTTACCGTAATTAAAAGTACCTATTAAAAATAGCTGAGATCGGCGCTGATCGAGATACCGTGCAGCGTAGTATTATGAACCGTTGAATGTCCCGGGGGCCGGGCGGGGACCGGTGCGGGGGACCGGTGCGGGGGACCGGGGGGCGGGGCGGCAAGTCTGGGCGGATGACCCGAGACAATGTCAAAGGGAGCAGACTTTTTGATCTTCAGAGGTCGACGCTGTTGGAACTGTAAAGAAACTCTAGCTATCCTCTATTTACGTTCTGCGCGACGGAAAATGGGCGATTTTCGGCGGGAACATCGGAACGCTCTTACGTGCGTGTTGGGGATGCTAAATGAAAATATTTTACTATTGCTGCCGGATCGATAATAATCGCCTGTTTTAAAAAAGGCTTTTGAATAATCAATTATTTTTTTTAGTACCTGTGAGTTTTCTCGCTTTCTACACATAATTTGTGAAAGTGAACAAATGCAAATTTCCGTCTCAATTAAAAAATCAGTAAACCGATAAAGAAGAAAAAAATACTCCAAGAGCCTTAAAATTTATTTTATTAGGAAAACATATTTGTTAAAACATAAATCATAATGAAAGTGAAATAATAATTTAACCGGTTACATGTTTTCTCTGAAATTACAAAAATACTATAACTATAACGTACTTTCACCTCTAATACAGAAAAACGTGAGAGAAAAAGTTGAAAATAAAAATATAAATAAATGATAAATAAAAGTTATAAAGAAGATCCAGGGGAACGGTAGGGTGAGAGGAAAGGAAAGGAAAAAAAAAATACAAATATATTAGTACTAGTTATGTGTAGGTATTGCGTTGGAAATAAAAATGAAGTAAATTTCGCATTTTGAATAACTTTCGTGTTTTGTTATAGTTTTACAGCTCACTGTCAAAACAATTATCAATAAACACAATTGAACCGCTGCTTCGATAGTCGGAAAAACAGAAAAGAGTGAATATTTTAATAAACTTGTTGCTACGAATATCCAATTGCTTTGGGTCAAAAGTCTTGAAAACTGATAATAAATCAATCATGCATGTATCGCAAAATTTTGCACGTTCATAGAATTAGCCCAATAAATAATGTTTTCAAACGTCCCAGTTAATTGCAGCCGTGGAAGGATAAGAAATAGCCTCCGCAGCTATCACTTAGTAAATCATGCGAGACGCTGTTGAGGCCATTTTAAATTAATGATTAATTTGTTTATAGATTGCAGGCACGGCGTAATAATCCTCGCTAAAAGATAAAATTTCAAAAAACCATTGTGAATGAAAATCAAGTGAAACATTTATAATTTATGGTTATATTGTAAGCGATTTCCCTCCACAAGCTACAGAAATAAAAAATATACATTTCTAAGCAAGATGGTTACATACATATATTGTCTTCAAATATTTCTGATTAGGTATCAATTACATCTATTCCATGCGTATTTTCGCACTTTTCTTGAACATGTATTCTTAAATAAACAAACTTTTTTGATATATTATGGTAAAAACAACATCTGCTATCCGTTGATAAAATTCTGCATTAATTTTCGTTATATCGTATAAAAGCCATACAAAATCGTAAATGTGTTAAAATAAGCTCACAATAATAAAACTGCGTTATGTCCTGATTACATGAAAAAAATATGCTAATGTATTTTATTACAGGTTTTTAATTCCATCTATATAACCCAGTTATGAACTCTTTACTTAGGTTTCGCGTGATAACATGAAAATTCAAAAATATATTATGATGAAGGATTAATATTTTTATTTCACAAATACATACACAGATACTAGTCAATTAAGATAGGTTTTTTTAGTTGTTTTTAGCTTTTTAACCTTTGCCATACCATGATATAAAATACCTGAACGCAGCCATGCTGTCAACTCGTGTTACCGTAAATAACAGTTAGAAAAAATGTTTTTATTAGCTTCAATGGCTTTAATAGCACGAATTTACTCTAAATATTGAACATTCAATTTTGAAAAAAATATTAATAACATCATTTAAATCATTCATTAAGTCGTATACAATGCGTCCTTCCTTCTTATCTCTCTTCATTTAATTAGTGAGAAAGAGACAATTATATTTGTATGTTTATTGTTCTTTTCACTGTGAAAATAGTGTGTGATCTCTGTTTTTCATGTCACAAATGGTAATTTACCAACGTATTATTAATTGTTTTTGTACGATTCCCTTTTCATAATTGGTTTTTCACTAGTCATTCCTAAGCGCTAATATTTTCTTTAGGATTATCTAAAATATGAATTTTATGTTGCATGTATTTACCGAAATCAAATCAAAAACAGGTTTAATTATGATGGTAGACCTGTGTTACTGCAGGGTTTGGGAAGGGTTAATATTAATCACACACAAAAATGGTAATTTAATACTATGCTACTTTTAATTAATTAATGTCCTGGAGTGATCATCGTTTACAATAAATTAATTAAAATCAGTTACACGCAGAACCTTCGAATATTAGTTATTAATTGTTCAAAATTGAAATACAGTAATACCCCGAAGTTACGCGATAGGTGGGACCGACGAAAATCGCTTAATTCGAATTCGCGCAAGTCGGAGTGCAACATTGCATATAAATACAAAAAATTTTGTTAAATTGGAACCAAGGACTAACAAAAACACTAGTTTAGAAGAAAAATATTTAATAAAATTGCAGTTCTTTATACATATTAATACAAAATATTTTAAAAAATAAACGATTTACGTAAAAAGTCATTTGGATATCGATGGCTTCATAAAATTTAACAAATTCGTCTGACGACACAATTCCTTCTTTTTTTCAGAATTTCTTCGTAGCGAGCTAATCATTTTTTTATTCCTTGCTTTGTAGCTATAACGCGTTCTTCGTTGGAGTCCATGTTTTCTGAAATTTTTAAGCCATTTTCAATTGAGCTGTAACCTTCTGTCAAGCTTGCAATTGCCATGTGCTTTTCTAATGGAATTGGGTCTTGAGTGTCTTCATTGTCGTTTTGCTTACGCATTTCTATGAGCTCATCGATTGTTAGCTCCGGATTAAGTGAATCCAACAGCTCGTTGACATCGTTGACGTTGTCTGCCAAGATTAACAACTTCTTCTATCACATGAGCGATATGAGTTTCTAGCAATCACACTAAGAGAAACACTGAATATAGCGGGCGGCAGTCTAGCAGCAGTGTTGACAACGGTCAACGTCTAGCGGCAGGTCGCCAAACGTACCGCGTAACTCTGAGTTCGCGTAAGTCGGGGTATTACTGTACACGAAATGTTAGGATTTGAATCCGGTAACATTTAGTTAAGGGCATGGTAGTCTTCATAGCACTGTACAGAATTGAATACGGCCCCAAAAAAGAAAAGAAAGAAATATACCTTAAAGTTTTGATGTTGACAACACACACTGCTATACCATAGTAGAGATGAACGAATGTTTCCATTCTTCAGATCATGCAGGAAAATAATTATTTCGGCACGTTGCTTGAATAGGTGCGAAGAAAATCGTTGGCTTGAGAAAATTGGTGATTGCTGGAAATGTGGAAGTGCGGAGGGTTCTCGTCCATAGGTCTCCAACGAACAAAGTTATCCATAGTCTCACTACATGCCGCGCTAAACAAGGCCCAGGATCGCTAAGAGTGAAGGCAAGTAGTTCAAATTAAAGAAGCAAAATTAAACACCACGATGCTCCGTCATGAGCATATCGATTGAGAAAGAAAGATAGATTTCTGTTGCTCTTAGACTACTGCAGTCATTCAGCTTTAGCGTGCCACCTTTTCTATCAACTAATTTATAATTTTCTTCAGTGACAAGAATATGTTACTAGTAATAGTAATTTATAACCGGATAAAAAATATTATTTTGATTTATTGCTTTTAATTACAGTAATTAATCTATAGCACTCCAGCCACTGTGGCGAGCCTCAAACTAAAAATTCAAGCGGGTATTTTATTCAGCGCATTTGATTCTAGAACCATTCTAAAATACGAAAATTTAACATATAAAAAAGTATTTTATTTATTAAATCCTGTAGATGAATCTGATAAACCTCCGAAAATTCGTTATTTGTCCCCGATCTTATTTTCCCTAGGTGGATGGCCGTACTCAATGGCGTACCTAGACACGGGCTTAGATAAAACTGATATAACGATACCGTGGGCCATGAATATGAAAGTTTATCGTCTCGGGTGTGTATCATTTGATAGCGTCAAGACGTTAAAATAAAACATTGTTATGCAGCTTTGGACAATAACCGGGGTCGGTGCACAAAGGTTTATTTAAATACTTGAAATTATTTCAAGTATGTAAAAATTCATATTCACTGAAGCGGCATTAAGGCCAGTTTCCACGACGGTCTTTGGGTGTCAGTAAAGGTACATATGTACTAAATGCGTCATTCTTATCCGCAAGTGAAACACATGATGCGATGATGATTCATAAATCGCTTCACGCTGAACTCTCATTTTACTCAGAGAGAAATCGCATCGTTCGAAATTAATGCGATTTTCCGAGAATGATACATATATCCTTCCGAAATCAACACACTTTGCTCGATAAAGAAAAAACTCGTTAAAGCTTCAAATTACATATTGTTAATATTTTGAAGCATTGTTAAATATTACATTTATACCATGGGAAAATAACATTCTAAAATAGACTTCACTAAATTGTAAAATTTCTGTCAAAATGGTCACCGTTTATTTCGAGCATTGTGTTTTGTATTACATATTTGTTGTGAAAATTTCAATGTTTGTACTGGAACATAAGTATCTATCATGTTTTATAAGAGAAATATTAAAAAAAACTTAGAATATAATAAATATTATCACGTACCTACAGCTCATGGATAGAACGCCAGGCCCCGAGCTCCGCGTCACCAGCTAAATTTAATTGGCACTTACAATTTTTTGGATTCTCACCGGTGACGCCTATGGGCCGCTTCAAGAGATTTACTTTTATAATTTATTATTATATCTTTAACTCTGATGATGTTGACTCTTTGTGTGCGGGTTTGTGTCGTCAGAATATTACCTGTTCGTGGTAACAAAACTCTTTATTCTGAATGCTTCGAAACAATGTACTACAGGACAATATAAGATGTTTACAGTTCAACGGTTCAGAGGCAAGAGGTCGCGCCGACCACGGCGTGATATATTTATCTCTTTCATAAACTCATCATATTACCAACATTCACGCGCTCACGCATTCGTTCCATAGATACATCGCATTTACAAACCACCTACGCTTCTCGCACTTGACATACACAGTTTTTCGTAATTCTCATGTGCATTGTTTCACTTCATCATCTATTTTTCTAAGCACTATTTTTTTTTCGATGACTTCTTGCACACCAGAGGCCCTGGAGATCTGAGCTGACGGTGGCCAGCGCGGGTCAGCTTCCCGAACTAGTCACATAATTATTTTCCACAAAGAATGTTGTCATCAGTGAATTTTCCCAAGATCTAAGGGCAAAAACACGTCGCCAATCTCCACAAAAATAGGGCCAAGAACGTCCAGCATCTCGTTATGGTTCTTACGAGCCTCGCTTTCTTTTTTTTTTACCTTTACCCTTTTCCCAGACTTTATCTTCTCGACCCGCTCTAAAACAGAAGTGACAGTTCTCCCATTTTGCATCACACCATAGATCACCTGGCTTCTTATTGGCTGATTGGATTGCCGCCGGTTCCATAGACAGTGCGACATTTTACATCTAATGTTTTTGGTGGGCAGTCGCACGCGGACGCACGTATCCTTACGTCACAATATATCGAAAAATATTTAATAATTAATTATGGATTTTATTTATTCATACGTCTTCTAGAATGCCCGCCTCTAACACCGAGACGTCGCAAGCATAGGGCAGTTCGTACCGAGCAGAATTCAAGGAACCTTTCGAGACAGGAGGACGGGATATCCCAGGACGTGCTTGCCAATATAAAACGATCCTCGAGAATGCTAATCAGTATTCGAAAACTCTTTGTTCAAACCAGTAAACGGTAAATGAAACTATCTCTTAGGAAACTCTCAACTCGGCTTTAATTCCTACGAATATTAATAAATTATGAAGAAATACAAAGGCGCGGCATGTTTGATGCCAAAGATAATTAAGTGGATAATTACAGTTTGGTCGGCGATAGAAACATTTTCTATTGTGACATCATTAACATTTTTTAATAATATTAAGTAACTCTTCGATTCTTTCATTTATTCCTCTGCGAATCTCCGTTAAACACTTTCTACACACTAAACAACTACACCAATCGATTTTAGATGTAGATGTAGACCTCAAGTGCAATTGGTTGAAATAAAGCTTTTTTTTATTCTTCATCCTATAATACTTTTTTGCAGTTATTGAAAATAATGCCCCTCACTAGGATGATCCTGTGTTGAGGTGGGCTATTGTTTAAAAAATATTTACGTGTTTATTTATATTTCTAAGAATAATTGATGACATTTTTATTTTATTTCTTAAATTATTACACATTTTAAGGAATATTTGGAAAGATTTAAAAAATATATATATTCTTTATTTCCGGATACAGATGCTATATGCATAATCTATTGACGACATTAATTTTTTAATATCAATATTAAATTTAGTATATTTGGGTGTTGCGCTTGTCCATTACATGCATTTTGAAACATGAACTTTCATCGTGGAATTATTTCATACAATGTAAATCTCACTCCATATGACACCTGGCTGAGGCATGTGTTTCACGATACCTTCAGTAAGCTCTCAATTATCATACATCGCTGGGGAAATTGGAAGAAATATTAATCAATTAATTAAATAAATAATTGATAAATAATATCGTGATCTACTACAATTTTCGCGGGAAAATATGGTATTTTTTATATACTATATGTATTATTAGGATAACACATTTTTATTGTGAAGTTGTAATTATTCAGAACATAGGTCTGTGATATTTTAAATATGAATTAAATATATTAAAATAAGGTAGATGGCTCTTTCAAATAATGGAACGATTAAATGTATTAATATCAAAAAGACAACATATAGGTTTGAAAATTTGTCGCTAAAAATATTGTCGCTGTAGCATAGTTGGATAATGCACCTTCCCCAGTTAGAAAATAGATTGATTTTATATGTATATCTTTCTAATTAATATATTTAAATCATATTTACGCTATGTGTTCGTTATAAACACACGGCGAATGTAATGTTATCAGTTGTTAGGTAAAAATCTTTCGTGCCAAATTTCTGATGTTTCTGATCACTTCCGCTCGTAGATGTGTGTACTCAACATTCGTAAATCATCGCTCATTGCAAACATGGCGCTTCGAAAAAACGATTAGCGTTCACACATTCAGAGATACGTGTGTAACATCTGCGCGTTCATAATTTACGTTGTATCAAAACGATTGTGAGAATCCGTAGACGGGCGCACTGCGCATGTGGCGACAGAGTCATACACCTTGTCTCGAGACGCAGACGGCCCACGCGGGTGGACGGTGTGGGCTAAATCGTCCGCTAACTAGCGCTAAATGGCAGCGGAGGATATTAGGGAATAAAGGACTCGCATAGACGCCGCTTCCGCCGAAGCTGGCCTTCAACGGGCGAGATGAACGATGTATCAGAATCAGAATGAGTATCACGTACGGTGTGATGTTCGTCGCTGGTTAGTACCTATATTCGATGGGAATCGAAAAATGATCTGATGAACACGACTCCATAGATGATGTAACAGTCATATTTTGATCAATTTAAAAGTTCCCACAATATTTTATACATCGTACAAACTGGGAGCTGTGGGTAAGTTACATTAAATATTAAACTAGACACGCGGTAAAAAGAAAATTATAATCACATAATTAAACTAAAATAACGTTGTTGTCTTTAACTAATTAACCCTAAAGAATAATGAAATGGTTTAAATATCTATGCAATTATATATATATTAGGTTTTCAAAAAATATACACAGTAAATTCATGGCAATATTGCATTTTGACAAGAATTTGTCTTCTACACTTCTCTAGTCAGACCTGAGGTAGAATATAATTCGGTCATATGGTCGCCACACTCCATTGTTCACTCGACGGCGGTTGAAAGAATCCAGAGAAAGTTTCGAAGATTCATTAATGTTAAATTAAATATACGTTTTTGGTTATGTTTGCGACGTAATATTTGTCAAAATCTGCGCGGAAATAATTCATGATAACCAAAAATTTCAATGTGTTCTAGGTTGAGTGAGAAAACCATTTATCCGATCCCGTCTTTAATTAAATGCACATTATACTGATAAAATAGCATTTTTGTGTCTATCCGCAATTCTTACATCATCATCCAGATGTCATTTTTGTTCGTTTTGATAGCTATCTAGGAATAATTTTAATTACATCGAGATTTTATTTACGTGCGATTTGTTTTGGGGAAAGATCTATAAAAAACTAAGATTCACTTTACTGTAATCTAAATGCATAATAAATGTTATTAAATATATAAAAAATAAATCATTTAAGTCATTTTAACCTAGAGATATTTAAAACACGTTCCACATACTTATACAAGACACGCGATCTCGCAACTATGGTGTTTTTTCTTACTGGCAATGTACACGATGTACGTTAAGAAAAGCAATCGGCTATAACTGCTAGGCCTGCGGGCGGCTATTGTGACCGTTACGCGGCCAGTGGTGGCTGCTGCGTGATCAGGGTTTTCATATAAATGAATGCAACTAATGAATTGAGGTAATATTAAACCACAATGTTACTATTTACTGTCAAATATTACAACGAAAATATTACTTATAAGTATATCGAGAAAATCAGTGTTTATCTACCGAATGTAAGGTATTGTACAAAATGAAAACCATTTTAACAGGGAAATTATTTATTAGAAATAAATAAATTCCTAAAAATTCATGAGAACCACAATTATTTCTAATTATCTCGATTTTTGTATATGATTTGTATAGCGATTACTTAAATTAATATATGAAATATTTTGTAAAATTATTATTACATAAATACAGAATGTGATTTATCCGTTATTTGTATGGATATATAATATAATATAAATTGTTCGCTTTGTATTTCATGTTAGTATCTTATGTTTCTGAGATTAACTATATTTTAGTAAAAGTACTACGAATTTTTATATTTCAAGATAATAGATAAAATTATTTTTTTGTTTAAAGGGAACAGATATATTTTTGTGAAGTTGCTTTGAAAATGATAATGCATTTCCCCCGATAGAAAAAGGTTCAAGTTCGAATTCTGGTAGCAACTCGTCTCGAAAGTAGCTTAAAGCCGATCTCAGAGATTAGTTGAGATAGGAATATCGCAATACCATGTGCACGTGTTGAGATTTTAATCTGGAGATAAACTCAGAGATCAGCTTAAGATTAGTTAAACTTAAACTTTAACCGGTGTACACGACGTTTGATCTGACAGGGAGGTTCGACATACGCACACAAACGTTACCTAAAATCACCATAGATCCTATGTCTATTCGATATGTCTATTCTGAAAGTTAGATACATTTTATTACACATTAACATTTCATATGTAATGTTAGACGTTAAATTACAACCCTTATTCAGTTTTAACTGCTGTAAGGGATATTCAAAATAAATGAATTGACGAACGACAATGACATTTGACTTTTGACTACGTAACGAGCGTGAACGAAGGCGCGAGACGTCGAATCTCTGGGACATGGTGTGTACACGGGGACTACAAAAGCTGAGAGTTGTCTTCAAATAATCTCATGGAAGCAAAATCTGTTCATTCGGGGACACGGTCCATTAAAGAAGTAAGCGAGCTCTCATCTGTTGTGCATTTTATTTTATACAGAGTATGTTTACGCGCCTTGTTATTTCGATTGGCACCACTGGGTTTCCTGATTCATAATTATGTACATGTGTGTGTGTGAATATTACCACCTTTTTTCGTAGAGCCAAGAAGACGGTAAACGACATGCGGTTCAATTACATCCTGTGCTTCGACCAGTCCAGAGGACCAAATAAACTACCAGTGCGCGCTTCAGTCGGTCGAAATCTGCCCAGCTAAAAGAACAACAACATCGGACCAGAAAGACAGCAAATACAATAAAAAGGCTAGTGCAGTTCATATATCATATGTGACCTTGTTGTCAATCGAAAACCTGGGAACCAGCTATCGAAGGCATTTACATAAACAGAGTAGAACTACTAACTTTCATGTACCAACCTATATCGCCAAATTCCCGGGACCGATATTAAAGTTAGAACTGTTTACGTTCGGGACAAAATCAGCGCTTATTTAAAAAGAATCTTAGTTTTATTTATAAAACTGCTCTATGAATCTTAAAAAATCGTACGAACTGTATTCACGATAGATGACTACCATATAATATAGCAATTGCAGACGTGTGTATATGTGTGCGGCTTTCAAATAATGTCGTTTCATTACTGACCGCTTAATTTGCATAAAATACTTTTCCCCGAAGAACAGTTCACCGGCCATTACCCCTACGAGGTGGGTACAACAGGCAGAAATTCCTGAGGATTATTGCCGATAATTGTATTTATTTATTTATTATTTATTAATAACGTTATTGCAACTGTATAGCATTTTGAGCATCGCTCATGCGGAAAACTATGAAAAAAGTCAGATAATTTTTATGGGCTTAAAACAGTTAATGTTTACTTACCGATTTGAGGTTGTTTCCCGTGATTAAATACATAGTAATAAGTGTTATATACCTAGACTGAACTTTAAATTGAATTATTTATATTGCGATTGTTGAAACAATTTTCATTCCACATTTTTATTTCATAACCTAAAGGTTTTCTTAAAATTAAAATAACATTAAGAAAGTGGGTTTATTATTTTAATTTTATTAGTACGTAGAAATATTTTACATAGTAAGATAGCAATATTCTACTTAGGCAAGACCTGATCCGCCTAACATTTAAAAATATTTCCTGTTTATAAACAAAGTAAGAACATAGGATGTATCAGTTTCAAAAAAACATAGTAATACTTTAAATATGACATTAAAAAAAAATATATGAATTAAATGTATTAATTAGAAAGATATACATATAAAACCAATTTTATCGAAAAATATTGTTATTGCACCACCGGGAAATAACATATAGGTTCGAAAATTTGTCGATAAAAATATTGTCACTGTAGCATAGTTGTATAATGCACCTTCTCCTGTTAGGAAAGAGATCCAGGTTCGAATCCCGGTGGTGCAAAAATAATATTTTTCGATTAAATTGATTTTATATGTATATCTTTCTAATTAATATATTTAATTCATATTTAAAATATCACAGACCTATGTTCTGAATAATTACAACTTCACAATAAGAATGTGTTCTCCTAAATAATAAAGTTGTATCAATGTGTCCAAAAATTTAATAAAAATGAATTGATAATTCTGGCGTCTGCTATCAGTTTACTCAAAGGTATTTGAGATTCTGTAAAAATAAGGTAGATGGCTCTGTCAAATTATGGAAAGATTAAATGTATTAATATCAAAAAGGTAACATATAGGTTCGAAAACTGTCGCTAAAAATATTGTCGCTGTAGCTTAGTTGGATAAAGCACCTTCCCCGGTTAGGAAAGAGATCCAGGTTCGAATCCCGGTGGCGCAACAATAATATTTTTCGATTAAATTGATTTTATATGTATATCTTTCAAATTAATATATTTAATTCATATTTAAGAATGTGTTATCCTAAAAATAATAATAACACTAATTATACACAAGTAGTATAGCACAAAGTATTCTTTAAATTTCTCTGGTATATAAGCAGAGGAGCAACTTTTCCTCGTAGTTTCTCAGTCATTCAACAACTTTCTTTTTGAAAGGCGCAGGTGATAGAATTCTCTTTGTATTGGAGTATTAAATGTTATGAATATATATTTCATTATCAAATTTCGGTATGTTTTCGAAAAACTATACCTCGACTGAGAAAAGCATCAGGCTACAGGTAATAATTTAAGTAAAAATAAAATTAAACAGCAAACAGGATTGTCGCTTTCTTTGAATACGTCGTACATTATACTGACTAGATTATGTAATTCTTGTTCATTATTCGCCATTGTGAATATTAACAAGTCGAAAGTGATGGTATTCGAGAAGGAGGAAAGCAAGACACGGTGCTAAATACTTGTAGGTAATGAATGTTTGGAACAAGTAGATGAGTTTGTATATTTGGGAAGTGTGTTTTTATAGAAATAGAAAGGCTGAGAAATATATCGAAAGGAGGGTGACTTCAGAGAATAAAGTGAACGGCGCATTGAATGAAATTATATATAACGGGAACTTGTCAACCGAGGCAAGACTAGCGGTACACAATGAGTCACTGAAAGCAGTGGAAATGAGATCACTTAGGCGTATATGTGGCATATACATTAATGACAGAGTGAAGAGTGAAGAAACAAGGAAAGAATGTAAAGCTGATCTTAGTATAGTGATTAAGATTAAGAAATGATCACTTACGGTAAGAAATATGAAATACATATGACGCAAGTGTCGATGGCACCAGAAATAGACGAAGTCCGGGGATGACTTCACGGTGAATCAGATACTGAATGATGATGGTCATGTTAGAAGCCACAATAATCGGCGAGCTTGTATGAGAAGATGAGGTGAGAAGAAACAGAAAAGTGTTGTGCTCTATCCTTTTAACTTACCCCCGCGGGAAACGGCGTGGTGGTAAGTTAGTTAGTGTGTTACAAGATTGTTTGGAGGAACTAAATGTCCGTTAATTGACACACCTCTAGTACAATCACCTGTTTTCACTTTTCCACTTATTTTTTCCCTTATATCATATTTTGTCGTGTTATATCATTAAAAATCCATTTAGATTTAATACATATTTGCGAGTTTATTGTGTTCTGTCTAAAAATCACAGGAGTGATTTTATCTGTCAAATTAAGATAAAACATTAATATTTAATCAGGAATGCGTAACATTTGGTCTAGCGATAAACGCCTGGTAACCAAGTGGTCGGCGGATGTTTGCCCCGGGAGACCACTAAGTTAGTCCGATCTTTCACAGCCAAGTGATTGGCTAAGTTTAATAATACGTATTACGTGTTCACACACCTGTTTTAGTACAAATATTATGTTATTAATTAAATATTTTCGTGAATTCCTTTAATTTAATTTAACATTATTTAAAAAATCTATCTATTTTCGAAATGGATTAAAATCTTATCTTATATGTTCTTTAATAATTTAATCAGTTAAAAAATTAAACTATTAACATCAAAATATGCTAAATAATGTGCTAGAACCTGACTAGAACATTACACCAACGTACGGAACAGCAATTACTTTAAATGCATTTGACATTTGATTACGTACGTTATTATTTCATGTCGGTATACCGTACAGGTAGAACCGATAATATTTGCTTTCACGTGCCCAATTCGGTTTGTTCCACGCATTCACTTGCCGATTTTAATTAATCTTTTGGGGTCGAAAAAGTTGGTGCTGTAAAAAATACACATGTGTATAAGCATTCTTATATATATCAACACACACATACTACTGTATTTATGTTTGTACACGAATTCCTAACTGTCCCGCCCTCTCACTGTGTTCAATCTTTTGTTACAGTTTCAGCCACAAGTTTCATCAACAAGAACAGTAATCTGTACAGCGAGGACACCGCGCAATAAAATCAATTTAAGCCAACCACCATATTGCGAATGTTATTAGCATGAAAGAACATTTTTATAAAGATCTTAAATTTTGTCCAATCGATTGATTGTTCAAGATTTGATTATGCGGGTCGATCTTCTTAGAACAATTAACCTTTACCATACCATGATATAAAACACCCGAACGCAGCCATGCTGTCAACTCGTGTTACCGTAAATAACTGTTAGAAAAAATGTTTTTATTGTCTTAAATGGCTTTAATGGCACGAATTTACTATAAATATTGAGCATTCAATTTTGAAAAAATGATTAATAACATAATTTAGAGCATTCGTTAAGTCCTGCACTATGTGTCCTTCTTTTTTCATTTAATTAGTGAGAAAGATACAATTACAATTAGTATGTTTTTTGTTCTTTTCACTGTGAAAATAGTGTGTGATCTCTGTCTTTCATGGTATTTTTTATCAACGTATTAATTTTACAACGGATTGAATGGAAAAACTAATTGTTTTTGTACAATTCCCTTTTCATAATTATTCATTCCTAGTCATTCCTAAATGCTAATATTTTCTTTAGGATTATCTAAAATATGAATTTTGCACGTATTTGCCGAAATATTACAGGTTTAATTATGATGGTAGACCTGTGTTACTGCATAGTTTGGGAAGGGTTAATGAAGGCTCGGAGAGCTTTATATCACGAAAAAAAATGATAATGCCAATTAAAATAATGAGTATGAATATTAGTAATATATTACTAATCATGATATTATTGTAATGAATTAAGGCACATTCTATAGCCAGCACGTATATAATGGTATATTATATAATAGACGTAAAGATTATAAATACTAATTTAATGTATTAATTATAAATATATACATATAAAATCAATTTTACCGAAAAATGTTGTTTTTGCGCTACCGGGATTCGAACCCGGATCTCTATTTCCAATCCGGGGAAGTACACTACCAATTGTGTTATAGCGCCATTATTTTTCATGACAAATTTTCGAACCTATATGTTACACTTTTTCAAATTAATACATCTGTCGTTCCATTATTTTAAAGCCATCTGCATTGTTTTTACGGAATCTCAAATGCCTTTGAGTAAACCCACTGCAGGGGCCAGAATTATCAATTCATTTTTATTAAATTTTAAACACATTGATACAGCTTGTATTATTAAAGAGAACACATTATTACATATAATTACAACTTCACAATGAGAATGTGATCTTCTTAGTAAAGATTTTATAACTGCCGTGGAAAAATATTAAGAAAACCAAAAATGTATTTCTTTGTTCAAGCGCTCGAGTGACGTTTCGGAGAAATAAAAATAAATGCACTGTATTGGAAGAGAGTAGCAACGACAATATTTTTAGATAAAATTAATTTTATATGTATGTCTTTCATTAATACGTTTAATTTGTATTATTAAAAACATCACAGACCTACGTTCTGAATAATTACAACTTCACAATGAAAATATATCCTCCTTAATAAATAAAACCTGTACATATTATCAAGAACAAGTCATTTTCAAGAAATCGCAGAGACATTCAGTCAAATTAGTGGGCGTAGATTTGCTCGCGTTTGTCCGCGCGCGGGGTCCTGCGCTTGGGTGGCACATCTTGGCTGTAAACATAAGGAAGCAAGTAAAATTTATTAAATTATTCGATATCGATATTGCTCGGTTTCCTTGAAAATCATTTATGCATGTGTCATTCTACCTTTACGAGACACTTAAACTGTTGCAATCACAGCAATTTAGGGTTGTGAAATAAGATCGTAAAACATGGGCCGTAATTTTGAATATCTGGTAACTAATATAGTTAACGTACCTGCCCGGTTCCCTGCGAGAAGTAAAGATAGTAAAATATTACGTACACTGTCCTGTCCTGAGTAAACATTTGTTTCGTCATTTTATCTTTTCAGGCATGCTCTTCGATTGTCAAGGCAATATCTGCTTAACCTACTCATATTTAAATGGATGGATATAAATAAAACAATGTTATAACTCTACTCAAGTTTCTTTCATTGACAGGCGAAGTATTAAACTAAATACACACAAATAAACAAAGGCTTAGGTGGTAGACAGTAGTAGAAGTAATTAGGTACTGACAGAAGGAGAAGGAGGAACGGAGTTACTGGTTGAGGGTGGAGGGGTGAAACTGATGAATTATTTTATGAAAATTTCTTTAGTATCTGGTTCATTGTTCAATATATATTAAAAAAAAATTGTTAAAAAAAATTCCACGCAAAATTTTGTACATAAAAGCAGCAGACGGATATTACGAGAACGCAAAATATATATCCGACCGGAACATTTTCAAAACCTGAAAGCCATTACGAGGAAATTTATAGGTTTTTGTTAAAAATTGAAACATCTAGGAGCACGGCGGTATCCCATTACTCCAACCACATGCACTTGAAGACAGATGAAATATGTGAACTCAACTTAAATAAACAGTCATCGCTACATTTACATGTCATAGCTCGATAGGTTTTAGCGTTTACAAAAGCTAATTTATTGCTTGTTTAATCATTATTATTCAACATCAGACATGTTCACTTTCAAATTTCCGTGGGAATACATGAAAGAGAAAAAAAGTGAGGGGTTGGGGTTTAAGTCAATTACCACCCTGTTACTGTTTTAGTTAGTTAGCACTTCACCACTGCAATTAATTTCCCCTTTTTTATAACTAGAATTTAATAACTACAAAATAATATTTTCCAGTCGAAACGTTGACTTTGCTAGCTTTATTCTGATCCGCCATATGTCAAACAAGGTTCGCAATAGCTGTCACAGAATTATGGAGCCAGTTACAGCGTGAGCGAATTGAGAAATTTATCACAAAACATTCCTCGCGTCCCAACTCAAAGCTCTCAGCGCGAAATTGAAGACAGAAATGATTCGAGCATTCAGTACATTATTCACCATGATTTTGTAACCCGGCCGTAGTGTAGAAAGCAGATTTTTTTCTTATTGCGCGAAACTTGCGTGAAAAAATACGCTACGCTTTCTTCGCTGCTCTGGTTATACGGAGCCGGGGGCGGTACATACCAAAACAGTTTCCTGTTACTAAAATCGTGTGCCGTATTTGTTTATTCTAGACACCCTCGATCATAATCAAAGAGGTCATTAATTTGCAATTTGAATTTTTAATGATTCGTTAAAACAATTAATAATCGTCGACATTTATTCATGGCAAATAATAAATATCGAGCACCGCTTCGTAATAAATGTGGACAATCAATATGGCAGTGTGTGTGTGTTAAATTTTCTGTATGGTACGTGCAACCGTAGAGATGTGATGATTTTTAGATATCAGTGACATTCCTCAGAATTTCAAATTTCTATAGAAAATAAATTAACTAAAGAAAACTAAACTATTAGTAAAAAGACAACTTTTCTTCTTTTCTGTCGGTTTCTCTAGAATCTAGACTAATACTAATAATGTCAAAATTAATCTTATCTAATTAAATCGCTCTCTTGCAGCATCCGTTTAGTTTATCAAGTGTTAGTCCAAAATTGACTATCAAATTGGCACAATATTAGATATTAAAATACTAGCGGGGAACGGAACTCATCTTACCCTGACTTCTAGTTGCTAGTTAGATACTGTGATCAATGCCGACAATTTAAATCGATTTCCTGTTATAAACTATGTTGTTCAGGTCGTTATTATGATCCTTTCAGAAAACGGTTACGTTGGGGTCTTCGGAATTTTCAACTGGAGATGAACTTTGCCTCAAACTTTAACTCTCTCGTGTAATCTGTCCATTTCCTGGTCCCACTGAGCTATTTGTACTGAACTACCTGTAGGATGTAAGATATACAATACACGGTTAGCAAAAATTCACCACGGCTTATGCTGTCATCGTAGCTTTAATTTGTTTTCTTATTATTTAAAATAAATAACTACGAATTGCAAAATAAAAGGTAAGAAATCAAACTCAATTGAATGCTTTGGAACAGATTCTCTGTAAGTAACGCGAATAACTAGATCACATTAAGATCGATTGGTATATAATACACAAATCAAAAATTTTGTCAGTATCTGGCGTGCCTTAGTCGATACTTAGTAGTACCTACCTAATTGGTAATACAAACAAATCTAATCATTATTCCGTACTCAAAACATACAATTCTGATTTTGTACGAATTGTGTTTATTTGTTATCATGTTATAATTGAAGATTATGAAGTAAGTAAATTATTCACTTTTTCAATTAATAAATTGTTTATGATTAATAATAAATGCTTCACATTCCCAGAATTTAAACATTCCTATTCAAATACAGCACACTAAGCGGGGCTTGTAGTTTCCCAGACGACGAACACTCAATTAATGAATACTAAAGAGATATTTCAAATGATTCATCTGACCGGATCGACCTGGCCAAAATTGTCAGACATTCAAATTGGATAATTGCTTATTAATTTGACCTTGATGTTTATACATCTGCGGTGTGGTTGCCCTAGACTCTAGACTCTTGACTCTCGACAGTTCAGTCTATACAATAGTTCTCCGCAGTTAATAATTTTAATTAACTTTTTATTTAATTTAAGAATAACAATTTAATATTAAAACGATGCACGAAGAATTTTTCTTAATAACGAAATAAATTGTTTTCATTTAGCTTTCTGATGGAAAATAAATTCGGATAAAGAAATGTCATGAGAGGTATTCCTTTGACTGTTCCATCTGTACTTAAGTAGCGTTTAGCAATAGCTGTCTTCAATTTGGAATCAAGAAACAATTTTTCTCATAAACAAACAATATTTTTATAAAGCTTTCAGTGAGGCATTTTTACAATGAGCTCAAATTATTTTTACAACAATATTCTTATATACTACTATTCACTCACTAACCACCTATAAAATGTTCCAAAATGTATTATTTCAAGTTTATTTCATACGCACTATTTCTAACGTTCTATTTCTGAGTTCTGCGGGAGCCTCCGATAAAACATATTCAGTCGTAAAAAAAAACACTTAATTATTCACGTATTTTTTAAATGAATGATTAATTCATTTGACAATTCACAGGTGTAAAAATCAGCATTACATATTAACTAATAATTAATTCGTCCAACGATTCATAGGTGTCATCAACTTTATATTTTATTTTATACACATTTTTAGAAAAATTGTATAAGACAGCGGTTGCATGGTTACTGGATTAATTAAGCTTTAAACTTCCCTAAACCACATAAAAATATATCTATGTTAAAAACATATTAAACTGTATAGATAACTCTGCTGTGTTCCATTTATTATGTAATTTATTTTCAACTGTAATGGTCGCAGTATATTTATTTTTATCGTTGATTAAAGAAATAACGAATATATTTTTCACATTTTCATTGTGAGGTTACATTTTGAGAAGATAATTCTGTGGTTTTTAATACAAATTAAATTAATCAACTAGAAAAATATATATTAAAAAAATTTGTCTATCTAAAATAGCTATCGAGATGTATTTCTAACCGAGGAAGCGTGTTCCCGGTAGCAATTAAATATTTTTTCGATAGATTTTTTCTGTATATCTTTCTAGTTGATTAATTAAATTTGTATTATGGATGTATAATGGAGTTTTTAAATAATTTGTATTAAAATAAATTCTACTTTTAAATTATGACATTATGATTATGTTAGTTATGACATCCTGAAGAATAAAATGGTATTTTTCGAAACCGGTAGATGTATTTAAACTCAATCTAGTGGTTAATAAAACAAAGATAATAAATAAAAATATAAAATAAATTCTTACTGTTGAATCCTATTCAGTAGAATTTAAGAAAATTCTTTGTTGCAGGTACTAATGGACAACTTATATAATGTTATACAGGTGTAACAGACCTAGTCCACAATATTTTATGGTTATACCTGACTAGATTACGAGTCAAAAATGTTTAAGGAATATGTGCCTAATCTCAACCATGTCAGAGATATAAACATTTCAAAATAAATGGTATTACGCTATTATTTCGATTAATTGAAATATTTTATTGATTCCAAATTATGTATTGAGTACAATAAATATAGATTAATAATGGATAAACTACGTAAATATTTATTTCAAAATACGTAGACTTAAAGATTAACATGATTTTATAAAAATTTTGAACAATATTTCTTCCGTAACATTTTCGACTATTCAGGTATCCCATAAAATTACCCATGGACTTGGTCTGTTACACCCTGTATATCAAAAATGTTACACTTTTTGTCAAAAATTGTCATACGAACAACACTTTCGTTTTCATTTCATTGCAATTATGTTACCATACGGGTTACTGATGCCACACGCTTGATACAAAAAATGAATATTGTAAAAATATACACATTTAAGTAAAATGACATGGAACAACATTAACGAGCTGTTATCCGCCTACACCGCATTTCCAGATACACCCACGTCCAAAATATTGGAACTTTTTTCTGGTTCGCTTCTAGGTCTTAAAATTTGGACATACCTGTTAGCAATTTGAGGAGTTGGTAACCGAATATATAATAAAATAATCCGCCACACCTTAAGTGCCTCCTGATAAGATATTGTGAAACGCCAATCGATTATGTTCAGATCCACATTCTCAGAATAAGGCAGACCCACTTATCACTTCACATCCTTGACTACATATCATACCTATACACAAAGAGAGCCTAATACGTACATGACACATAACATCATGTGATAAAAATATAAAATAGTGGTACAAATGTTAAAATAGTCATATCTTTTCAACGCACTTCAACTTGATGCACTAAATAATAAATATTATGCCGCATGTAGATTGTAGACAAGTGAAAGCCTGCAGATTAAGATTTGCGATGTAGATACATTGTATACATTTTCTTTAAGGTGGGTAAGTGAGCGGACTTGCTATATTTCACTTGCTATATTGTGTCGAGAAAACCCGGGAATTCAATGGTTTTTTGCTCTCTCGAATCACGGGAATTAAAAAAAAAATAACCTCAAAACTCAAGACTCTGATTTTTCTTGATATTATTCACATTAAACTTGTTAAGTTATTTAAATTAATCGAATCAACTAAAAAGATAAATATAAAAAAATCTATTTATCGAAAATATATTTTAGTTTGCTGACCATTGCGGTACAGCAGGTAGCGACCTAGAAGCGAGCAGCGAGCAGCGAGCAGCGAGCGACGCACGTGTGTCAGTTCTTGTTTAGCCGTCAGTCTGAGATCGTAACAATATTTAATTTTTATATATTTGGAATTCGAAATTCGATATAAAATGTTCGGAATTTTAAATTATATTTACGAGAACTAATTTCTGAATTCTCAAAATTTCGTACGCAATCCCTAGGTATTGTCTTCCGATGTGTTTCTTTATCAATTTTGTTTTGTATATTAAATAAAATTATAGTGTTTTGTATTATGTATAGTTATATTTGTATTTTATAATCAATTTATAAATGTAAACTTAATTTCATTTAAAAAAAACTGCTATTAATTATTTTATCGAGTAATTTTTATTCGATTAAAATGGATAATATCCTTAATAGTTATTGTATATAATACATATAAATATTTATTGAAATATATATCTTTTCTAATTAAATTAAATTCTTGGTCTCGATTCCCGGTAAATATGGAAATACAGAATCCCTATATTTCACCCATATCCATCCCTTGCAGTAAGTGTAGCGAAATATATTTATTTATTTACACCCTATCCCGGAATCGCTTTGAGAGTTGTTTACTCTCGTTTCGAATCGTCAATATTATTACATTCAATTATTAACATCTTAATACCATCATAGGTTGGCTCAGGTATCATCGTACCGGAGCCATTCCTGTACAATTTGACGTGACACTTGTTATCACATTAAATTCAGAAGGCAGCCAGAGAGAAGCTACAGAAATTATGCATCCCCTAAAGGGGAGGGTAGACGGTAGAGAGGTAGCTTAATTGTATTGATGTTCCCAAATTCGCTACATCGTGGTCTTATGTACTAAAATATATATCTAATTAATTTATCACGCCAATATGTTACTATTATATCTAAAAAACAAAAGTTAAATACTATGATAAAATATATTTTTAGCGGTATACACTTTTATTATTTAACTATAATTATAAGCGGCATAGTCAGTAAGTACTTTAACTAAAACTTTGGCAAAATAAATCGAAATAAAATATACATCTCGTAATATTCACATCGTAATTTAATATTATATTATTGAGATTTTAATATATCTGTCGGATGAATATTAAATTTCCTAAAATATGTAGTTACGTACCTACGGCGTATTTCAATGTACCGATTGCAAGCGTCTGATTATTATGTACATGTACGTACTTGTTTTATTTATATATTTCGCTAATTCATTTTAAGTCATAAATTAAGGGTTATCTCTAAATGCGTAATAACCATAAAATGACAGTGTTTCTTAAGGGATCTGAAATATATTGTACGTGTAATAAAAATAAAAAATGAACTGAATAATTATACCATTAGCATCGTATGTCTGTCACGACATTTACTCTATGTATTATTAGCGCGATTGTTTAATTCATTGAACTTAATAGTATTCTGTCAATCATTATTGATTTTAGTAAATAATAGTAAGGGCAGCCTCGTGCTCACGCTAAATAAAATACACATTAATGTCAATAGTAGGTACCACTGTCGCCCGACTTCGCCCCTTATCTTTACCTTCGTAGTATTGACCTTACGATAAATATTTCAACGCGAATGTGCCAATACATCGGACTTCTACATAGTCTATAATATACTTAGTCATAGTCTATAATATACTTAGTCATAGTCTATAATATACTTAGTCATAGTCTATAATGTACTTGACTTGACAAAAACTTGCTCCGTGCATACCCATCTTAAATCTTGTTCTTAAATTTTCATCCAGATAATAAATATGTCTTCTTATATATATAATCAAATTATCATTCATCTGTTATACTCGTTTTATAAAACAATGCGATAAGACATTAGATTAGGATACACTAATGTAAAAGCAATAAACTGAATATTATTTGCCACAATTATTAAATGAAAGACCGCGACCATTAAATTCGTTTTTAAAAGTGTCAGAAAAATTTCAAGTACGGAAAATTCATACATACTATTTTTGCCGACTCAATTCGGCACAAAGCCGTAAAAAACTGTAAAAATACACATTTATAGGACCGACAAAGTTTTTATTTAATTAGAAATTATTATGTTTTTAATACAAAACTCAATTTTAAATAGTAAGTGAAGCCCTAAAACGTATGAGAAAACACAATATATTTATTAAAATCCCTTTTTTCATATGAATAAGAAGCATTTTAAAACCATCAAAAATACTTATGATTGTAAATTGAACATCGTGTTCAATTTCCAATATACATTTACTTGTAATGTTATAAAATCTAATAAATAATTTAACAACTTTAAATCGATTTTACAGATATCAAACAGTAAAGAATTAGTTCGGAGCGTGCTGTCATTCATTACCTATTGTATTCGTGTAGGATGGCATACTGACCAAATAATGCTGCCGAAGATAAATTTTCATACGTGCACCCTACAAAACTTACTACTTACAAAATTTATATAAAAAAAGCTTCTTATCATTAAACGGTTAGTTAATCGTAATTTGATTGTGTATGAAATCATTGCATATTAAAATGGAAAATGCACCACGTGTTAGGGTTGTACTTCGGGTACAGCGTATCCAGCTATTTACGTATAACAAATGCAGCAGACGAACAAAATCTGCTACGTACTGAATGCTTTATGCTTATCGGTGAGCGGAATAAATCCTAAGCACTAAACACATAATCAGTTGCAAGTGAGGTCAGGGCCCGCTCTAGAGCAGACAACCCGGACATTTGTCCGGGCGGCAAATCTAAAGCACGGCGTTTTGGCTGTGAATGTGACCAAATATTGATATACTTTTAAAATCAGCAATGTTATCTTTGTGGTTAAGATTCATATTTTTATTTATTATCTTTGTTTTATTAACCACTAAAATGAGTTTAAATACATCTACCGGTTTCGAAAAATACCATTTTCTTCTTCAGAAAGAATGTTCATGTTTAAACAATAGTGGGTTTTCAGAATTTTCTAATCATTTGATAGAAAATGGTCATGATTTTGATAAAAAATTGGGATTGTCAATTTTGCATATAAACGGTGTAGGTCACAAATTAAATAATCTGGAATCGTTGGAGATAAATAAAGCGTGTAAAACTAATCAAAAAATTATAAACAACCAACTAAATTTAACTACGAGTCCCATTCTAAAATTTTTTCCTAAAAATTATTCGAGTAAATTTGTATTAAGTAATGATTTGAGTTAGGAAAAAAAAATTTTTTTTTTTTTTATAATAGATTCTGTCAAAGAAACAATATTTGTTTTAGTCAGTTATGACATCCTGGTATGACATGGTATTTTTTGAAACCGGTAGATGTATTTAAACTCATTTTAGTGGTTAATAAAACAAAGATAATAAATAAAAATATTGATAAGTTAAATACCCAATTAATCGAAATTTATACATGTCGATTTTTTCATTGGTTAAATTCACTAAATGTCCTAAAATTAATAATATTGTTAAATTTTGCCCCAAACCTTAGTGTTGTATTAAGAATATTGCTGAAAATACCAATAACTGTAGCAACTAGGTAAAGGAGTTTCTATAAATTAAAATTAATTTGAAACTTTTTACGTTCCACTAGCACGCAAAATCGTTTTAATGGTTTGCCCATTGTGGCGATTGAGCGTGAAATTGCTGATCAAATAAACTTAAAAAAGATAATTATAATAAATTATGCAGAACTCAAAGTGAGAAAAAAATTTCTTGTGATTTTAGCATAGTTGATGTTGCTTTTGTTAAGTTTTGTTTTTTTGATTGTGCAGTACTGCATTTTTGAAATAGCATTAAAAATACATCTGATTAACAATTTGTAACCATTTTAGGTTACATTATCTTTCTATTACTATTTGATTTTTATTTTTTAAATTAAAGATATACTGGGTCGCCCAAAAAAGTGAGAACATCTCGTAACACACGAGTTATTTAAAAACATAATATAGTCAATTATAATTCTTAATGCAATTTGTTTTGCGCAATATTTAGCTAATCAGAAATTATCAAAACACCCTATATTGCATAATCTACTGGACTTAAATGAAATTAACATTCTCACGACGAAGAAAGTTGACTGTATTTCTTTCTGGCTGTGTGAGATGGAGCTCCGTCCTGCTTTAATATCCAGTTATGCTGTAATTTCTAGCTATACTTTAGGCGTTTTTCAATTCGCAAATTTTTGATCAGAATACGGTCTTCTGCAGTGATTTTTGTCATTCTGGGCAACAATTTGAAAAAACCAAATATAAACAATGGGAAAATTGATAATCAAAGATGGCGAACGGAAATTGTAGAAATAAAACGTAATATAGGTAAATAGGTAAGTAAGCAAATTAGTAAACTATTTAAGCTATTTTTGATACAGTTAAACTAATTTTGATGTAAATATATCACATTTTACGAAATGTTCTCACTTTTTTTGGGCCACCCTGTATATTTTTTAAAAGTATATGTTCAACGGGGCGGCAATTTGTCGTTTTGTCCGGAGCGATGTAAAATCTAGAGCGGGCCCTGGTGAGGGACGCGCCAATTAGCAGTATTGTATAAAAAGTTGTGACAATCTGAATAATTGTAAATCATCATGTTTCGAATACAAATCAAACATCTCCTAAAGATTACTCTTCATGTTAGTGCCATCTTCTTCATTTTCAATTAAAATAGTGCAAAGTCGATGTAAAAATTATTATACAACGTTACGTCGCTATTAAAACCTTTTGACCTCGTAGAAATAATAAGAAGGAAGATGAATGTATTATGTAAATATTAGAAGTGTTATAGCATTTAAGTTTTTTTACGTTTGTCTCACAAAATCAATCTCTAGATACTCCGAGTGATTCATTGGTGTTATTAAATTTAAATATTTATTAATTTTAGCTTAAATAATCATTCTTGTAAAAAAAAGTGTAAATCCCATTTCTAATTCATCTAACGTCGTTTACAATACGTATTGCATGGTTCGTTAGATGAGAGTGGGGACGAGTTATTATAATTTAAAAAAAAACTGCTAACAATTATAAAATATTCATAAAAGGTGCGCCTGCCCATCACGTGTAATTTAAGAATTTAAGAAACGATTCATTGAATAGAATTTAATTTATTTTTTATTAAAAATAAAATTTATATAATATATTTCACAGTGCTTCAATATTAATTGATAATTCTGAAAAGTGCCCGTTTTACCTGAAACACCTCATATAAATTATGAAATGATCCATTAAGTATAATGAAAAATCGATATTTCATTAAAAAAATATTTGTTCCAATTGTGCCATTATAATATTATCCCTAGTATAATAGTTTAAGATTGAATTTCCTTATATTATTTTTTCTTCTTCTTTTTTTCTTTCCACCCTTCAAGAGTGATTTGTGCCATTAATCAAGTTAAAGCTTTATTTTATAGAAAAAAGTACAATAATATTATAGAATAGAAAATATTACATTACAAGTTAATACTATTGTCGTTAAAAAAATTTGCTATTATATATTATAGATTAAATGTGGCGAGCGGAAAGAAGATGACACAAGTTAACCGGGAGTTGAAAATTACCATTGACGAGATGACTGTAAAAGAAACCTGTGATCCGCAATGGACACTTATATTATTTATAAATAAAAGAAAATAAATTTAATGGAACTCAACATTACGTAATAAATATTAGTCTGAAAAGTGCCTGCCCTGCCTGGACATGACGTGTAAATTAGCAAAAAAAAATTGGCAACGAATACCTACGATAATGTGTTTTTTTTTCTGCCAATATGTTCTACACTTCTTACGCTGTGGCTGCAGGACGTTCACCCCGACGCTCGGTTTTTGTCTCGAATCTGAAATATTCAAACTCTTTCTCACATTACGTAATGGATTTCCGAGCGCTTCTTGCTCCGCTCCCGACGGCAGATTGGATATTCAGTGCACTCGTGCTAATTGGCGCGGCTGCATAACCAAGCAGGTATTCACTGCCGGCATGCAGGCGTATGCGAGAAATCAAACCTGGCTGGCAGTCGAATCCGTGCAACTGACGTATTACCGAAAAATCTCGCCGCCTTTCAATGCGTATTTAACATTTTTATCACCGTGAAAATTAAATAAATCTACTTCTGTGATTTTTGGATCACGTTAAAAAAAATCAAAATGCATGAGAGGCGTAGGTAGAAAGAGATTATCTTGGCTATGTAACCTCAAATAGTGGTTCAATGTCCAAAATGTCAGTGATCCCATATAGGATTAATTAAAATACTGCAACACGGTCGCCATTATAAAAAAGAAAATGTCATAATTTTGGGAATACCAGAAACAAAAAATGAAGATGTTTCTGAGATAATAAATAGAGTTGCGTCGTCTATTGGATTACAGTTCCAAAAAAACGATGTAAGTGTGTCCCACAGGCTCCGTAACAAAATAGCAGTAGCAAAAAATTCCACTAGTCCAATTCTGATAAAATTTGTACAAAGAAGAACTAAGGACGAGTGGATGGAAAACTTTAAGAAATTCGCCCGATATGATAAGACCGGACCTGAAATGTCCCTGGAGAAGATTTCATTCCGCCTCGGAGAGAGTAGGTTTAAGTTGGTAGAAGACCTTACCGACAACATGAAGATGCTTCTTCAAGATACTTGAAAAAGTAGCTTCAGAAAATAACTATAAGTTTGTTTGGTTTCGAAATGGCAAGATCTACATTAGAAAATCTGAAGTATCGCAACCCTTAGTTATTAAATTACGACAGAATCTTGAGAATATCAAACTTACCTAGAATTCAAGGAACTGAAATATATTAATAAAGGGTGTCCAGAGAAAAAATTTCAAGATTAAATTGTAATTGCTCGTAAACCATCAGAGTGAGGAAAGTGAGGTGGGTATTGTTCACCGCGCGTGATTTACGGATTTGCCAGTCGCAATGAGTCACTGGTCGGGAGCGCACCGCGCGTCGTGTTTGAGCAATATTTTAAGTGCGGTGATTCATTGGTTCGTACGCGTCGCGCTTTTTGTACTCACTATAATATTCGACGAATAAGTGATGGGCCGAGCTTATCTGGTGATGCGTTCAAATGTTCAGACAAGAAGGGACAATGGTTAACCAAACTCCTCCGGGATCATCAACGTCAGTAGCGACGCCAGAACATGTAGCTCAAGTTCGACGTGAAATTAAGCTCAATTCGCGTAAATTGATAAGGAAGATTACAGCTTGAACTAGAATAAAAAAATCTACAGTGCACGTTATTTTGAAAAAGAAAGAAAGAAGTTTCTCAACAAAAATGACTATTATTTACGTGAAACCTTAGCGTGAACGATGCTGGAACGCTTGGAAACATATTATTTACAGACGAAGCATATTTTTATATCGATATCTATGTTTATAACATGAGATACTGGTGCCCTGAAAATCCAAGGGAATGCCGTCAAAAACGTTTGCATTGTCGAAAAACGACAGTGTGGTGGGTAATTTCTGCCCTCAGGATATTTTAGATAATCCTATGCCCGGAATTATTAAAACTACAAAAAAAAAACTACAACTCTGTACAAATCAAAAATACATTTACTAAAATAAATTCCGAAAAGTTAATTCATGCTATAAACAAACTAAAATGGAATGATCGGTAATGATAATAATGCTGTTATTATTTTATAGAGACGATCTACGAACACATACAAAAGTTTTCAACTACAATGATTAGAAAATAAGGAATACCTGACAATTGTCATATTTTGTATGTATATATATTTTATATTTTTTAACCCTTCCCAAACCATGCAGTAACACAGGTCTACAATTATAATTAAACCTGTAATATTTCGATAAATACGTGCAACATAAAATTCATATTTTAGATAATCCTAATGAAAATATTAGCGCTTAGGAATGACTAGTGAAAAACCAATTCTGAAAAAGGAATCGTATAAAAACAATTATTTTTTCCATTCAATCCGTTGTAAAATTAAAATTAATACATAGGTAAAAATATAATTTGTGATATAAAAGACAGAGATCGTACACTATTTTCACAGTGAAAAGAACAACATACAAATATAATTGTCTCTTTTTCACTAATTAAACGAAGAGATATAAGAAGGAAGAACACATTGTATAGGACTTACGAATGCTCTAAATTATGTAATTAATCATTTTTCAAAATTGAATGCTTGAATTTAGAGTAAATTCAAACTAATAAAAACATTTTTTCTAACTGTTATTTATGGTAGCACGAGTTGTCAGCATGGCTGCGTTCCGGTATTTTATATCATGGTGTGGTAATGGTTAATTGTTTTAAACAAATTCTTACATCTATTTTATATTGATCTTTTATTATATAAATGTGGATAGCCACCCCCATAATTCAAGATCTTTCTTATTTGGGGGTGCATAAATCTACTATTGTTTTTTTATATTATTGTTAAATGTTTAAATAAACTCTATTGTTTATTTTATTGTCGAATGTCGAATATTGTCGCTGTAGCATATTTGTATAATGCACCTTCCCCGGTTTGGAAAGAGACCCATGTTCAAATCTCGGTGGCGCAACAACAAAATTTTCGATAAAATTGATTTTATATGTATATCTTTATAATTAATATATTTAATTCATATTTAAAAATAACATAATTTAAATTCACTCATTACTATAAATTAAATGACACTTATTATCCTGTCTATGCAGTCAACGAAAATTTAAAAAAATGTAAATAATATTAATAATAACTTCTTTTTTTTTCAAATGTTACTCCTATAAATTTGAAGAAAAATACATAAAATACTGCGATAATGTTTTAGGTAGATCAAATGCATTTTTAAATGCAGATCGAAAAACATTTAATTTCCGTTAAAAAAGAGTGACAATATCGATGTATTTATTTTAATTTATCAGGATGGGGATTTCCGAGGATCAAAACAACACGGGGTCTAATAAATGATCTCTTATTTGACATCCTTTCACATTTCATTTACAGTTGAGATCAGATCTGCCTAAAGTCAAATAAAATAAACGTTGCATTAACGAGATATCAAATTATATCGTCCCTTTAGGGGAGGCACAGCGTAACTGGCACACGGACAGTCTCGGTTTCTTGTACGTTCATTCCGTTTAGACTACCAACATTTTTATACCAGGGTCGGAATGGTTGTAGGCGTAACATTGTTCGGTGTGTTATTAGGCTTACAGAATTGTAGTTAACAAGATCATTATTTACTTATCTACTTACAATTGAGCAGAGGGATTAGTTAGCCACATTCTAGACCTGACGATCAACGCTTGCCTCAATTTAAAACAATAATTCACGTTGCATACAATTACTCAATTAACTTGACCAGAAAATACGGTAATTTTTTAATTATTAAATTTAAAATTAACTCTTTTCAAATTAACTCGACGCGCCTGTCCCGTAAAAATAAAACTTAACTCGTACGGCCGCTAGTCGAATTCGAACATACGATCTTTGCTGTTAAAAGCAGGCATCCGTGACAGTTCGACCGACCACACGAGCCAGACAATTATATTTTATATATTTCAACAGTACTCTATTTCACCATAATTCTCGGCCCACTCCTTAATTAATAAAATGGTAATACGACCATTATTATTGCCCGCATTGAGAGCATGCTCGCTTATAAACCCTCGGGAGCGGCATTCCATGTACTTAAGTACGAAAATATTATATTATAATACACCCAGGGCTTCGAATAAAAATATTTTAAAAAAACATCTTATTTTATCCGTTGCTACTTTCAATCGTCATAAATACATACATGAAATGGCAAGTCGTCCAAGATTTGAAGACAGACGCGGTCATTGTATCGATCGCCAATACGACCGCTACCAACAGCACACCTCAATGCTGGTGCAAGACGGAGATAGATAGATCTTGCAGAATGACGACTACAATTAGGTAAGTACGCCTAAGAAGAAAAATTTAACGATATTTTAATAAATTCAAAAGCGCAGTTCATCACAATAAATTGATATAGTGGTTTAGAAATATGTTTGAATTTGAGGGGAAAAAATATTTAAAAAAACAATTTCTTCAATCGTAAACATTACATGTTCATAAATAATAAAACACTAGCGTGGATTATAGACATTATTGAATAGTATACGATAATTACATTGTGGAAAATAATTACGTTTTTTATAAATGTGATAATAATAGAGCCGTCCCTTAGGGTGAGTCAATGTCATCCCCCAGGCGGATGTTGCGAGAGAATTGTGACTGTTGGGAGTAAACCGTTAATCCGAGAATTTTGGGTGTGACGGGGCGGAATAGTCATTGAAGTGTTATAAATTATGGATGAATGTGAATAATGGGAATGAAAAGGAATTTACGAGAATCAGGTCAAATGTAAAGGTCAAATCCAGTCGAGAGTGGCAGTACAATCGTAAATTATCACTTGCTGCGTAAAATTCGTGTTATTCGAAACGGGTCAAAATTATACAATAATTATCATGATTTATTTATCAATTAATTTAGATAACGTAGGCATAAATGTAGGCATAAAATTCATTGATAATTAGGAGCTCTATTTAAAATTGCCGGTGGATGCCAAAATGAGATCCGAAGAAGAAATACCACGACAGAAACTGACATGACTATTAAAAACCTCCAATATATTTTTAATGGTTAGTAGTGGAATTTAAGACAAAAGGAAATAAGTATACAGTATGTAAGGGCTGGCGCCTCATGATGCGTGGAACCTCTATATTTGTCATCCCCCATATTCGTAATATTCAATAATTACATTTTGATGATAATTTTTTTCCCACATATTCATCGTCACTCCCACTGCCGGCACTTGCGCTGCAATCGCACGCCAATCTGCTAAACGTATTAGGTAGCTGTAGTTAGTCTGCTTTGTGCGATCATCGTGCGTGTATTGACGTGTGTGTGTGTGTATTTCGCGTAATTATTTTCAAAAACTCCATGACCATGGATCCAACAAAGCGCGCTGAAGAAAAACAGCTAAAAAGAAAAGCGGTAAGAAGAACAATAGCGGTTAAAAAATAAATTATTGTTATGTTTGAAAAGAGCAGGCAACATTGGACAAGTTCCTTGTTAAATCGAGTGCTACTGAATCATCAGCAAAACGGACCCCATGATCAGAATTCGAATTAGTATTGGCTGTTTTGTTTTAATTGATAGCAACTCTTGTTCTTAACATCAACGTTCTTCCTCTTCAACTTCTACCACTATGTATATCTATTAAGTACAATAAAGTTAAAGTTTAAACAAAACTTTTGTACCATTTTTAGGTCGTGGAAACAGATTAATTGAATTACAGTTATTTATTATGAGCAAAATTGTTTCTATATTTGTTATATTTTATATTCGTTAGACCCCCACTAATAGATTAATGTCGAATATAGAAGTTCCACTGTATATGAATTGCAAATAGTCTTGTAAAACTGGCGATTCTCGTATACATAGAATCCTGCAAGATGGACGAAACTAATAACATAAATTACATGGATCTCACTCTACGCAGTCTAATATGCAGAAGAATGGAGAAGCCTGGTTAAGGCAGCCAAGTAAGAGAATAAAATCCTGAACCAATAAAGGTAATATATATTAGAAAAATTAGAGGAAAAGAATACCGTAAACAAAATATTTAATCTTTGTCTCACCTATACAAACTGTATTTATACGAACGTATTATTGAAGTTATGTATGTTGAAGCGACTACCACCCTGACGACTAAAGATTCTGCAGGTAAGTTTAGGTCACTTTTCCGCGTTGGAATCGACAGCAATACATCTGTGTTTGCTCCCATTGTAAACATTAGCCTCTCAACAACGTACACGTACAATTTAAAGCTAATACAAAAAAGCTCCGATATGTGAACAGAACATACATAGATCAGATGTTTGATGACTCTGCGGTGATACAGATTATTTATATTAGTTCGAGAAAGATCGATAAGATAACCAGACTAGGAATTAAGCTTCGATTATAGACTGATGTCCCCTAATAAAATTTGTATACCCAACTATGCGTGACGCGCCTTTGAAACGTATCTGAATGTGGTCAATTATTTTAGCGATCACAGTTTTGACTACAATAGGTTATGGTTATTGTTTCAAATTGACAAATTTATCGCTGGGAATTACATTCAACATCTCTTTTACATCAGATACATTGGCTCTGATTCCCTGAAAGAGTTGAATTTAAGCTGTGTTAGTTGATGTAAAGGTTGTTTTTCGAATTGGCAACACTTTTTACAGTGACAGCCAACTTGACAGCCGACAGCTAATTTGTGGTCAGTTTGGTTTGCCATTTTATGATGAGTAGACTTACGCCAGAGTAACGCTAGCAAATTGTGCAAATTTATTTCGAAAATCGTGGTTCAGTTCGCGAAACTTACCGTGCGCTACGTCCATAATCGACATAATCATCCATCCAAGCAAGTATTTCGAATAACCATGGATCGTTTTTGCGCCACACATACTCTAATTAATAATTCGCATTCGCAGAGACGTCGTGCAGTGCGCACCGAAGAAGCTGTTGCTGTAGTGAAGCGTAGTATTGAGGAGGACCGTATCAGTCGATCCATGATTACTGACTTTTTCGTTTCCCAATTGAATGGCATTAATGCAAAAGAGCTGTGGTTTCAACAAGACGTTTCAACACGCCACAACCAATTTATTGAAGGAAACATTCGATGAGCGCACAACTTTGCGTAATGGATCTGTGAATTGGTCTCCAAGATCATGTGATTTAACACCTTTGGATTTTTTTCTGTGGGGATATACGAAGTCGCTAGTCTACGCCAATAAACTAGAGACGATAGACAATTTAAATCAGAGACTTTATTTAAGAAGAAACTAAAAACGCACCTTTTAAAAAAACAATTTTTAATTTTAAAAACCAAGATAATGAAGGACTATAAACAGTTAATGTGTAAAGCGCTCTTGAGGTGAAAGTTTTTCCTAAAATGGCGCTGTACAAATTATCCAATATTGCTATTAGCACATTCTAATAAAAACTATTCTAACAAAAAAATATGATATAAGTACACATATAGATGTGAAAAATATAATTGGCTAAGCGAGGTCCTGATCTCCGAGTATTTTTGCATATTTTAAACATTATCTTTATTAACCTTTGGTATGCCACATGCATTAAGTCATATCATTTTTTTATGTGCATATTAATGAAAATATATTTTAATATGTAGTTGCATTTAAAATAAATTAAAGAATAAAGTCATTAATGGATAAATTGTTTGGTTACCATCGGGGTACAAACCTGGAACTATGCGGAACCTGGAACCGGGAGAATGCGTTACCATTACGCCACGTGAAACATTTGAGTTTTTCAAAGGTTTCTGGGATTTTGGGTTATTGCCCACCGACATAAAACACCACTTTCTACACAACTTTGTTCAAAACTTGCGTCAAGTGCATAAACAGATCATTAAATTATCAGTTATCATATTTTTGTTTACGATTAATTAAAAAAAACTTTTTTTGCTGATTATCATAAAAGCTCAATGTGTTGCTAGTGATGTTCCCTAAGCATAGCCACCGTTTGAATTACTGTCTCTGTTTCTGGGACACCTGTATAATAGAATCGACTTTATGTTAAAAAAAAAACTTCCGATTAATGTCATCTAAAAGAGCTGCAATCCCCGAGAACGGATCAAAGTTTCGCCACGGATGTCGTAATAAAAAATGCTGAGATTAGAACACGACTAAAATTATTCGATATATTATATATTGAGATAATATCTTCTAGTATTATATATGTATTGTATTATATCTTCATGTATAACGGCGATGTATGTTTGGGCAATCGTGACCGTAGTTCATCATGCGGAATTCAGATCAAAACAGAACTGGATCTACATATATGTATAACATGAGAACAAAAAAAATATATACGCAAACCAGTATAAAAAGGGAACGAGTGTTAATTCTATTTAGTCACACGTATTGAGACCACATTAAAACATTTTTGCAAAGATTCTCATGGCCGACGCCGCCGACTGAATGAGGCATTTGGAATAAATTTGTGCCGCAATGGCGAGCGACTGACGGTAAAATCGGTTCGAGTGGAAAAAGGTAAAGAGAAATAAGACTGCGTTCATTTTGCAATGAACAGACCCGAAGGCATTCCAATCAGGATGACGGATAGCTGTTTACGTAAGACCCGATGAAAATTTATCACGAGAAATCGTGAACTTGCTCTTGACACTTGAAATATTTCCAAGGGCACACGCGTCAGTATTAGAGTTGCCGAATATCGTTTCAAGCAATTACATCGTTTATTTAAACAATCACCTATCCATTGATTACTCGAATAAGTGCCCATCGAGGTGTACAGAAGATCGGTCGTAGGAAATCATGGAATATATTTTAAATGATTATTTATTGTCTACTCGAATATTAAAATTGATTTTTTCAAATATAATAATAACAATAGTTTTTTACATACAAATTCGACATGAATAATAATCATTTCACAGTAATTACGGTGGAATGTAAAAGACAACGCAATGTATTGTAACCCTTTACGATCTCTCTTACATTTGTGTCTGTTTATAGTAGATTTTAAATGGTGTCTATCATAGATAAGATGAATAATACCATATCATATACAGGCGTAACACACCTGGTCCATAATATTTATGGGTGGATATCTGACTAAATTACGAGTCGAATATATTCAAAGAATATGTGCAAATTCTGCACTGTTACAGAAAATATTACAATTTGAATTTTTTACAAAATCATGTTAAGCTTGAAATCTACGTATTTCGAAATAAATACTTGCGAAATTGTTCCATTATTAATCTATATCTTTGCTTCAAATCATCTAACAGAAAATTGACTAGCCGCTCTAAATTAGACGACCTGTAATTTTTTGTATTCAATATATAATTTGGAATCAATAAAATATTTCAATTTATCGCAATAATTACATAATTTAAAAAAAAATGAAATGCTTATATCTCTGACATGGTTGAGATTAGGCACATATATCTTGAACATTTTCGACTCGAATTTTAGTTAGAAATATATCCATAAAATACTGTGGATTAGGTCTGTTACATCCTGTATAAAAAACAAAATACAACTCGGTTGTGGTATCTTTGTGAACTAAGAAGGGGGGTTAAATGTCATTTTCACAAAAATATTTTAATATTTTTGAATTCTGAAAACGAAAATATTCGTTTTACAATAAAATAAAAAATGGTTAGCTTATGAAAAAGATAATTTATTTAATAAAATCTAATAATTCTATAAAACCTTTTTCGAAAGTGAACAGGATATTTATGAAACGTAAAATCTAAAAAAAAAAAATTGTATCTGTTGTAAACAATAATTCTCGTATGTACAATTTATTATGACATTTGGATTGACTTATGTACTTCTGATATGTCTCACTCTCGCAGGTTTATATGTTAGTGATTTTTTTCACCATACAAATCAAAATACAGTCGATTCCGCTTAATTGGGACACATTGGGCCCAAACATTTTGTCCTAAATAAGCGGCTGGCTCTTAAGGTAAAACTAAAAAATAATATGTACTTATTTTTGAGCTTTATTAAAGTATTGGAAAAAATATTGAATTACAGAAAAACAATATACAATTTTAGGTATACATTTGAATATGAAAAAATTAAATAATCAATAATGATGTGAGTAGATGAGTGGTGGGAGACGAACCTTATAAGAGGCCGTCTCTGGGGGAACAGCTCTCTTCCATCACAGCTTCTTCTGAATAACTAGTCTATTTCTGAATATATAATTTATATTACGTGTTGTAATAAACGTATAATACTGTTACTTGGAAAGACTGAGTTTCACTTACAAGGAATTGGGCCCCAAGTCATTAGACCGTAAAGAGAAGATAGAATCCCAAGGGAATATGGTGGTAATCCAAGAATTATTACAGTTGGATTGAAGGTGTAATACTTATGTAAATTCATAAAAAAAAAATTAAATATTTTAAAATCAAAGATGACATGACAAGCCCTGCAAGAAACAAGAAATTTTTAATGGATATCCTGAAATTATTATTTTTTGAGTTGTGTCACTATTCTTGTGCGCTAACGGTTGTTCAAACATTTTACAAGTACAAACATACATATTTATTTTAATTTTTATTTCACTGTCCCAATTAAACGGAATGGTGTCCCAGATAACCGAAGTAAATAACTATTAATTACTTTATTTGGTTTCTGCTCCTTGGTATTTGGCCCAAATTGCCGGCTGTCCCGATAAACCGGTGGTTCAATTAAACGGAATCGACTGTATTATGCACAATGTTAACCAAAATTATTATTAGTATTTTTCGAAACAGTGCTGTTGTAGCAACGGAGTCTTCTAAAAACTTTCAAAATGCCATCTTTCATTTAATTTTTGTATAAGCATAAAAAGCATGTCCTAAAATTTAGTGATTTTTTAAAAAATAATGTATTTTTATTAATATCAAAAATAGCATAGAAATATAATTAATTATTTATCGCTTACTTTCGTACTATGGCAAGACATAGACAGACAAAGATGACACAATAAGATTTAAATATCGAATAAAGATAGATAGATAGGCAGTGTGTACGTAGGATAAATAAGATGGGTAATTATAAATGTGCTTGTCAAAGTAGCGAAAATATTATCTAAAAGCTTTCCCAACGTCCATTCGAATCACTGGAAAAATTCCCGGAAAAAATTATCGGCGAGTTAAGTTTCCGGAAAAAACCCCACCGAATAATCTCGCTCGTGAGCCAAAATCTGCATAATCGCATTATAATAAAACCAAATCGCGCAAAGTTACTTGGTTCAAACGGACAATGGTAGATCGGAGTAATTAAAATGTCCAATCAAATTACGTTGAGTAATAAAGACGTCAAGAAGGCGCTTCAAAATATTTTTGCAAATGAGAAACGTGAAGATAAAGCATCTTTATGGCCGCAGACAATGATGGATAACTCTGAGGCCCGGTTGTGTGATCGGTAGTCACTTTTTACTATAGTTACAAAAGTTTTTTTTTCTTCCGAAAACTGGTTGTTTGATTGTTAGTAAAAATATTTACTTCTACTTTTATCATTGATAGATTGAAAGTTGCAGTATACGACAATTATTAATTCAATATCCCGCTATTTTAATAATGAGCGTTCGTCCGATGATAATCTCGTTGTTTAATATATATGTATTAGCACATAATACGAAAAAATTTCACCAACAAAGTGAAAGATTTCGAATGCCTAGGCGAAAAAAATCTACGGATAATGCATAAAATAAAGCATATTTCGTGATTATTTGTCGCGCCTATAGACGTCTCCATCTCTGCTTCGACATTAGTAAATTTGATGTATCAACAAGTTAGTAAATATTGACTATAGTGAAATGTTACCATAGTAAAAAGTTACTACTGATCACACAACCGGCCCTAGAAGTTGTTTCCATTGGGTGAATGCCGGTTAGTACAACGCAAGCAGACCTTTAACATTGAGGCGTTTAATGGGGCTACAGTTAACTAATTAATCAATATCCTGGGAACAGTAATAATTATTATAATTAATCAAAAAATAAATTATTTTTACATGCATCTATATAATTATTAAACGACGATACTACGCATACAAGCTCTCGCTAATTAAAAGTACATGCTATATTCGTTTGAAACTTTCGTGAATATTTACAATTGTTAACCCCTGCCCAAATCGCCATTGACTTTAACAAAAGCCACAATAATTTTTTTTTTTCTTTGTTAAATTTATTATAATTATTTTACATAATCTTAAAAATTAGACTCACAAAGCATCTTAGTTTTTCTTACAGGTTCGTGTTTTCAATTAACATACATTAAATAAATAAACTTTTAGAACAATACTACAAATATACAATATTTTAAATGAACAAAACGAAAAATTATTTGGAGGTATATATTTTAAATACTAATTAAATGTATTAATAATTAAAACTTCACAATAAGAATGTGTTCTCCTTAATAATATAAGTTGTATCAATGTGTCCAAAATTTAATAAAAATTAATTGATAATTCTGGCGTCTGCAGTCGGTTTACTCAAAGGTATTTGAGATTCCGTAAAAACAAAGTAGATGGCTTCCAAATAATGGAACGATAGATGTATTAATTTGAAAAAGTGTAACATGAGTTCGAAAATTTGTCTTCAAAAGTACTGTCGCTGTAGCATAGTTGGATAATACACCTTCCCCTGTTTGGAAAGAGATGCAGGTTCTAATCCCGGTAGCGCAACAACAATACTTTTCGATAAAATTGATTTTATATGTGTATCTTTCTAATTAATACATTTAATTTGTTCTGAATAATTACAACTTCACAATAAGAATTTGTTGTCCTTAATAATATATATTTTCAATTATCATACATAAATTTCTTTCATACTCAGTGTCTAAATTCAACAATAAAGTCAGCAGGTAAATGTTTTAAAAAATTATTTAGTACAAATAACAACATTTATATATGTAAATCAAAATAATAGACATCTTTACACGAACCGTCCAGTGACAATATATGGTATATAGTGTTCCTATATGGAAGTTCGGAAATTCTACAAGGAGAAGTTGAATGAATATGAATAGGCTTAGGAAATCAAAAACTTTTGAAGTATGCGCCTAATAACAGTTTGGCTCAAAATTTGACTGATCCAATAATCGATTGAGAACCACTAATGAATGTCTATAGTGAAAAAAATGTAGCGAAAATTTTGTGGACATCTTCAGGATCAACTTTAAACTTTGGAGTTGTGCTACTTGAATTATAGTACGAAACTTTAATATCGCGTATTTAAATTTGTGAAAGATAAATTATATAATTTTTTAAAATAAAAACAACACTCCTGTTGTAAAGTTGGAATTTCAGAATATATTAGTTATGTAGTATTTATAATACAAATTAAATTAATCAATTGGAAAGATACAGAAAAAAATCATTTATCAAAAAAATATTTGGTTGCTACCGGGATTCGAACCTTTTCCTATCCAATTATAAAATATAAGTTCGTCGTAAACGTAATACTTTTATGAAATTTAATTTTTACGTAATTTAAAAAATCTAATTTTAATATTTTTTTTAATAAATTAGAGATGCGTACACGGAATACATGTTACATCAATATTCTTACTATTTTCAAACTAAGCTAAACGCTTGTGCTATGAAAATAGGACTAACTTGCTGGTGTCCTGGAACGAGACGCGAATCCCCGACCACTAGATCACTAGGCCAACGTCTTGACCACTACACCAACAAGCTATTATTGAGTTCTTGTAGTTTAAGTAAATAAATATGGAGTTCTACAAACTAAACACAACATCAATAATTAAAAATAATAATTAAAAAGTAAACGTAATCGGTTGCTGTAGTGGAATGGTAACACGTTTTTCCGGATAGGAAATGTGATATCTTTCGATTTACAACAAATTCCCTTGGTGTTCTATCTGATTATTGTTTTGTTATCTCGGGTATGGATTCCTTGTAAGAGAAACTCAATATTTCCAGGTAACAATTATTCGTTTATTACAATAAGTAAGTATAGTAATATATACACTTCAGAGATAGTCTTAATAATGCGAAGGAGCTAATGATGAGAGAGAGCTCCCAAATGATGCGACGACTTATAAGGCTCGCCTCCCCCCACTCATCCTCACACTTCCATAGCTGACACATACACACACACACATTCATACACAAAGTTACAGTTCACACAAAACCAATTTTTATTTTTCTGAATACCTATCTTTCTAATTGATTCACATTTAATTTGTATTACATAATTATTATATTTATATTTGAAATATATTATAACATTTTTCAATTAGGATCCCGACTCGCACCGACTATCGTAAAGACTGACGGTTTACCGAGTTCAAATTTAAATGGTACAGAGAGAACAAATTTTACAATAAAAGATAAAATGTAGAGATTGTGAACATCAGTTGCACTTCCGAGAATTTACAGATTTGCCTCAGTGCCACATGGAATTATATTAGATTTCATACCATTATGAACATGTGATAGTAATTGATAATGAACGGATGTGGGGATAGCACTCGATCTTCGCTGCTTATCCTTTCGAGAATATTGCGTGTTGAATCGCACCAAGTAGGTGTTCAATATGTATACTTCACGGCGGTGTTTGTTAGCAATGGTCGCGTGCCACGGATTACTCCGGGTAAGGGTCACGCTGGCCGACTCCGTCAAAAGTAATGGAAATTAATACTGCCGACGATATGATTTTAATTAATCTTGCAATCATTTATGTTGGTAAAATTATTTTAATTTTCGTGTTGTATACGTACGTTGTTTGCAGTAAACTTAAAACAATAAAGCGCCTAGAACTGAGAGAACTCAAAAACTCAATTTAGGTACGGAATATAAAATCCGAATACTTTTAATCTGTCTCAGTTGATAAAGCGTGCACTGGCAGTTTTGTTGATTTTATTACCTACGCAGCGCCTCTCTTCAGTAGCATGTACTAAACGAAATACACGCAGCTTCAAGTTATACAAAATAAAGCACTTGAAATCATATACAACACCTCACCCAGAACAAATTTATCACGATTACACCACCAGTACAAGGTGAACGCAATAACACAATGCTTTGAGAAATTATCGGCTAACTTCCACCCATCCTTCACAAGATAATCCTCCCATCTGAAATCTCGGCTCTTATGAGCACGATATCAGTCTCATGCCTTTCGGATACAAACATTACTTCCTGAAGCAAAATAACGCCCTCGATCCTCCGGACTGAGATGCACACAGAAGCGGACAGCGTCAACTGAACTCTCCAATAAATGACTTTATAATAATAAAAATAATGTTTTAAGTTTGGTCATAATTTATTTTAGTTACTATGCTAAAATAAGGCGACACTGTACATAAAGTGTCGTGCCTAATTAATTTGAAGCATTTAACTTCCAGTCCAGTCCAGTTTAGAGGGTTTTTAATCAGAATTTTTTACCCTTCCAATTCATGTATTAATATTTTTATATTCTTTTTTTATTTTTATTTATTTGTTATTATTTATTAAAACAATAGAAGTGCAATACACAAAGAAAAAAATTTCATAGTATCAGCGTGTTTTCACATAACCAAAATTTTAAATAAATATAAAATGTGAAGTAGCAATTTATCCATCACCATTGAGTTAAGACACAAAAAATTGTAGTAATGTAGTCCTATAAAGAATTAAAATAACAGCAAAAATTAAACTACCTCCGCATATTCATTCCCCAAAGAATGCATTCTGGGGACTGCGGAGTTAGCTAGTACATGAGTTCTGACATTACCACTGTAATAAAACAATGAATTGTGTCTCGATGACCTCAATGGTGCGTGAAAGTTAAGCAGACCAACAATCTGGGGGCAGTCAATCATACCATTGACGATCCTGTATAGAAATATAAGGTCGGTCATCGTACATCTCACTGATAAGTTTAACAATTTCAGACGGCTAAGGAGATAATCATAATTGATATCCTCAGAGCGTGTATTTAATTTAAAATTAATTAATCATAGAAACTTTCTCTGGATTCTTTCAATCGCCGTCGAGTGAATGAAGTGTGGAGACCATATGACTGAATTATATTCTACCTGAGGTCTGACCAGAGAAGTGTAGAGGACTTTATATGTGTGCAGGTGTGAAAAGTTTTTGCAGACATCAAAACAAATCCCAAAATTTTGAGACCTTTATTAGTTATAAATATAAATCAAAGCGATCAGTAATTGATTAGGCGGTCTGGCCGCATGTAGAGTATTCAGAGTATCGTAGACTCTAAGGAATTGGAAAAAAAAGCTTACTTTGTGTAGTCATTGAAAGATCTGAATCAATGTGCACGCCTAACAACTTAACAGTGGATTTAGCATTCTCTGATACATACATAATAACTGCACATAGATTAAGTTGTAATAAAATGGAGTTGAATTCATAACTGAGAACATTGTTTTAGACACAGATTCAGGACGATGTACCTTTTTCCATGTAGGCAATACGGTTTAGGGACACGTATTATTGGGGTAATTTTTATTTATTAGTCTAGATGTAAAGTCATAAAACTGTACTTATAAGGCACTTTAATATGCTCCGAAGTTGGGGGCTGGCGCCGTAAACAAATTCTCTATTACTTGAAAAGTTTATCGTGCGATCATACTGCGCGTCTGGAAGAGCTGTTGCGATACACATTTATGAGAATTATTATTCACAGATTTATTACGGAGGCGATTAAGAGCACACGATTCTCGACATTTTTCAGGGATAAATAGGTCTAAGTACCTACCCACATACTTATTTACATGTCTTCGTACGTGACAGGCAACTTGAGGTACGAAAAAGATTTACGCTTAGATAATTGGGACATTTTAAACCAAAATGAGGTATTCCAATAGTACTGCAAAAATAATTTTAAAACGATGTACATTTTTATGAAGCATTTAGAATAGTGTGTTTCTATGCATGTACATGTATATTTATTTATCTGAGGTGCATCCAATAATCCACCTGATAATATGATAGTGTGAATTTTGGTATCATTGTTACACAGTACCGGGTCCACGGGGATCCCTTGCTCTTTCATCTACCGTATGCCTTATGAGCTGATTTAAAAAATAGGGGTGTTATATCATTAGCTTAGTTTACTGCGAAAATGGGGCAGGGGCTGCTAACATGGGGCAGTATTAGTCTTTACAGGAGGACGTCTTTAGGTCTTTTGTAAGACGCGGGGATGTTTATGTCGTACGCAGCGAGGACATTTATAGAAGAGATGTTCAAACCATCTCGACAATCCTTTTCAGGTTTTATCTACTGCTTACATTAGCTCCGAATTTTTTCATTCTATTCATACTGTTTAATATAAATAAAAAGAGCATTCAAACGTCACTCAAGAACAAACTGAGCTCAGTTGCGTGGTGACATCTGCGTAATGTACTTCGAATAAATATAAAGTAAGTACACGTATCGATATGAAGCAATAGTGTAGATAACAGAAACAGTACAACGATTCTCTAACTTTGTTGTCGTTGTCTGGACGTAAGAGGCCTTAGCATACGATCCATGTGTTTATTTTTGAGCAGTCAATTAAGTGTAAAGTTTTCGAATATTTTTTTCAAAAACTACAAAAAAAATATGTCTTAATATATTGTAATTATCACCAAAACAATACAATGGCGTTACCACATCTTTTTCGCAATAGAATTATCTTTGGTACACCAAATTTCGAAATATTTCCATATAAAGATCATATATTTTGTTTATAAATTGATTGTAAAAGGTTCATACGGAAAATTGTGCTATTCACATATTAATATTTTTGCATTGGTCATTAAATATATCGTTTTCAAAAAAAGTCAAAATTCACGTTCGGTCTCCTATATTGCAATATCCAAAAAAGTATGAAAAGACTAAATTATTTAATTAAAATTTATTATGATTCCTAGATAATTTTATAGTATTTAAAATAAGAATGTTAAATAAAGTATACCTTATGCGCAGATATTTTAAATAATTACTAGAAAGGAACCTGTAAAATCAGACCGAAATTTTTCGGAAGTCGTCATAACACGCATAGGTGCCGGTAGAGAAATTTAATTATTATATGTATATAATCTTCATAAAACTTGGATTGCCTATTTAAAAGAAAAAAAATAATCTTCATAAAAGCGTATTAAATAAAATAATATAGGTACCTACAATAATTTTATAAAAAAATATATATATGAAGAAACATCTAATATGAAATTTTTGATTTTTTTAATATAATTTCGTAGTATTAAGTAGGTAACTGTTCTAAAAGTTTTTATCAATTGGACATCAATTTAACCAAACAAAAATCTAAATCTGAAACAGCTCTACTGTGTCTTCTTAGCAAAGTCTTCTCACTCTCTCTCCTTCTCACTCTTACTCCTACCATATGCGTGTCTATTAAGGATTATTTTTGGGACCCGTGCTTCCTGGATCCCCTGGACGTGACCCACGCTTCCTGGATCTTCTGGACGTGATTCCTGCTTCCTGTATCCCCTGTGACCGCTATGGTAAAGGGGTTATATGATTTCTGACCATAATAAAAAATATGTAAATCATGCACATTTTTTATCGATTGTATTCGATCTGAATTTAAATAATTAAGGCACGCAAAAATTGCAAATTCTTGAAATAAATATACAATATATTAAGATTAATTAAATTATGACAGTGATTTGTTAAAATATTACATAATGAACGATTAATTGGTTGGAGAACGACCCTGCTAATCCGATAATCCTAAAGCATTGACGTCAATGCTAAAACGGTGCATGTATATTACATCGGTAAACAAATAATATTTAAAATATTGTGTGTGGTAAATTATTTAATGATAAAGTAAAGAATGAACAATCAATGTAAAACTAATCTTGGCACGGTAAGCAAGATTAAGACAGGGTCATTCGGGTGGTTTGGTAATGTAAAACATATGAATGAGAGGACGGTAAGAAAGCTATGAGGCACAAGTGTTGTTGGTACCAGAAACAGAAGTCGAGCGCGCCATATTCCTCTGTCTCGATGGTCGATTCTAACAGGACCTTCCTTCGAGTGTCAGCTTAACTTGGTCTTGCCAGCTCTTTGCGGATTTATCCCTCTATTTCTGATTACATCAACACTCGCGTCATATATTTTTCTATTCATTATTTGCTCAATCATTCGTTCCACACAATCAAATCACTCTCTTTTCCATCCATCCAATTTTATCTATAACTGTCATTATAATCTTAAAACTGTATCTATGGAAGGTGTATCAATAAATACATCCGTTCAGCAGAGACCAACTAATATTTTACAAGACATTAATAATTTATTTATTATTATTACTATATACATATTTATTTGTTAATTTGTTTTTTTCTTAACAAATCTACCTCACATATACAATGTTACAAACTAACACACACACACACATACACATATACAAATCCTCCACAATTATTTATGTACATATTATGTATTATCATGAATATTATTTATTTATTTATTCTTAATATAGTGCATACATAAGAATATTTAAATATTCTCTAATATAAACACGATTAAGATGTTCCGTTTTATTACAACATATCTAGCACATTTTTGCTTAGTTTCATATTGAATCTATGTAGTTTATTTCTCTTTTCTTATATCTTTTGGCATTTCAATAAATATCTTCATCACACTGTTCATCATCGATTTTTGAAAATTAGCCTTCTTCCTGATGGCTGTCTCAGTCTATCTTTTCCTCTTATATGATGTTCGGGTTCATGTTGATTTGCATTAATTTTTCTTATACATTCTGCCGATGTTTTCTTAGTGAGCATTTTATAAATAAATACCATAATATTGAAATATATTTTCTGCTTGTATATATAATTGTGTTCACATGTACTTCTCTGAAATAATCCATCATAAGAATGTGAAAAGTATGTGAAAAGCACTAACATGGCGAAAATAATATATATATGTGTATTTATTTTTATACAAATCTACAGTTTAATCAGAGCTTAATGAATTTTTGTAAATTTGACCTTCAAAACAAGAGGAAGGTCACTCACTGTCTGCATGAGTTTTCGAAAAACCACCCCCCTCTTCTTCCCTGCCCCTTAAAGCAGAATTTTGGTACTTACTGATGAAATATTGCACACATGATGTTCAAAATAAGAGGAAAATTACTGTCTACGTTTATTTTCGAAAAACAAAATACCCCCATCTCCGTAAATGAAGCCTCTTCACTCTGCGTAAAGCCCATGTACTTCAGTTAGTACCTACTACATGAAGACAAAATTCGTAAACAAAATATAAGAAATAAGTTTATTTTTCTCACTTGTGTAATAGAAAAAATATATTGCTAAGAATAATAATATTAATTGAAAGCACATTCAAACAAGTAAAATAGAAATTACTTGCAAAATTATTTTGTATTATAAAATAAATATACTGGAGACAGAATGGAGAAGTTGTAAAATCAATTTAAATCATTCTCGCGTAAACGAAGACATTTTGAATTACAAAGGTACACGAGTGAAACTCGACAGCTCTTTGCGAGCTCGCCTCTCTCTTAACATCTGCTTTTGAACTATGACTGTGCAAAAATGTACAACACGGAGATGACATCATTAAACACCGTATTTATTTTCCCGAAACATCTCTGCAACGGATAATGTCAGCTACATAAGCCGCACGTCTATTCCTTCAATGAACTTACCACCATCTAGTGGTGACAGTGCGCGCTGGGCGACCATAAATGGCACAAAGCTACATACTCTTCAATATACAAACACCATTTTAATAAATACAAATCTAAAAGCAAGTTTCCGTCAGATATACTATACAGCACGTGGTATACACAATTAACTTACCAAATACGACTCAGATTGAGTGTGTATTAAAATGCTATGTCACCACGAGCCCCAGGCTTTGTATTATATAATACAAAGATGCAGCAAGTCATGGCTGGGAATTTATCAGAAATTTCTCGAATCATTTTAGACACCCACTTTACAGCGACTCAGTTTATTTTGAAGTAAGTCGAAATCGTAGTTTTTGAAATAAGTCGAGCACCTCTGGATTCTTATAAAATGCAACTATTTTATATGTCGCCTTCAATTAAAGGACTCTATTTATTCTTTTCATTAATATTTTTTCATTTAAATTAAACAAAAACCTATCAGGTTTACGAGAATTGCTAGAAATTAAAGTTGTACAAACAGTCATATATATGGTTGTCGTACCAATGACAAATAAAATATGGTCGTCGGCGGTCTATTCCAATATAATATCCCAAAAGGAACAAATATATTATTTTTAATCACCCCTGTAATATAATTTAAGAGTAAATAAAATTTGATTATACAAAAACTACGCTCCATATCTGTCAATACGAAATCGGCACAAAAAAATGCAGGTGCGTATTTACGTATCCATAATATGCAAAAAAAAAAACGTCATGTTTACACGAATGAATCCTTATTTTAAATGCAGAAATTTATTTCAAAGAATAGAATAATAATTCTGAACATTAACCATATCATTATCTCTGGGATCCACCAAACTACCGAGCCATCCTCAAATTATTATTTTTATATAGAATAGTATTGGGGTAGACCGGGGTCAATTGTACCAAAATGCGTTTTAAATTTTGTGCATCGTTGTTATAAGAAATATATAAGAAACTAGTTTTCTAAACAGTAAACAATTTAGTTGTCTTCAAAATTATTATATTCTCATTTCTCTAATTATCATTCAAATAAAACTATAAGCTTGGGTCAGTTGTACCAGTAGGGCAATTAATAAAAACACAGAATTTAGCCAAAAAGTAGTCGCACCTTAACTATTTTGGCGAAGAAAAATAATTTGTTATTGTTTTCTAAAATAGTAATTCAAAGTTTCCACTACAATTAACATAATGCAAAATGTATCTAAGTGTTAGTATAAACATTTACTATTTAGATATAATAAAATGACAAAATAAACATACATTAATATCTTAACATATTTAAATCTCAGTAAACAACGTAAAATTTTTTTTTTTTAGTTGTACTGGTACAATGTAGTACAACTGCCCCTGACGGCCATTTAAAATTAAAATATAGAATTTCGATTATTCTTTACCCACAAGCGTTTCAAAACTCAACGTAAAATAAACACAAATATCTAAATAAATATGTGGATTAATGAAATAATAAAAACGGAGCACACAAATCATAATATCTGATCGAATAAAACTTTTTTTTGGCGCATAAAAAATCATTTTACAAATGTAACCGTCCGCGATCACTTATTTCTATAAAAAAAAATCAGAGTGAAGACATTATCCAAAATAACAGATCAAATGTCTTTGACATATTTGTTGATCGATTAAAAAGATTTCCATTAATTTTTCAATTTTATTGTGTAAATAAATATTAAAAACGTGTATATTTTTCTGTAGCGTAATAAAATTAATTTTAACCACTTTTGACAAATTATTTTAAGACAGTTTTCCGTAAAAGGATTCTTTTGAGCAGTGTAATAAAATAATAATATGGAGAAGTACCTGCACAACTGAAAGGCATTATTTATTTTTGCCATTCAAATCAACATTTTTCAATCCGGCTTAGGACTATACAAACACAATGCATCATCGGGCATCATATTCCGTTGAAGATATACGAGACGAATGCACGAATTTCGTCACGCACTATTTTTTGCTCCCAAAACAAATTTCCTTTTCGTATGGTAAAGTAAACAATTAAAAAAATAAAACTCTGAAAACGGATCACCAATTTGTCGATATCTCGGAGTTCCGAAAGTATATAAAAAATACAACCGATATAAATAATAAAACAACTAAACTACTGATAACATTTTTATGAAGCAATAGTTTAATTACGTGCAAATATGAGAAATACGTATACCTATAATATATTTTTCCAGTGAATCTTTCGAATATACTTATCTATCAGAAAATATTATATACCTACATATATATTTCATCGGCCGTCTTGAGCATAAATCAAACCATTCACAATATTTACAGCACTTTTTACGGAGACAAATTCGCGGTATTGTAGCAGGCGATAAATAATTTTCTGCAACGAGAAATTTTCAAACGGGCAAATTTTGCGGAACACCGAATTATTAACGCTTTTATCCGCCCCACTGTATTCCCCACTGTATTCTCAATACAAATAAGAGAAAAGACAATAATTTATTAACCGTATAATCGAGATTCAATGTAGGTCTATTTATCCATTTCCGTCAACGCATCCGGATGATCTTTTGAAACCCCCTGTGGCACCATTATCAGGGTGTGAGCACTAAATAATAATATTCATGTCTGGCTGTTTGCGGCATCTTAACAATCATGTTTTGATTGCTATTATTATCAAATTTATAGTGTAGCAACCAATTTTGCCGCTATAATTAAACATAAACGGCTGTTTCTTAAATTTTGTGATTCTTTTTATAAATTACGTTTGATCTAAAGCGCAACCCAAGTCCACGAGTGGACCCTTAGGAGTGCAAATTATTATCGTGATAGGGAATTCAATTTATAATCTTAACGTGATGATTCCATCAGTTCACCAAGTGAAACATTATTATTTTATTGTTTATTTGTTGTTAAATTAACAACAAATTGACAATACTACAATTTACCTAAATTATCTGGTATTATTATACCTATATGTATATATAGTATTAGGGTAGATACAGATTTTTAAAACTCAGAAACATCTTTTCACTTACAAATCTGAAAATAATATATTACGCGTTTGTACACTCACATTTACAATACGGTATTATTGGGTGGGGTGGAGCATATAAAACTTCAATATCACAATTATAAATCACTCAAAAAACGATAATAAAAATTATTAAAAAAAAATTACTATCTAACTCTTCATAGATTTCAAAGTACCTAAAATAATACATATAAAAAAAAACAATTATCCAAAGTTTTAAAATTAAAAATAAATTAAATATTAGAAGCGAAATTGATGTTTCAAAACTAAAATATACCGCAACTCAAAATCACTATATTTATCAAGGCATCAAATTTTTTAACGATCTTCCCATCACAATTAGAAAAATTACAGACTACAATAAATCTGTATCTGAAGTTAAAAAAATATGTACACAGACTAATTGAAACATAAATTATACACTCCCGTATATACTCCTTCTCTATACGCAAGTCTTACTCTCATAGAGAATAAATAAATGTTAAAAGATATACACATATATATCTCCTACTGATTATTATAAAAATGTATTATGTTTTCTAATATTTAAAAAAATATATATATGAATACACCCAGCATCAAAATATTGTGTAGTATTGACATACAATTTTAATCGAATGTTGTACAATAAATGTACAAGGCTATGGAAACAGATTTATTCTATCTACCTTGTTAAAATATTTACGTGTTTACAGCGGCGAACACTAATATATTTTCTATTAACAATGCTTCAGGAAATAATAGACAGATTACTAAAAGCACTTCGTGAACAAGAAATGAGATTATACATCAGTATTATAAACGTATAAGTAACAATAGTAAATTATTACTCGTTCGAATATAAAATATATAACAATGTCAACTGCGAAATACATTTGTTACAATGATACAATATCGCGGTTAATTTAGTTCAATTTACGCCTGTAGATGAGAAGGACTGCTCTTCTCGAAACCAGTCGTGATATTAACTCAAAAATTGTGTGTGTGCAGTACAAACTCAATATAAAAATGATACATTTTTAAAGTTACAATGTTACACCACGAAGTAACTGCCAAATCAATCAATGATACTTATTATCGAGCTTATTTAATCTGAGTCGTGAGATATTTATTTACAGATTATTTAAATATTTTTAGTTTTAAGATAATTACTAAATTATTATCTTATTTCAAAATATCGTTTAAGATGTAAGAAAAAAACATTCAGAATAAAACATCTGGATATTAAGACGTAAACCATTCCGATGGATTTTACAAGCAAGCGATAGATAGGTATGCAGTATGCCTGGTGTAAACTTGTTCAATGTTCACAATCTTCACACGAGCGAGGGCGAGGACAGAGGAAGTCCGACCGGGAGAGTAGGGTGCCATACAGTTATCTGCTTTTGTGACAGACCGACACACAAAGGAGCACGGAGGTCACCCCATAACTACAGACGGAGGCTGCGCTCTCAGCGTGTACCAGTAGGGATGGTTTCTTTTTAATAAATTAATAATGATACTAGCAATATTTTCTGGCAAAAATAAATCACAATATTCGGTATACCGACAACTTAGCGAAATTATTCTCTTAAAAAATATTGCACTATTGCATGCAAATATAGGATATAAAATTACACACCACTGGGGCATTCCTACTCAATTCTTTTTTCAATATATTTATAATACAACTACATACATATTACTAAACATTTATTAAAAATCGCATGTGTATAAGATTGTTAAAACATCATAAAGTAATATGGTGCAGTGCATATAAATAAAAATATAAACAAATTAAAAATAAACGACACAAAACATGTCCTCCCGAAATAGAGCTAAAAGCTACACCGACTGTCACAGTGCATACCCGCAATGAAGTGGTGAGTGGTCGAAGGGTATCCCGTCACGGGGGTGTGAGGTACGGTGACACGTCGTGCGTCGTCGGTGTTTCCAAAATGACAAAATGTCTACGAATTTTTTTGCTGATAGACGGATTGTTATGCGCACTTGTTGATTTTGTCGATGCTATCTTCGAATTAAACAAAATAAATCGAAATATCCATGTTTATTTTGTACTGTTTTGAAACGAAATTCACGGAACCGAGTAAAAGTTAAAATTAATGATAAATTCGAATTAACACGGTTATATTTAAGATATCAATGTTCTACTATATCAGGTACGACTAACTAACGACTTTCAGTAATTAGATTAGTCATTTTAGCTACTTATAAAATATGAATAATTGAACATTTTTTGAAACTCTTGTAGGCAGCAACCCTGAATCCGTTCTCTTTGAACTTTTCTTTTTGAAATTATTCGTCTCAGTTAATATCAAAAGTACACTACAAACTGACTGTATACAAAGAAGATACCGAGCCACAGGAAGTAGAAAAAAAATGTTGTTCCCAAAATCGTATTCTCTTGCAGAATCCTGCAACATGTACGAGTATAATACAATATGGGCAATATAGTTAGAGAAATTGTAAAAATAATGAAAGAAAATAATTTAAAAAATCAGGTATGTACCATTAGTTAAATAATCGGTATAATCTGGATGGGATTTTTTATACCTTACTCAAGTAGATACATTGTTTATACATATGTGTAATATATTTCTAAAAATCTAAATTATTATTAAATATTTTTAACACAAAACACTTTGTTTTTATTCTACCAACAAAAATTGACTGAAAAAATATTTTTAAGATCCTATTCATAAATACACAAAATATATTATAGTGCAGAACTACTTTTAAATAAAGATGCTGAAATTTTAAATTCACCTTTGAGGAGAAATCCTCCCTAAAATGATGTTCAGTAAGCATCCCTTTTTTTTCACCAGTTTTAAACGCTTTTACTACAATGTGTGTTTTTTTATTATTTACACGTTATCTAAAAGAAGGTTAAGTTTACATAATTTAAAAATAAAATATTAATTTTGCAATATGTATAATAGTAGATGAAATAAAAGTTAACTATAGTATGTAATTGGTTAATACATTCAAAATGCAACTAGTGATTCACATCCACTTAGAAATATTGACGAATAATATTATTACATGAATTCTTGTCCTCGTTTCTTAAAAGTTCAAGCAAAAGGGGGAACGTATCATATTTTCAGCTAACAAAACATCACATACGATTATACGTAGGTACTAACTTGTTTTCAATGGACTCAATGAAAAGTTAAATGAATTTTACACCTGCCGGGCAGGTGATTTGGATACTTCAAAGGAAATAGTTTACTGCAGTTCTGTGCTGTAACAACACAAAATGCCAACTTTAAGTGACGCCAACCTTTTCGACGAAAATATCAGTTCAAGGTGTGTTTTGAAAAGGCAACTTTAATGCTGTTATTCGTTCAAAATAATATTTAACAATTAAACAATGGATTTGTATAATATGTTTACAATCTATGGTTATTTTGCTTCAGGTGTTTTTGTGATTCTTTCGAATGCATTAAAATCTCACTACCTTGCATAGCTTATTTACCATGCCCGAAGGGTGTGCTCCTTTAGCAACAATTCTCAGAGCACGGCAATATGGGCTTTATTGTTGTAAGCGTAAGTTCTCTTATGAATCAACGATAATTCGCAAAGGTATAATAATATGATGAAGTAAATGCATTGCCGAATAATACTGCACTCGGTAAAGCAAAGCGTGGGAACCCGCAGTCTGCTGCACACTCGGTATACGATGCCAATTTTAGATCATTGGCTGCGTTGTCGGAGGGTCCATTGTTACAGATGAAACTGAGATTATAAATTTCAATAGATCAGCTGTGTATACAAAGAAAACAACGTGAACCGAAATTATATTGTAATTCAACAAATTCTAATTGCCCAGTTATTTTTATAAATACAAATAATCGTATGTTATTAAACTAAATAATTATTAAAGTTAAGGAATTAAACACTAACAAAGATAAAACTTATAGCAACAAATATTAATGCTGCAACATAAAGGTTTGAGAATAATACTCAGAAAAAATAGATATATTCGGATCAGTGCAATGCTGAAAGATCTTTTAAGCAGAAAATATATTTCAATGTTATGGTATTTATTTTTTTAAATCTTAACTAAGAAAATATCGGCAGAACTTATAAGAAAAATTGATGAAAGTCAACATGAGCACTAATATCATACAAGAGGAAAGATAGACTGAGACTACCATTCAGGAAGAAGGCTAAAGGCTCAGAAATCGATGATGTACAATGCAATGAAGATCTTTAATGAAATGCCAGAAGATACAAGAATGGAGGAGATATCATAGATTCAAAATTAAATTAAGCAAATATGTGCAAGATTAGTTGAAGTAAAAATGAATATTTTGATGTTGTTTATATTAGAACATTTATAAATGTACTTATGTATGCACTAGGTGTATTAATAATAAATAAATATGTTTTTTTAAGGAAAATCTATTTTTGTTTTATAGTTGCCTTTTCAAAACACAGTTCAGTGGTATTTTAATTAATTATTTGTATCCTTAAAAATATATAAGTTATAGCAAAATATACCTAAATTTAATAAAAAGAATTGATTTATTTCTGGCGTCTTATAGCGTGTTTTACTCACACTATAAGACTATATTGAGTTAATTGCTTTTAAAAATTGAATAATATTTATATTAATTGGACAGATTACAGAATATAAATTCAAAATTTGTAGAAAACATTTTCGATAGCTATAGCGAAAATGGCAAACGCGCTTCCCCGGAAAGGGAGAGGATCAGGATCGAATCCAGGTAGCAACTAAATATGTTTTCGATAATTAGATCTTTTGTGATAAAAACTTATAATTTTAAAATAAAAAACAATTAAACATCTAAAAATGTATGCATTGAAACCAAACCGTCTTATTTGTGCCGTATCTAATACTACGCGTAATGTTTAACAAATATTATAGGTATGTAAAAATAATACTAATTAAATGTATTAATTAGAAAGATATACATATCAAATCAATTTTATCGAAAAATGTTGTTGCGCCACCGGGATTCGAACCTGGATCTCTTTCCAAGCCGAGGAAGGTGCATTAATAAACTATGCTACAGCGACATTATTTTTGATGACAAATTTTTGAACCCATATGTTACACTTTTTCAAATTAATACATCTATCGTTCCATTATTTGGAAGCCATCTACTTTTTTTTTACGGAATCTCAAATACCTTGGAGTAAACCGATAGCAGACGCCAGAATTAACAATTCATTTTTATTAAATTTTTGGACACATTAATACAACTTATATTATAATTAATATTTAATATATCACAGAGCTATATTCTGAATAATTACAACTTCACAATAAGAATGTGTTCTCCTAATAATGTAAAAATAAATTTATCGAAAATTCTGCAGTATCCTTTCGAAAGCTTGATGTGTATTAAATTATTTTTAAATAGTCATCATTTATAATAAAATCGAGTGCGCCATAAAATCAAGAGCTGTCACATAAATTTCTGCTCACAAAGGGGGGGAGCTTTTGAAGCGAATGTTACCGCACAATTAAAACTCCAGCACCCCAGCTCTTTATTTAACACACCTTTAAATAATACAAAATCCGAAATATTTTGCGAACAGGGGATTAATTCGATCCTTTTTTTTTCGCCACAAAAGCCAGAATAATTAAAAAATTTAATATCATAAATGGATCACTTCAATTAATTGTGTTTGAAAAAAATACCGGTATAATTTTACCAATAATTTACATATTGGCAGTACCTACGCAGTAATATAGTATATTAGGTAAAAGTTAAAACTGTAACTTTTACGATTTCTTGGATGTTACACAAAGAAGCAACGGATAACCTTTCTCTCCAGCATTGCTGCTAGAGTATTTACAAATTGTGATTGTTCAAAGCAACGTTTAACTACGTACTTTATCGCCTTGAAGTTTTATTACAGAACACGCCAAAACCAACTTTCAATTAAACTGTACTATCGCGTTATTCTTATACCGATTGATCGGACGGATTCAGTAAAGTTTACAATTGAAGAGAAAAAATTGTAAATACATATTTAATTTCATAACATGTAATACAGTTAAACAAAAATACTTAGCTAGTATAGTTGTAATAATGGTAGGTATATAAACATGATTCAAGCAACTAGTGGAATAGTACCAAATTAATTTGTATGACAAAAATTTTAAAAAATCTACGCAGCTTATAAAATAATAATAAATAGATTATTTTTAATATATTGTGTTTTAAACTTGATCCGCTAAATAAGTACAGCTTTAAAAAAAATAAAAATAATATGTTCGGAAAAAATAAATCCAAATTGAATATTGAACCAAAAGCGAATCGACGGAACACGGCGCGGTACAACATAATTCCAGGATAAAGTTCGAAAAAAAGATTGACATTTACAGTGTTGGTGATGGGACAATAATGGATTTTGCTGACGTTAGAGGCTTCTGTATAATTTACGGTGACACGTGCGATATGAACTGACAAGGAATAGACTGAGAAGGAGGTATAGAATATAAATCTTAGGTTGTAGCGAGGTATTTACGACCCGAATGAAGAATTAAAAAATCCCTTTGAATAAGGGAATAAAAAGCATGTTAAATAAAACGTCGGTCTGAAATGATCAGAAGCAGGGTCGCTCTTGGGATATAAGCAAGTTCGTACCTACTATTAATAAATGATTTTAAATCCTGTTTTTATGTCTTCAAAACTTAATATGACTTCATTTCATGAATTACCCACTCAAAAGCATGACAAAACAAATGTAATTATTTTATTTTAAAGCGTGGCCTGGTATAAACATTGAATTATTTGTGAAATTGAACAAAACAAATACAACATTTTACGAATTAGTATAGATGGTACTGCGTTCATAAACACCCTCGTATCTTTACTGGTAGAGATGCACATTAAAGATAAACAAAAATCTTATATTTTTGTCCCGATGTGCCCAATAAAAGAGCCGACACAGCCGAAACTCAGTTAGAGAGTCATAAATCTCTAAAATTCTTAGAAAATAATAACTTTTGTAAACTGCTTGAATATTAGTTAGGGATGGTTCTTCCAAGAAATATTCAAGGCTAAGGGTTTCCTTCTCTGGAGGTCTTTCGTGTCTGAAAAGCCCTTAAAAATTACAGCTTATTCGCAAGTACCCTAAATATTATAACTTCTCAAATATGTACAGAGAAAATGTCCTGTAAAAATACATGAGAGATAACGCATATTCCATACAACTGTAGTGTGCAGACGCTCATTCATTTTATATGCATATTTATTTAGCCGCCATGTAGCGCGTTTCTTTCGTATGCAATTTGAATTAGCTTTGCATCTTCTGAGTGAATGCTTGGACAAGAGTAAAACCTATTACTACCCCTTTCAGAACGATTAACTAACATATCAAAAGAAAATTACTCGGTAATTATGTGTACCTAATAATAATAATGATGATATAATCGTGAGAGAGATTTATTTAAATGGAAATGAGTGAATATTAATTATTGCCAACCCGATTTGTCTTTTTGTAAGAAAGGCGAGATTTTGATGAAGAATGAGAAAAAAATAATAATTTAGTAGATCTGATTATGAGTACAATACAAATAGTATCATGTAACATGAAAGTAAACATGGACCTATATCAGGTCGGACCCCATATGTGATCATTGATCATGGATAATTTTTATTGTCTTATAGGTTAGTTGTCTTTAGAATTAGAAATCAAGTAGTTGATTTAAATAACCTACTTCCGAAGTATACCTACAGATATTGATTAATATTTTTTTAATTAACGTTATCTCTCTGCGTAGATTTACAACACGGTTATTTCATTGAAAACTGATAACTATTCAGTAACAGATAATAAATGATGGCATCTGTGATTAATGACGTCGCCTGTAAAAACTTCTACTTACAGTGCTATAAAAGATTTATCAGTACAAAGGATGTTTTGCACAAGGGTAAGGCATCTGGTTAACTTTCTAGGGCTTGTCGCGGAATGTCCACGAGCTCCTTTATTTTAATACAAGCTGTTATTAATTTGTAATAATAAAAACAATCGGTGCTTAAGAGGCTGGCATTTTTGACAGGAAATAAAATTTAAGATTTTCTCATCAAAATTATAACAGGGGTTGCGTAAGTACTGTAGTCTCTTAAGGAGGGGAGATAATGTTTAATTGGTGAATAAATTACTGCTAATGAGCCATTCAAACGAATATAAGATATCAACGTGAACCTTTAAATTTATTTTGATATGCTTTCAAAAAAGAGATTAAGTGGGAGGAAAAATATACATAATAATTTAAATTTGTAAAAATGTAAAAAAAAATAGTCATGTCATATATTAACAAACTATGCTAAAAAATACATATATTATATAAAACTTCCGATATTGTTGGCTGAAAATTATTTTTAGCTTTATGTTGATTTTGGTAATAAGATCTTTTTAAATTTATCATAAATATTTTTAAAAAACACACTAAAATACCTCACACTATCTGCACAGAATAATTTATTTAATTAATCATAAAACTTTTATATAAGATATATTAGAAATGATACCGTCCTATAAAAAAATTGGCAACCCTAATATGTACCAGACAAAAGCTGTTTTGCACAAGGGCAAAACTGGATCGCTTTTATTCGCAACCCCTGGTGAAAAAATCCCAGATGACAACACAAGGAGACGGTAATGCGCTGTATAATGAAAGAAATTGTTGTTTTATTACCCGCCGGAGAGGTCGACATGACACATTAACCAAATAAGACAAATAATGCCGACGCTATTTGTGCAGACTTCTTTTCTATTTGTGCAAATTCGGCGTCATTTGTCATGCGTCCAAGATTAACAAAGAAAATATTGGACAATAAAATCTGCTAAGCCAAATTTGTCCCATCTAGAAAATGAGCTATGTGGTTATTTCATCGACGTATTGTTGGCGTACGGACCGGCAACATTTATTTTCGTAATGTGTTTAAATAAATAATATGTACTTGCAGCGTTTTCTTATATTTTATCTTGTGTTCGTAAAAAATACTAAAACAAGGATATTTCAATGAATAGATTTCAAAAATCATTATTTACATTCCTGTAAATCAGATTGTTTTACATCTACAATTTTTCTCTAATTGTTTAACGTATGGATTGCGCGTATCTACAATATTAGCTGCGATGTACAAAGGAACAACTATTACAATAGTTAAAACGTTTAATATAAACATAAATATTTACCCAAAAGACACAAAATTATAGTATAACGCAGCAAAGTAGGAAAAATCTCGCTGTTTATTTAATTTCATCCCTTTTAGTAAACGAGCATAATATATCAAGTTTGCAAACTAACGACTAATTAAAACTCGAAATAATAACCGATGCATAATAATCACTTCTTACTCAAAAGGGAATAGAGTATGTTTTGTAATAAAAACGTACAAGAAACTGAGCGTCGATGATTTGTCAATTTTTACAATGTGCCTCAGCCGACGTTGGCTCGTTCTTAACACGAAGAGAATGAGTCCAGACGAGCGGTTTCTTTGCGAGATACATGCATCGTTGCCAAATTTACCTGCAACGGATGCTGCGGTCTTTACAGAGCTTTCGGGAGGAGCTTGTTGGTGGCCTATGTGCCGATTCGATTTTAATGAAATGTTACAAATATTTCATTAAACATTTTTACCCCAAAAACATTTGATTACTCTTAACAGGTTTGTAACTGCACAATTTACTCATCAAATATTCTGATTCTTCCGCAAAAAATTTCTTTGTTTTTGGTATACCAGAGATATGGTGCTAACTCATCAACGGGGCGTAGTTATGCAGAAAGTAACTGAGACAGCAATTTAGAACCTGCATCCTTAAAACATCATTAATTATTAACTAGAATCATACAAAAACACCTGTTATAGAACCTTAAGAATTAACATTAATAATGTTGTCTCTACCTCATTTACATAAAATTGTATAGCTATCCGCTTTCAAATATTGCCTTTCATTAAAATGTTATTAGTGTTAGTTCAGAATTGTTTCTTAGAATCGTGCTAAAATTCCCATTATTATTTTAGGTACTTAAAATTATATAGCTGACCCTTTTCAATAGATTTAATGTAAATACAAACTGTTGAATTTAAAATGGTTTGATTGATAATGCCCTCATAAGGCGAAACGCGTCTCACGGAAATTAAACGAGTAAAACTAAAAACCTTTCATATGTGTGATAATGGAGTTCCACAAATTTACCTCTAAAACAATAAATTTGTAACGAACTAGTTTACCATTACGCCGATAATTTTAAATTTATCAATTTTCTTACAACTGTACAGTATATAAAAGTTAAAAAAATTACGAAACATACATTTATGGTTAGAAAAACTTACCTTTGTTTTAGAATTAAATACGTAGATATTTATTCATCGGACACTTAACATATGTGTCCTAAAATCTTTCTCGCCTTTTCACAAACGTTATGATAAATAATATAAAAAAATTAAATGACGATTAATTAATATAAATAAATTATTGTAATACGTTATTTAGATCGACGCACAGTCTCCAGAACTAACAAACCAAAACAACAAAAAAATCAAAACAAGTCTGGCCTATGGACGGAGGCAGCGTGGATAGAAAAAAACTGCACATAAAGTGTAATAACAAAAGGGGCTCCGAAACTAAAACTGCTATCTCGTTTCTAAGAACTGTACAGACATCTTTCATATATCATAAACGCAGATTTTGCTTTTCCCAAAACTGTTACCGACATTCAAGCAATTTGTGTTGGCAACTTTAACTTGACTTTACTCTGACTGAAGATATTTACAATAATTATCGGCAATATATTATTACTTGTTGCTATGTTATATGTGACTTATTTTATTATTATTATAAAATACACACACATCTGCATTCTAATGGATATATAATGTAATATATGCATTCGTTTTCTATTAATTTATCATTAATGAATTCGATTTTTCCATCGGATTACGAATATCATAATAATTAATAACCTTTTGAATCAGCAGGCTTCTCATTATTACATTGACTAATGTTAAATACAATTATTTTAACCCTCAACATACCGTGATAGAAAATACGAATTCATAATGTCAACTCGTGTTACCGTGAGGAACGTGCATTTAAGGATTTTAAATGAGAAACGAATACTTTTACTAGTTTCAATGCCAATAAAATAATTGTTATCATACTTTTAGATTATATACTCAGTATCTAAAGTGAAATATGATAATATAACGGAACATTCGACATACGCAATCTAACGCAAGTATAACCGAGCGGTAGACCTGAGTTACTGCATGGCTACCGAAGGGTTAAATGAAAACTATTCGTTAAGATAATTAAAATAAATTAGATAAATCACTTAGAACAAGATGATAGTTATTAATAATTGTAAATAATAGATGTCTCACTATGATAGAATAACTTTATAAGTGATATAATTTAATATTTAATTTCTAGAGTGTATTATTGCATTATTACAAAAATAAGGAATAAAGTAAATACACTTAATTCGTTTCACTGCCCACTACGCTAGTATTTTACTGTTTTATAGCAGACGGGATAGATAGATAAACGAGACAGGTAGTCGAAATACTTGTTTAAGATAGTATACTCGTAATTCGTAATGTTCCGGGTTTGAGTTCCGGTCGTAACTATATATTTTTTCGATAGATTGTTTCCGCTTATTCTTTTAAGTGATTCGTCCAACTTGTTTTAAATACAATTTTACTCGACAGTTTACATTACGATTTGAATGTTCTTTTTTTTTGGTCGGTTCCGTCAACATAATCTAACTGTTTAATTTATTATTTAATAAATAAGTTATAAAAAAAACTTGACTTGCATAGCATAAACAAATACAATAAAAATTGGTCCGCGATGTAACAGAAAAACCCGTTTTACATTCCAAGAATGTGCCATTCCGCTCCCCAAACGGGTACAATTGGCCGGAAAGCAGTCGTTTTATTTTACATTCCACCAACGGCAAAAAGCTGATGCGCCCGCAGAGCGAATCGGTTTATTGGCCTCTCCGATATTTCATTTTATCCGTTTCACAAGGTTCCAATGCAGGCACTAGGCGTCAAATGAACAGATATACATACTGACACATTTTCAGAAACAACACATGAATACTACAATACTATGTATTTATTGTCGATGTGTGTTTTTCCACAATGTATATTTTGAACTGTATAAGTGCATTCTTTTAGTATTTATTGTTAGTTTTTAATAAGTCCTGACGAAACTTGAACTAAGCGAAACCGGTTGGCGTTTAATAAAATTCGTGGTTTTATATAAAGTGATTGAGTTTTATTTAATCTAATGTGTATATTTTCATGATTTTTTAACAGTCATACAATTAGTCAACAGATGTTGGTTATTATCACATTGTTTACTGTGGCCCGACAAAGCATTACAGTAGACTGGCCTTACGTTCTTCGGCCAAGTAGTTCTTTTTTCAAGGCCCCGACTTGCAATCTCAATCTCAATATTTGATACTTCTCTGAATGTCTGATGACATGTCCGAGATATTGAAATTTACGGATATTTATTATTTTAAATACAATTAAAATAGTATGTTAATACTATGCTGGATCATCATCATCATCATCATTCTCGTCGGTCCCTCATGATAGGATCGTGATTTCCATGAACTCCCGCCCACTTTTGAAGTGGCTGTTACTTTTTCCACTTACTGATTATGTTTAAAAATGTATCATATCTGAATATATCTTATAATAAAAAAATATATAATTTATGAGCCACCAGTACCTACTATTTTTTGACAAAAATATAAGTACCAAAAATATATAAACTTTTAGACGTGTAGTCGCTCTTAATAAACATTCCTTCTAAAGAAGTACTTAATCTATTATATTAATAGCACACTATTGTGTCTGATTCGTATATTTTATTTTTCAGCAATATAATGTAAAGGTAAGCTTCAACTTAGAGTTTTATTTATTTATTTACAACGTCTTATATTTATCAAAATAGGTCATTGTGGACCTCCGTTGAGTGAATTCAGTCACATCAGACTTTTTATAAATGAGGCAGATATAAACATTCGGTAGGTACTTATCGTTTTTGTGCATGTAAAGTAAAATTTGAGGTAAAAATAATTCATCCCTCTGGGAGACTGTTGATTAAGGTAAAGATGTTTCTTTATATTTTCTCGAGTATTTACGAATTATTATAGATAAAAATATTATTTAAAATTGAAATTTTTTAATTTATTGTGAATGCACGAGGCTTGGGTCAATTTAAGGATATAGGAGAGTGCATAAGGTATGGAACATGTCCACAAAGAGCTAATGACATCTAATACAAGATATTTTGCCTGAATAAAGAAGTGAGGATGAAACAGACCTTAAGAATTTTTCGGATGTGAAAAATGAAAGAAATATAGGTATGGATGGATATAAATAAAACAATATTTTATCTTTACTTGAGTTTATTAGCCCTACTCGAGTTACTGTTTCTCTCAAAACTCGAGTGGTGCTAATAAACTCAAGTAGAGTTATAACATTATTTTATTTATATCCATCAATTATGATGAAACTCTACAAAGTTAACGACGATTCTATCAATAATATGAAATATAGGTATGTTGTCGAAATAAGATTTGACCATTTCGATGACACTAAATCAATTTTAATTTTATAAAAATATGTACCATTACTTACAAAATATGTACCAATCTACCCCACTATGGGGAGGAATAGTGCAAGGCAAACATACCAATAAAATTCTTTATACGTCAATACACACATTATTTTAATTATTTAGTTTAGCAATCCTGTAATTATTTCTAATAAATTCCAGTTTAAACATAATCAATATATATGTTATACTAAAATTTTCCTTCTCATCTCTGTACTCGACTAATCATAATAAGTAAGTAGAAAATAAAACCTAAGCAAGCGTAGAATGTCTTTCTAAAATAAATCATTTTAGTAGAATAAATTTATATACATATTTAGAAGAAAAAAAATATTCATATTTTCAATCTCCTAAAAACGTAAATTTTAAAAGTATTGTCACATTCTTTAAGTAACATAAAAATATTATAAAATATTGATAAAAAATATAAATTAAACTGAAAATTTTTGGTAAATCAAGTAGGTACATATGTATGTACAGTGAAACTCGGATATAACAATATTGAAAGGATCGAGAGATTATTTACGTTATAAACGAGTACAGTTGTAACCAAAGTAGTCCATTTCAAAAGTTAACAAGGTTCAAATAATAAAACACAATTCTTAATACCTCATTGTAAATATATGTGAAAACGCATGTTTATTGGTTTCTCACAATCTGATATTTGTGAGAAAACTATGCAATGTGTGCGACTAACACTGGTAAAAAATATTTATACAAACACAAAATTGACAGAAAAGTACAATTTTTGTAAAATATTTAAAAGCTCTCATTTTTATTGGTATAATAATGACGTAATAGCCGAAACGAATTATTATCGTATCCGACTTAAAATAATTTTAAAAAATCAGTGAACTAATATATGTTATTATAATATTGGTATATTACTGAACGTGTCTTATTGATGTATCGATTACGCGTGAGCGACCCACGCAGTACACAACTACTATTTATGTGTGACCTACTGATATTTTAATAAAAAAGTTCAAAAATACAAGTCATACGTTTTTCAAATATTAGAAAGGAAAGGAACGTATAATGTTAACCCTGATTAAAATAATTTCACCTTCTCGAAATTATTTTGTGCAAACTGTCTGTCCGCAAAGTAACTTAATATTGAGAGCAAAACGCAAATTCTGAGAAGCGAGCGGCGGCGGCGTCAATGAAAACGTACGGCATTTCCGATCCAGCGCGGACCGACAGACATGGACTGCATTCATGGGAAAATACAAGATTAGAATCGGATACAATACCATATGAATGACTTATTAATTACTAAAAACGTACTGAGAATATTATTTTTAAAGCAACAAGCATTTTATTACACGATTATTTAAAGAAAAATAATTAATGACAGAATATCGCCTCTGTAATGTGCAGATAAGTATTACATAAAAACGGTCGGGCCGAACACTAAATACAAAGAGCCTTTTAATTTTGTTAAGGGCTCGCTTTCATTATTCCGGTTTGAAAATGAGCAATTCTACAATTCGATACAAGTGTCAAAAATAGCTCGTGTCTTTTCCACGTTTTTTCATATTAATATTATGAAATAAAATCTGTGATGTGATTTGAATTAACCCATCGACAATTAAATAATTTATTGGAGTACCTAATTAAATATATATATGAATATGTTTTGAAATCAAACAAAGTACCTACATATATTTAAACTGAAGATACACAATGTTCCACTTTCAAAATTATTATGACAGATTCAATTTTTTATTTTGTTTAATATTATCGTTTTAAAAGCCACGTTGCCGTTTGGTGATTTGTTTGTTTCATACTTGCATAGTATATTTATGAAACTAACAGCTGGTGTTTAAAGGACAAAAGTGTTGACGAAACGACGTGTAAACGAAATATTTAATTGCGACTTACATAAAAATAACGCACAACTTTGTTCGAGAAAACGTTGTTTTCCCTTAAAATCAGTTAAAAACATATAATTTATGAAATGAAATTAATTCATATTGTGGCTAAAATATGCTTAAAAACATATATTTTCGGCATTTGTAACGAAATTTACGAGAGCGCGAATTCGACGTCTGTAATGCCGCTCGAAACCAGAGTAATGAAACGTGAAATAACATAACCAATTAATAGGATCGATATAAATATTATTTAGTAAGAAATTATTGTGTTTTTGATATAAAACATAATTTTAAATAGTAGCTGAAGCCTCGAAGCATGTAAGTAAATATGTATATTATTTAAAATCATTCGCTTTCACTAAAACAAAGTATTTTAAAAACGTCGATAATTGATCATATGTCCTGCAAATTTAACGGTTCATAGCAGTATTAATTTTTAATACTTTATTCATTTGTCTCCGTATTTTTGACTTGAAGATTATAAGAAAATATATTTCGTATATGCAAGAATTTTCCAAATTAAGGTAATTTTGCGGCACGTCGAAAATGTATCTTTCTTATAATGCTTGTATAATTATGGCAAATAACATAAAGTTTATTAGTTAAAATCATTTAAAAATGAGTGTAAAAGTCCTATCTAAGTAATAGTTTAAAAAAAGTCACATCTAGTGTATAACTTCTGATGTAAATGAATAATAAAAACCCAAATATTCGTAAAAAACGCGAAAATTTTAATTAATATTATATTATTATTGTTTATAAGAATTATTAAAATGAAATTACGCACCGAAGAAAAATAGGGTAGACATTAATCGCTCGAATTTTTGGACAGTTTAAGAAGGGACAACAAAGGAAAATAAACGGTTTTATTTCATGATATCGATAAAGACTTTAGATTCGAACGCTGTTGCAATTTTTTGAATAATGGCTTAGAGCACTTTTATGACAATCTGTAGAGGACTATCCCTGTCTGTGAACCTCTTGCAGAATCTCGAAATGGCAGCAGATTGCTTCATGATTGAAGCCCACGGCTCCAAGCATCGCACGCAGAAAGCAATAAGTCTCAGCGCAGTTACGACCTATAAAAGTGTTAACACAAAGGGTAAATGACGAACGCCGACCGCCTAATTTAATAACCCTGGCGATTTATTATGCATTCTCTCGGGCGGGGAGTCGGGGGCAGTAAAATATTCATAAATATTTCACACTCGAACGAGGATGGAAAGCTTTCTGATGTGCAACATTGTCTGGGACTTCCTACTACACGGTAGGACTGTACCTGTCTGTATACATACACGTATCTGAGGATAACCACTCCCATTGCGTTTACTGAATTTGCAACTCAAAAGCTCTATGTTGTACAATATTTTTGATGTGAAACTTCTTAAGCCACGGTATAGTACATTTAAAAGGTCAATACGGATTTGAAACGAATGTGGATAATCAAAAATACATCTCAAAATGTTCTACAGAAAGACTGCGTGCGAAAGAGACGACACCGATCGCGATGTTGTCTTACGTACGCACAGGTTACACACAGGCCCGCATAATTTATTGCGATCGCAGCCGTCTAGATTGCATTTAGTGTCGCAATCGTTATTCAATTAGTAAATTTTCTGTATATCCCGAATGTCCCGAAGTACATAGAATATTCTGAAGGACTGTTGCAACTATTCACTAGTGCTGTACATTTCGTATTAACATCTGCCCGCTATAATCGTTTATATCTTTTTTAAATAAATACACCAATAGAAATCAAATATTTGTATTGTAGAAAATAGACATACTCATGATTGCCAATTACGTATCATCTAATCAACAGATTACTAAAATAATCCAATCGACTCGTGAAGCAGTATTTGCAGGTTGATAATTTCATTTTTAATATTAACTTTATTAATTAATAATTAGCTTTTTATATTCTGTTGCTTAGAAATTGTAAAATTGTAACTAAATTAAATTTTTCACAGCAGATATAATATTATGTATAGATTTTATTTGTAATGTTTATAAATAATTAAACTGATTATTGACACAATGCTATTGGACCGATCAAAGTACAGGTTTTAAACGCTAGTTAACAATATTTATAAAGTTTGATACCATAAATTCTTTCAATATTTAAGTGTAGGTACGATGATGTATGAAATTTGATCCGAAATTTCGGCTAAGACAATAACTAATTTACAGCATTTTTCGGATTTTTCACCCAGATTTTTTTTTTCTTAATTTTAACATGTGAAAAACATGAAATCACAATTGAATCAACGACATTAAAGTTTGGAAACCAGAGGCATACAACATTTCGAAAATTGAACTCTTGTTAACCAAAGTGGGAATGAAATAAAAACATATCACTAGGGTACTACATTTCAGCTCTCTTTGAAAGTCGATAAAAATGTGGCATATTGTTTTCTGAGTGAGTTCAGAACGCCAGAATGATGTGGTTTTCATATGTATATCGTGTGTTATATTATGCGTACACATGTATTGTTCGTGTGCGCTCGGCGTGACTGCGACCGGCAAACGTTACAACACACAAATGGAAGAAATCTAAAAAACGTGAAATTTATAATTTACGATATAATTAAATTTATTAATTAAATTAACGAATAATGAAATTATAAAGGTGATAGAAATTATTAAAATGGTTAAACCAAACACTCTATTAATTAAATCCTGTAAGCATGCGACAATGATAGGTCACCAGTGGGTAGATCTAAAAATATTATGTTTAAAACGATCAATTTAGGATTTTTGGACTTTGGACTTTGGTCTCATTGCTACAAAGTACCAGATCCTTGAGGACCCCTTGCTTTTTAATCTATCGTATGCTTTATGGGCCGGTTTAAAAAATGTGCGGTGTTATATTATTAGGTTAGTTAATTGCGAAAATGGGGCAGTATCGATCTCTAAAGGAGGACGTCTTTAGATCTATTATCAATTTAGTATGAGTAAAGAAGATAAAATAATATATTTCACCTTGATTGCGTTGGAATATGAACTATTAACGAAGCGTATCGTGTGTGTAGTTTTATGTAAATACATTCCGATGATTTTTAGATATATATATATAATACTATATATACTCATAAATTTGGATGAAATTTCACGACACAGATTTAATACTACACGTTTTATATATTCATAAGACATCATAATTCTCCATTGATTAAAACACGTGTGATTTATACCTGCAAACATTAAATATTATTGACAAAATATAAATAAAAATCCAAAAGAGAACAATCAATTATATCTAGTAAAACTCGCACTTTAAGCTGTCCTCTTGAATAAATATATGCCTGCAAATACAAATAGTAATGAGATTTTTCAAAAATGAGCCGCCCCCTAGTAATTTAAATTGAAACGGAAACAGAATGAGAAATAGGTTACCGATTAAACTGTTAAATATAATGAACTTTCCTGCATGAAATGGCATGGCAGGTTATGACCGTGGAAAGACCAGTTTTTGCATAAGAAAGTTTTTGATTCGTGACGTATTTTAGAACGAACCAAAAGATAACTTGAGACTTCATTGTCGATGTACTCGAACTACCAGGCAGCGTAAAATGATATGAGAAAATACTAGAGAGAGAAGTATAATTTCACTCTCTTAATCTACATAATTTAAAACCTCTTCGAATCATTCGAATCACATTTAATGGAAAACTCTAAAAATTTCCAACCTTTAAAATGAAAAATTTAAGAAACGCAAAGGAAAAAATCTCTTGATAAATCCAAAATTAATATTTTAAGTAACGCAAGCATATCATAATACATGCGGTAATACAGCGAGTTAAAGCGGTTACTATTTTAATATGTTGCTTCCTCGAGGGTTGAAACAATGATTTTACTTCGCCTTCATTCCCACAATGGGTAGGTACTCTGACCAGTTTAACAGGTTATGTGAATATACGGATAAGATATTGGTGGCTTTCTTTTGAATAATTTACTTCGATTAAGTCGACCGTTATTAAATAGTCACGGGCGAATTAAAAAATTACATTAGGTACTTACCCGTTGCAATTAAAAGCAATCATAAAAATTAACACATTTAGGGCAAACGTTTTTTATAGCACGCTACAGAAACATTTAGTTGATATTTTTCAATGAGCTCAATAATTATAAAAATGCCGCTTTCCCTACGACCATACTTGAATAAATGAACAATTGAGTAATTTTAAAATTATTTAATTTAAGTACCGCTGACATTTCCTTGAACATTTTTAAAGAATAATCCAAATATACGGTTTCTCCTATTTTGATGGCCTAAATGTTATTAATGGATCACAGATTTTAATTTTATTTATTTATTTTACTCTCTATAGAATACATAAGTTTATTTGTGTTCACAAGGAATTGTACAAATAAATTAGTTAAGAAGTATCAGTCTGAATTAACAGTTACCTCTTATACAAATACCTTATATACATAACGTGTACCTATGTATAAAAAGCAATTACAATATATAATTTGTAAGAAATTTGTGACAACAGTTATTAAAGATTTGATCAATGCGTTTGGGTGAGTGCACCAATACTAGCTCTACCCATATTACGAATCCAAATTTTTATTTTCAGTTTCATGTTAATATTATCCGGACAATTCATTTGAGTTAAATCTTTCAGCATCCTGTTAAATAGTTTACGTCCATAATACGACCATATGTTGTATGTGATCTTGGGGCTTGTAGGTTATGTTTATTTGTCCGTGTGGTAATTATATTTTGTACACTCATTATTCTTCTTCTTCTTTTCGTACTTCATCCGTTCAACGAAAGATATTATATTGGCTATCATCACTTTGTTCACTGAGATCCGGAAAAGTTCTGCAATAGATTGTTTAAAATATAAGATCCTTGATGTTCTCCTTCCAGAGCCCAGATTTACAGAAATCTTTCCCCGCATTATTATATTTATTTATAATATTTATTTATAATATTAATTTATAAATATTATATCTGGATGTCTTATCACATGACCGAAAAAATTTAAGATTTCTGATTTTAACGGCTATAACTATTTATTATTCATAAATTAAAAAATAAATTAAATCATAAAATCTTCATTCCTAACATTTACATCCAGCTGATTTTGAGCATTCTTCTCCAACCGCATCTCAAATCATTTTATTCCTTTCCAATGTTCATACTTCCATTCAGCAAACACATTTGTATTTACATTTCTACATCTTTGAATTAATACATGAATTCCAAATAATACTTCTCCAGTAGGTATCTAAACCACTTCAAAAGACAAACTGACTTTCACCCTTCTTTTCTTCCACTTTGCGATAAACATATACGTCCTCGTATTATTTGAAAAGATGTCTTCATCAAGTGGTTCTTTAAACTTGTTGTATGGTAATCACTGCATTTTTTGCCTTTAAGTTTTTGGGGATGGTGACGAAAATAGATTTTAACCAAGTTAAAGGTTCGGACTTATTTTAAAGATTAATAAGAATTTGAATATTTTAACAATTCTTTCACCATTGCATGATAGTAGTGTGAATATACAGTATTGAATTCCATGAATTATATGATCCACGCTTCGGTCACCGCTTTTGCGCAGAAAAACGCAATTACAGCAAGTCTGATATTTATGCCATATACACTATAAGTGGGATATTTACGCCACATAAACCACAACTCCCTCTATTATAAAACATGGCCGGACCTTCCCCGTAATGACCTGGAATTCTTGATTCAAGTTATGGACGCTCTGCACGGGACTAGGTAAACTTGCAAATGGCAGATAAATTCAAGACGACAGGGTCATTTCGTTCCAAAAGGTAACAGGAAAAATGTATAAATGACAGGTTAATTCCAAAATAGAATACGACAATATATTATTAATACACCTGTGGAATATAATATAATAGGCACATAACTACATTTAAATAAAGGGAAAAAAATAAACGTAAGTAGGTAGATAATTGTACTAATTCACTAACAGGTACTCTCAGAATTAATTCTAATTATGACTGAAATGATCTAAATTCAATAAACAATGTCAAAACCTTTCTCGTTGGCACTTTCGCTTCATGGATTCTTCCAAAACAAAATGAAATAAAACCATATTGATTGTGTCAAACCCACGTAGTCTTGTTACAGGTAAACCCATCGCACCAATAACAGTGGTAATCAAATAATAAGAATTGGTTAGGTTAGGCAAAAATGAAGACCATTCTTGGGCTAATCGTATATTACATTCAGTTAACGATTACATGTACAAACATTGATAAAATACGTGAGTTCGTAAGATTTCCATGACAGAATTTATTAGTAAAAACTAAGAATTTAATATTGGATAGGCGTCTACAAGTGAACCCTTCATATATATATTTTCCATCCAGTGACTTCAGGTAATGCAGGATTTTATACGTCCAAAGTTTACAATTATTGCGCCGTGAGCCCGTCACGGTCGCGTGTCAAAGGCGAGACTCGGCGCGCGTCTGAGACCGCTAATAAGCGCCATACATATTTTCATATTCCAGTAGACACCTATTTTTTACCAGGAGTAAAGCATAATTGATTCCACCCAGGTCTATCAAACCACTCACTTTCATGGATACTAAACACTAATCTACTTTCTTTTGTGGATTCCCATTTATGCACACCCAATTTAAATGAGACAATTAAAAATAATTTACTAAGGAATTTAAGTTTCTTTATTCACTTTAAAATAATATCTCGAAAGAGACTAATTAGAGTACATATTAATAGTAACATTTTATAATAAAAATATCTATTTTTTGCCTGGTTAAAGATTGTCCTCGTGTTTTGACCAACTAATTATAATTCTGTACCCACATATCAAATTCATTTAAATACTAATTAATTGTATTAATTATAAAGATATAACTATAAAATCAATATTTTATCAAAAAATATTGTTGTTGCGCTACCGGGATTCGAACTTGGATCTCTTTTTCCAATCCGAGGAAGGTTTTTTACGGAATCTCAAATACCTTTGAGTAAACCGATAGCAGACGCCAGAATTAAAAATTTAGTTTTATTCAATTTTGGACACATTGATATAACTTATATATTATTATTATGGAGAACACATTTTTATTGTGAAGTTGTAATTATTCAGAATATAGATCTGTGATGTTCATTTACTCAAGTACATACAACTGACGATTCAAATTGAATTTTATTGGTAAATGATTGAATTTTCGAGAACACCTTTCGGAGGTATTCCGTAGTTTAAAATATAATTAATGTGATATACGAACAAAGAACAAAATATATGAAGAATTTCTACAGTTTCTCGCATTTAATAATAGGTGCTTAGAAAATATGAATACAGATAAATGGATTTACACACAGATTTATACATTTAATTTATACATATATTTTTATAAAAAGTGTAATATATACTTATGTGAGTATGAAAAATTATTGTGTATACTTATAAAAGTTGATTCTTCTGCATACTTGTGAAATATATACGTATGTAGCCAAATTTATATGGTAAACGAAGTGAATTAATTTTCAATAATTCCTATTATTTAGCGCATATAAACATTTTGGTAAAATTAATGAGTGAGTCATGGGACCGCAGCTGGCACGGCACAGCACTTCGAGGAAGCCAATTAATTATGTCTGGACTCTAGACATTGCACATTGCACGCGAATACTAACCAAGAAGTACTACTGTGCATTGTATTTTGGTGCAGACTTCAACCAATGACGGATTATTTTTTTTTTTACATATTTCATCTCGTATCATTTTAGAATTGGGCTATTATGTGTGATTAAACAGGCTTTACAAATTAAATGATGATGATAACGATGGTTTTATATGACCATTTAAATCTGTGCATGACAAAATATATACATTGGACCCGTTGAAAAGTCTTCGTCTTTAAGATAATATATATATATGGATTTACTTTTTACTACAATTTTACTTTTTAAAGCGGTTCACCTGAAATGAGTTCGACTAATCATTCAGCATTTGATTTTATATACATATAAAAATGTGAATGGGGTGGCGATCAGTTGGTGATAGCGTAGTGGTTTCATCAGTACACATTTCTAATAAAAAATGTATCAATCATAGTTACATTAGTAATACGGATGTGTCGATATTGTTTAAGCGTGATGGTTGGATCTCTAGCGGTGTATTAAAATTTAAATTTAAATTAGCTTCATTCATTCGGATACCTTCATGAAATTCGAAAAGATAACACCGTGTGGGTACGGTGAACGCAATTTCACGTTGTAATTTATGTTGTTAGCGGCTATAATAGGTATAACAAAGAGGGTTAAATAAATTACATAATGATTTATTATCAACATTTTTCCAGCATGGATTATAAATAAATTTATGAACCAATACAACTATTGTATTCTCCGTGAATGTAATCATTTAAGTAAGTAAGCGATGTTTTATAATTTTACCAAACTCTATTTTTTCCGAGCTAGCTAGCGCCTGCTTGAATAGTAATTGTACTTCATTTTAAATAGTCACAATCACATTCACTAAAGTAGTGCGTTCAATCCCAGAAAATTATAAATATTTACTTGATTTCCAGGCGGAGGAGAATATTGAGGGTTACTGATATTTTAAATTATATTATTTTAAACTAAACTAAATCAATAATTTATTTTGTATATTTCTTAAAAACCGTCATTGTTTCTTTGTTCAAGCAGCTGTGTCTCATTATACCAGAAATAAAACCAAATTTCGCCGGGATATAAAACTTTTATCTATAATAAGACGGCGCCATAAAAATATGGCTTGTCTGTATCGGTCGCATTGGTTAGCACAGAGGCATCAAACCAGTGTTCCAGAGTACTCGAAGTTCTGCTCGGGTGCCCCGCACTGCTGCTAGCCGCCACTTCTACAACTACAGTGGAATGGAAGCAAAACATACTCGTGGCTTATTATTGTACTAGCAGAAAGCCATCGGCTATCGCCAATTGCTAGGTCCCGCGGGCGGTCACATTGTGGTTGTGTTCATTGTATTTGGAATTGATAACACATTATATTATTAATAAAGCAAATTAAATTAATCAACTAGTTAGATTTTTTTTCTGAATATCATTCTAGTTGATTTATTTAATTTGTATTAAAATTCCACAGAACTATGTTCTGAAAATACAACTTCACAACAAAACTGTGTTCTCTTTAACATATTATTATTTATTTATTTATTCCTTCTTAATATAGTGCATACATAAATATATCTACTCTAATATAAACAAGATCAAAATGTTCCGTTTTACTTCAACTTATCTAGCACATATTTGCTTAGTTTCATTTTGAATCTATGCAGTTTCTTCTTTTTTCTTATATCTTCTGATATTTCATTAAATATCTTCATCGCACTGTATATCATCGATTTCTGAGATATAGCCTTTACTTCCTGAATGGCAGTCTCAGTCTATATTTTCCTCTTATATGACGTTCGTGCTCATGTTGATTTGCATAAATTTTTCTTTATACATAATGGTATTCATAGCGCCAGCCTCACTGACCTTCGGCTTATCTTTTGAAAAGTACAGATCTGATTATTCTGTAATCTTCCATGACTGCAATTCTTTTCAGTGACATAGTAAAAATATGTATTATCTTTAACTAACTAATTTACCATCACACAGTTTCTCGCGGGCGTAGGCAGAGAAGTTCACAAAAAGATACACAAGTTTCGCGCAACTAGTAATGAAAAATCGACAGACACCTTGTTTTCTATAAAACCAAAAGATCATTTTGTAACAATGATTTATTTAATATTACATTCAATAAAATATTTTATTTCAATGTAAATCGTAACTCTATCGTAATTCCTAAGCGATATAATATTATGTACTTGTATAATGAAGGCATTTTATTTTCTCTACTGGTGACAATCCCGGGGTTGCGATGCTCTTCTTCTTTTAAATAGGGAATCCACCCTTCAAGAGTGATTTGTAATCCCGGGGTCGCGATGCTCATTAACGAGGAAATCGACTAGAGAAAGTACGAAATAGATAATAAATGTCACTATGTTTGAAGAGAATCAATTCTCATATCCAAATTAATCGTTAAAATATACCAATTAGGTCTTATTATTTAATGGATATATCTATAATCTTGTCAAATATACATTTAAAAAGTTATTCACCACGACCAGTAAATATCCCTATACTATGAATTCTAAGCGTCTTCTAAATAAAAATTACGTAATGCATATATTTATTTATTTGTATATACGACTATAAAATTTGTTTGATTAAACAGATCGTTATAGGATTTTTTTAATTTGCGGGAAAAGCATGACACCACTCTTCAGTAATTATCTTTATCATAATACTACCTAACGTTATATACTTTAGAATAAAAGTGTTTTATTTACCGAATCAGTTAATTAAAATATGATTATTATAAGCACATCAGCGGAGTACCATTTCGTCAAGGTTATGTTTGAGATTTATATTTTTTTAATCAATATTCTCAGTGTCGTGTGCACCGGAAAAAAAACATATTTTTTAAATTTTAGGAAGAAATATTTGCCCATTAAACTTTCAAGCGATACACTCACAGACTACCAAATATATGAACTAACGCAAATTCTTTGTTTTAATATTTTATCACTTTGGTACCACTTACGCAATAAAATAGCTCCGCGACTTTTTTTAAAATATATGACTCGATTGGAACGAAAATTTAAACGCTGACAATATAATAGGCATTAATGTAAAAAATACGTTTTGTTTACACAAAGATTTAATTTTTGAAGAGTAAATTCTTTTACTATTATAACATATACAATGTGTGTAGAATGCCTCTCGTCTCGCAACTAATGTTCCAAACCCCACTCCTATATGTACACTTTATTTCATGTCTATTCATTTACTGTGCTCGTATTTATTTCGGTTTAATTATCAGGGAACAATAGTGTTCTTATGAATATCAACCTCACTTATAAATGGTGAAATAGTTTTTATATTTTTTTGTGATATTAATTTAATTATAAAATGTATTTATCTATCAGTAGTTTATGTAATAATATTCCACATTATAATTAAACATTCGACGACCTTTCTCGATATACGGCAGTGCGATACGCTATCTCTTACGCAACGATTATTCCATGCGAAACTATCGGGCTGTAATCTTTATTGCTATAATAAAAATTAATGTAAGTGGCATTGAAAATGCGCGAAATTGAACGGATGTGCGTCAAAATCGATAACTCAATGCATTCTTTGACACTTCCCAATGCAAAACTAAGTGACACAGATAAGACCGTAACAAATGTCACGCGTAAATAATTCTCATTTAGCAAGTGGCATCTATTTTACAGATAAACAGTGTCGAACTGTTGAACTGCTTGTCGGGCAGTATTCCACTTCAAATTATTACTAATAATAATAATAATAATGCGTTTATTCCAACGCGATCGGTTTTTTTTATTTTTATAAAGACCCGATTCGCCATAAAGATAATACATTTAAGTTACGAAATATTATTTATGTTATGAAAAGAAAAGCAAAAAAATACAAGTAAAAAATAAGTTCACACATATATATATAAAAATAAACAAAATATAGATACTACATTTCAGTCATGGCCATTATTGTATCTGTAGCTATTCTGTAGTCGTTGCCATTCTTTGTTCAAGGATCCAGCTTTCCATGAAAGCGCCGCTTGCACTAGAGAGTTAGTGCTGAGCTCCAGCCGCAGCTTTACGCCAGCAACTCGATGTCTCACAAACGGAACGAATCCATGCATACGACCTTCGGCAAACATTGTTGATGCGCTGCAATAACGCGCCAATCCGAACAGTATTCTGTATGAGTTGTTGTACTGAATTCGGAGACGGTTGTATATACGTCACTTGTTTATATTTCGACCAGAGCTCGCAGGTATACATGCTGGTGAAGAACGATTTAAACAGGATCCTCTTCACCCTCCTTATTAATTAAGTATTTTTTCAGAAATTCTAAATTTTTATTTTTTAGTAAACCACTTCGCACATTTGCTATTTACAGTAAACGTGCGGAAGTTGCTGTGACATGGATCTTGCTGTTTTTCTGGGGGCTGGGCGTGGAATATAAAATGCCCTATTTATTTATCCGTGATACAATCATCTTCACATTCACGCCTACCGATTTACAGCTCACAGCAGGATCACATATCTTTGTAACTATTCTCATCTCTGGTATGTTACAATTTATATATTCACATATGTGATTATGGAGATCTACAAAATATTACTTTCTACGTTCTACATAGTTACTTTTTAAAGCCATGGGCAAAAAATAGGCACCATCTCTCCTATCATTGGCCCACCTCCTCTCGCCAATATAAATGTATTTTATATTAATTGCTGTGGTGCACGGTGGTAGAATTTAACTATCCACTTACAAATTTTGCATTGCTAGGTACTCTTTAGGATCATGGGCAAAACAAAGGCACACCACCTCCCCCCGGTCACCCCATCCCCTCGGCCAATAAATTGAGTAATAAATTATATTGAATGCCATCCGTTCCAAATTTCGTATAGTTATCATTTACTTGAGAAATTCTTTTATTTTACTTTTCTTCTTTTATTGCCGCGAGTCAAACGAATCAACGAGTCAAAGATGCCAAATTTTATATCTCAATATTATACACAGCCCCTCAAACCTAGGTAAACATATCTTAGTTAATGTTGAGTTCATCACCGACTACTCATTTCCCTCTTTCTTATTCGTTGACGATATTGTCCTTTGTGTCTCTCGCGCCGCATTTCCAGCAGCAGGATGTTTTATATAAATCTTCTATAACATTTTTTTTATCGAAATATAATTTGAAAAAATTAACATCTGTTTTAATTTATTTAAATATTTAAAAATAATATATGTAGTTTTGTTAGTTGGTGTTTATTTCAAAACATTTTTACCACTTTTCGTGTGACACTTTCATTTTCATAAGCTCGATTATACTTAAAAGTGATCAAATGCTGTGTCTGGATGGTATCATCAAAAGCTACGCATTTATTTAACGGAAACTTGGCCATTAAAACATTATTTTACATTGTTTCATTAATAATTTATTAATACTCCCTGCAAGTTACTATTTCGTATTAAACCGGTTAATCAGAGTTTTCACCCGACTCGACAAAACCTTATCAAGACTATTGATAAATATTGATATAAGTTACTGTCTTAACAATAAGTGATAACACTTTCCCATATGATAGATACTATGCCACATACTATGTATACATACATATCGTATATACATATATCACATCCTATGCCTAACATAATATCAATATGATATGGATGAAAGAAATTAGTCTATTCGAAAAAAATACCCACCCAAAAGAGATAAGCAAATACGAACTATCACAAAAACAAATAAAGAAATCTGAACCTTGACTACCCCAAATATATGGTATGGTTATATTATGTAGATAATACATTACCGTTAAAATATAAAATCAAATAATTTACATTGTTTTCCAATTGTGCGAAGTGTTAAATTTTTAACGTTATGTACCTTTCTAAAAATATTTATAAAATACAAGTCATACTCTTACCTTGCCGAGGACTGTCACATGTTTTTAAACTTAGTTAACCTTGGAACCCACGCACTCCTGTACTCATGTGGTAGTTTTCAATATCTTGTTTACTCTTCTTAATTGTCAATTTATTGCATAACTTCTATTTGTACCATAATAATTCAGACTTGAACGAGGAAAAAGAAAAATGATCACATTTGTGAAAATGTTGAAAACACAGAACTAAGATTAGTGAAAAATATACTGAGTAACCATAAATCTACGTAAATTTTCAGAAAAATGGAACGAAAGATAATTGTAAGATAATCGTTTTTGAAATTTTGTTGATAATGTTGTACATATATTATAAATAGATTAATGCTTCGTAAAAATCAAAAAATGCTGTACATTTTATAGATGGTTGAGACATTATCTCTCTGTACCTCAATTACTGTACGTTTATTATACAGATTAAATATTATGTTCCAGGCCGATGTTGTTTTAAAATAACTACGAAATAATATACATTTTTTTAATTTTGGGTTTTTATTTATCGATTATTTGGTTTATTACAATTATGCATGGAATATGACATCGGCCAAGTGGCCGACTTTAGCAGCGGCACAAATGCGTGCCCTACTAACCATATTTTTCATAACATTCTCGCACACTTGGCGTGTTACTTCAGCAATTTCATTTCGAATATTGTCCTGTAGCATTGTTGGCTTATTGACTTTTTTTTTCATGTAGCCTCACAAAAAATTGTCGAGAGCCGTCAAATCAGGCGATGGAGAAGGCCAGTCGATATCGTCACTTTTTGACATTATGCGGCTGGGAAAAATTTCTCGCAAAATTTCAAACGTAGCTCGGGCCGTGTTTGAGGTGGCACTGTCCTGTTGAAACCACATGTGTTCGGTTACCAATTCGATCACCGAGAAGTTTTCCAACATGTGACGATGGCGATCACCATTAATGGTTACGGCATTGTTATTATTATTGAAGTAAAATGTTTTAATGACTTCAACACGTTGTTGAGGCGTTATATGCTCCATAATAAATTTTAATCAACGATTCTTTACGACTACTAAATGCGAACTGACAAATATCTGCCAAACTAAAATGGTTGTCAAACAAAATCGGTCTGCAACATAATATTCACTTGTATAAAAATTCTGTAATATTTCACAATGGTAAATTTCTTTGGAATTACGTTAATTTAAATAAATAAATTTACGATAATACAAATAGACAAGTTGTGTTTCGCAAAGATGCGATCGCTGTTTCGACAAATCCGTTGTTTTTAAGATATGTATTAGTTTTTTTTTAAAATACATTAATTTTCCAGTATTTTTATTTTATAAAATCCGAAAGGCAAATAAAGTGAATCATTGAAAAATGTTAGTCCCTAAAAAAGTTCAATACACATGTTATTTAATATGAAGGAATGAAGATAGGTACATACTGTGCTGACATTTTCTCAGAATTAATCAAATGAATGGTAAATCCAATTAATAACGACACACTGACCCGCCGCTGATTTGGCCCGATACTCCCAGTCGTATTCATGTAGAGAGAGGCTGAGGATGCAGATAAAGATAGGAGCCAACAATGGCAAGATTGACAAACAAGAAATGGGCGTTTCTAGAATTTGTCAAGTCCTCGGAAGGGAGTGACGCGGGTCGGGCGGGGCAGCGCTGCCGTCACGGTTCGGTTGCGAAATGAGATAAGAACGAGGAACATCCTCATTCCCGAAATTTGAGCGCTTATAAGGTTAAAGCGATCGTTCATATTTTTATTGTTCAAATGTCAATCTAATAGATTTGTTATCACTAATGGCTAAATAGAATACTAACAAGCTTTGAGAAAAAAAAAAAACTTAAAAACTCGATTTCACACATTAGCAAAATAGTTTATTATTACAATATAAATCTATTCTCACTCACAAGCGTAGCGTTTGAACTTTTGCTAAATTATCTGCTATAGAAAAACTACACACGGACCACAGTTCCTGAAAACGCGGTAATAAATAACGTTTCCATCTCATTAAAAAATATATTTATTGCTGTGACGACACAGTTTACGAAAAAATGAAACAATTTAGAAGCATTAGTTTACGTACGTGGGACAATCAATTTCATTCTTGCTGATAATTTTTGCACTTTAAAAAAATTATATACCTGATAATATAACTATTATTTTTTTATCTACAATGCCTTTTTGTGTAAAAGTAAAATGAATGAAAGCATCTAATAATTTGTATCTAATTTCGATAGTAATATGAGAAAATCTGACAACTGTAGTAGTACAGTTATAGGAAAGCGATGTTAAATCTAACTAATCACTGTCTGTTTATATATCATAATATTATAATTCGGGCGTCATCTTTTATCTTATTACAAATTAAATTAATCAACTAGAAAGATAAAGAGAAAAAATATATCTTATTGATTGGTGTACTATATCTACATATTTATATCATAATAGTTTTCTTAATAGATTAATTAATAAGCTAATCCTAATAAAACACTAAACGTGATTAAAACTATTATATTATTAAACAAAATTATTTTAATTTTTAAAAAACGATCAAGCAGAAAGCACGCGTTTTACACTGCGATTAGAAATCTTTGATCAGTATCAAAAGTTTTATTTTGTATTTAGCAGTATATTTATTTTTTAGACACATCATATACAGGGTGTAACAGACCTAGTTCACAATACTTTAGGAGGTTACACCTTATAAAAATATGAGTCGAAAATGTTGAAGCTACCATGTCCTATTCTCAACCATTTCAGAGATATAAGCATTTAAATAAATCATAGTCACTGAAGAGTTTTAATTAATTGAAATTAATATTTTATAGATTTCAAACGATATATTGAATATCAAAATAAAAGGTCATTGAACTTCCAACAGTTTGTTATATATAGATTTTTTTAAATACATTGCTAAACTAGACAAGCCTGTTTTAGGGCATATTGGCTAAGAAATCATTTTTACAAACCAAATAAACCGATACAAGTCATTGATAACTAGGCAGAACACAACTGAAATACAAAATGAAAGTACATACAAGGCAAAGTAAAAGTGAAAATATATAAAATCAGAGAATAAAAATACTAATGTGCAATACAATATGTATGTATAAATAAAATGTATGCACGTACAAGGTAAAGCTAAGTGAAAATATATAAAACAAATAATAAATATCTCATAGAGACGAAGCTATTTTCTTTTATTATATTTAATGGAAAATATATGGAAGTATGTGTAATTACAGGCCTTACGACCTATCTTTCAAAAAATTGATAGATATGGAGATTGATGGCTGAGAATGGTGAACGTTATATTTATATAAAGTGATCACTTAAGCCAACCGATGACAGGTCGTGAGCCCTGTAATTACCCATACTTTCATATATTTTCCATTAAATATAATAAAATAAAATAGCTTCGTCTCTATGAGATATTTATTATTTGTTTAATAACAGTGCCTTTGTAGGTGAAAATCCAGTAATTGTGTTTTTGGACATATTCAAAAATTTCTGAAAATATATAAGATTAAAAATTATAATGCAGTATAAGAGTACACATAATACAGTTATAAGAACTATTTCATAATATTCAATAGTTTACTCTCATTTATTATCATATAATAAATTGCCGATCAAAATAATGTGATAGGATAATACAGAAAAATCTGGTTCTTCGGAAGATACAAATTTTTCTGCATAAATATCATTGCAATTATACTGAGGATGAAGACGATAACAGCTATACTGACATAAACAAACTCTTATATTCATATAATGAATAAGGACTGGTAGGAACAGAATGGTGATCTGTATAATCAGGGAACGCTCTGGTCTCGTATTATCTTTAGGTGAAAGCTTTTGTCCGTTTTGGAGCCCCTAAGCTTTGAACCTCCAGAACGGACAAAACGGTTTTGTCCATTTTGGAGGTTCAAAGCTTAGGGGAAGCGTGAAAAAACCCCATTCACAATGGCCGACGCCGGAGTCTTCCGGGAATTCTAAATGTGGTCGGCAAACGGCAGAACCAACGCCGACGGCGCCAGAATGTTGATATATGACTTCAGCAGCGTTTAGCCTTAATACATTATGGACACAATAACAACAAAAGTTCGCGCCAACCTGCGAAGGTGCAAGGGTGAAAAAATATCAGTATATTTTATGAGTATACTTCACCAAAATGTATAATTGACAAGTTAGAGTTTGTAGTAAGACACCATTCATCTTCTCAACTCTGAAATAAAAAATTCAACACATGTACGATTTGGGAATGCTTTCAACAAACCCGAAATCGAATTTGTAACGTCGAGAAATCAGTGGTGAATTAACGGTTTAAAGAAATGTTACCTCGCGTACGGACACAGTCTGAAGTTTTTGTAAACCACCAACTTTTGTTTATTTCATAATATGATATAAATATAATTTATATAAAATTATTATGATTGGAATGAATCAAAGACTAATTACGAAAAAATAGTGAATTCTATACATAACATTTTATTGTAAATACAAGCAAGATTGGAATAATATAGAAGTTTGTTCAATAAAAAGCAGATAAATTATTACACTTTAACAATCACATGTCTTGAATAATTAATGAAATGTATCCAAAAATGTGGTATCTGATTACGAAGAAAAATGATTCGTAGAATGTTGCTGTTTATATACTAATAATACCTACTCACAAAGTGCGAACACACCTTATACTCCAGATCAACCCTCTTTCTTTATCCTCTTTCAGACCCTATTGTTAATAGTTTTAGGGTTAAAAATGATCTTCAGCGGCGGCGCCCGCGGGCTCAGACAGGCGGGCTACATCTAGGTATACCTTATCGAACGATCTGCCGCATTCTAAAAAAGCGCCGACCATTTCACTCCCTCCGTTTCCGGTAAATAAAAAATGAGAGTACCTTTCCGAGTCGTGGCCAATAATTTGTAAATTCACTCGAAGCACAGGACGCCGGCAAATGTTCAGGCCGCAGAAAGCTCTGGAATTCGGTTGGCAAATAAATAATATACAAAATGGCGTCTTCCTCGGAGTGCGTCGGTTTCATTTCAAATAAAATTCGTTATGCAGGTATTCGGCGGGGGTAGCGTCGCTTCACCAGAGACATTATTATATGTAGACGTGTTTGAAATTATTTACGATTAACTAATAATTTAATCATTACGTACACAACAAATAATTCGTAAACACGGAAACTTTTGAACTTAAATAATATAAATTAACTAAATGGTATAAAATCATATAGCTATTGATAAAAATTATTACAAAAATATTATAAAAATTCTTTGGTCCGTGTATATTACTAAAATAAGGTAAACTATACCTAATGATTGACTGGAGTGGCTCGCGACTAGATCATACAAAATGTCGAATTAATATCTGAACACTTGTTTTAAAACGTTATTATTAAAATATTATTTTAAGGAAACAATGATCAATTTGAACCAGTGATTTTGTGATATAGCGAATATAATTAAACTTACTAGTATAGCGTTAAAGCGCTCGCCTATCGATCGAGTAAGTGTATAAACTTGCATGTACAAGCATTTAGCTTACTTTGAAAAGAGTAGGTAAGAATATTGAAATGACGTGTATTCAGCGGCGTGCGCTATAGGCATGGACTTAGGTTGTGCTGCTAATAACGATGGCGTAAAAGCGATTATTATCATTACAGGTTATATTCGGCATGTTTTTGTGTAAGTATACCTAAAAGAGCAAAATATTTTATTATAAAAAATAATACCACGTTTAAAATTTATTGGAATCAAATCCGTTTCAAGCACACACTTGCGGCATTTTGCAACACGTCTGTTAAAGCGATGACGTGTATTCAGACCACCGCGCGGTGCGAGACTTGCGTTTAGTTCTTATACATCTAAGACAGATTTTGCGAAAAAACATATGTGCAAGTTTATTTTTCAGTTCTTAATCGTTCAGCTAGTTATACGGTTTTAGTTAACACGTTAACATGAGAACAGAATTATTTTCGCGTAAATTTAGGTACATACTCAATAAATTAATATTTCATTTACATTTTTTTTGCAAAGATTATAGTTATGCACAGCTTTTTTTATTGTATAGAGTGCACGCCCATATTCTATGTACACATCTTTATTTTATTTTTGCTTTTTTGCCGACCGGATTCCAAACATTCTTTATTTTTGTTATTTATCAGGGCAGAAAATAAAATACTAATTATTTAATATCTAGGGCATATCTGTATGTTTACGTAATTTAGCATTCACTTGTATTTAATATATCTGTACCTGGAAGAAAGTTGAAAATAATTCATTTCTCTTAAATATATTTTTTTTATTTTACATAGTGTCAAAGAATTGTAAAATGCTTTCAGCTTTTTCCTTTTTTAATTATTTATTTATTTAAAAAGTAAAAAACGCCGGAAAAAACAACGCATTACCCCGATTTCAGCAGAAAGTCAAAAATTTATGCTGAGATATCTTTAAAACATACACTCGGGACTTATCAAATGTTGGCAGTAACCCATGATATATCTGTTAGAAAAAATAGAGATATGGTTAGGTTACTAACTCAAACCTCGCAGCGGAAAACCGTTTTTCTTCTTGGCACAACGTATGCATACATGTTTACATTTATATCACTTGCTAAAGCATATACCTACATACTTATCTAATATTTAATCTGGATACCCGCAACGTAATGCGAACCCGCCCATGAGCTCAGGAATTCAGTGCGGAGCAAAAAGGGGCCGACGGGACATCGATAGGACGGCAGGTCAATAGCCAGACCTTTTTTATCTTGACGCATATTACATTTTCGCTCTTTCGACTAAACGCTTAACCGTATCAAATAATGTCTGTTTAGATAAAATATAGTCAACACTATTGAAATAAATGTTTCCTTTGGGTCAATAGAAAACCTCGTGTATATGTGTATAGGTTACACACATACATTATATCAAGTGATAATCAAAATAAATCGAATTATGAGAATATAATGTTAGGATCGGTTTTATCTTAATAATTATTAAAGTACAGAATATTTGTTTATCCCCGAGCATTTTGTGTGATTTGATAACAATATTCTCGGGTACGAAAGTGATTTATGTATACAGTAGAAACCATTTAACACGAAAACTTTTAACATGAAAAAGAGGTTAACAAAAAAAAAAAAATGCTATGCGATTTCATACATATATTTTCATTAAACGTGAAACAACAAAAAAACGTAATTATTTTATTCAACTAAGTTGTTTACTGTGTATGTTTATGACTCAAATTTCTATTTTATGATTTATTAAGATGTCACTTGCCGCACACTACCCATATGATTTTAAACATTACCCAGATTTATTATCGGCCGCATTGTCATTGAATTACTTATACTATTATAATTTTATCAGTTTAAGATTTTTAAATTAAATTTATATTGACTAGGATAGCATCTGTAATATCTTTCATAATGATAAGGTATTTCAGTTTCCATGTTAAACGATTTCTACTACGTGAATTGCATTACTTTTTTTTTTACACACATAAAATTTATACAGGGTGAATATTATGTTCAAGGCCAATGTTGCTTTTAAATAAATAGGATATAGAATACTATTTTTTAATTTAATTTATATATATCAATTATTTGGTTTATTATAATTATGTATAGAATATGATATTGGCCGAGTGGCCGCCTCTGGCGGCGGCACAAATGCGTGCTCTTTTAACCATATTTTTAATAAGATTCTCGCACACTTCGCGTGTTATTTCAATTTCATTTCGAATATTGTTCTATGGTATCGAAATTATGTTGGCTTATTGGCGAAGACCTTTCCTTTTAAGTACCTCCACATAAAATAGTCGTGAGCCGTCAAATCAGGTGATCGAGGAGGCCAGTCGACGTCATCACTTTTTGACACTGTGCGGCCAGGAAAAATTTCAAGCGTAGCTAGGGCTGTATGTGAGGTGGCAACTTCGTTTTAATACCACATGTGTTGCAGGCCCAATCGACTCAATTCGTACACCAAGAATTTTTCCAATATGTAACGATAGTGATCACCATTAATAGTAACAGCATTGGCATTATTATTTAGATAAAATGTTTTAATGACTTCAACACGTTGTTGAGGTGTTAGATGCTTCATATTAAATTGTAATCAAATACTCTCTACGACTACTAAAGTTGAGTAGACAAATATCTGCCAAACCATAATGGCGGTCTAACAAAATCGGCCCGGAACATACACCTGTACCAAGAAATTAGGTACTCTGTAAGTGCCCATTACCTCAGCAATGGGTTTTGTGGTTTACTGTGTATTGGCGCTAGACATCTCATTTAAATATATGTTTAATAAAAAGTAAGGGATCCTGAAGCGGATATTGGGATACGCTAGATGCTAGACGTACCGAAAAGGATTGGATACCGTTAACAATAACGGTTTTGAGCTTATCGGAAATGTAAGACTTAAGTCAAGTACAAGAGAAAACATTGCGCGCGGACAAAAAGTTGCACATTTCTAGGAAGTTCATTTTCATGTTTCATTTCTAAAAACTAGAAAAAATATAAATATAATAATCATATTGGTGATTTTAATTCCGCAGGCTTCGCACTTTGGTTATGCTTAACGTGAAGTTTAATCCCCTCAATGTATTGAATAAAATACATTGAAATATTACCAAAAATATAGATACGTCTGCATGGAAACCGCAATTTTTAAACAAAACTTTTCCACTATGTATAACTTACGCTGTTTTCTTCTTGGTTCAGAACTGTGTCCAATGATTTTTTTTTTTCAAATTCTCGAATTCTGCAACTAAATAAACATTTTATTTTCATGTTTATTCTTTTCGCATTCAATTGTCCGTAATATGTAAAGCTGAGGTGATATTTTTAACAAACGAATGTCAACTTTGAGTAGGTATAGCTAAAGATTTTTTCTCGTAAAATTTAAAGCAAGCATTGCTTTTGTTATTTTAAATTATGAGCGGCTTATTATACTTAAAAGTAATTAAGTTTTATAGTATATCGAAATATATAACTATTGTCTAAAAATAATCCGAAATTCTGTTTACGATCTTGTTATAGATTTAACACTAACTTGGAAATTGATCCATACTTAAAATATTTATTTTATCTATAATTCAGATTATTAAATATTTAAATACAAATGATGATAACAAATTACTTCCAATATATAGATTTTTTCTGTTATTAGATATACGAGTACCTATACAGTAGTCTAATAAAGAAATATGTATACAAAAAAACTGGAATATATTTATATACTCGTACTTACACTGAAAAACGTTTTACGTGAAAATATGTTATACATAATGGTGTGTGATTTCATAAATATGTTTTCTTTTATAATTAATAGCACTCGATGACTTGAATTTCTATTGACAAGTCCGATATCTGATAAGAAACAATAGATTCAAGGGTGACGCTTGCTGCACACCACCCTCATCATTTTAAGTAAATGGAATTACCCGTCAGTCGCAACATTCTGCTGTTTATGACTTAACTTTCTATGGACTAGGCCGGCAGCGAATAAACAATAAAATAAAAAGTTACAAAAATAACAGGGTGCAAAAAAAATCACAAAAATTTATCTACATGAAATTATATAAAATTTATCTACATGAAATTATATAAAATTTATCTACATTAAATTATATAAAATTTATCTATATTAAATTACATTAAATTTATCGACAATAATTTAAAATAAATTACATTTGTAGCGTTATATTGAAAGAAAAAAATGGCAACACGTTTGCTGTTTATTCAAAGATCTTTCTATCAACACCGCATCAATTATTATAATATTTAAAACTCTTTTCATGAGTTTTTTAAATCTCTTCTAACAAAAAATTCGCTTATCACAAAAGGAAATTTCGGTCCCAATAGTTTCATTTTAACCGATCTCCACTGTATATATATATTTACATGTAAGACTTCAAATTCGTACACGAATTACACGATATGTACGTAAGTAAATTGACGACCTTATTTGATTTAGTGGTAAGTTATTCGCCTAGTAATCGAGTAATCGGTGGTTCGAAAATCATTCCAGAAGACAGTCACTAAGTTAGTCCTATTTTCACAGAACTAAAAGAAAAACATTTCGCATCTTACATATCGACTAAAGTGAGTAATAACTATCCATTATTACGTACCTAAGAAAACTTAGTTAATATTTGAGCATTAAAAAATATACGTTTTCGTTGTACATTTATTTATTTATTTATTATAACTTTATTTCTTTATTATTTTATTTATTAATGAAACGAATTCCCAAGCATAAAAAAATTTCTTTTTCAAACTCTGATTTAGTTAAATTTTTTAATTCCGTTAAATTGTTCTATTTTGGAAACAATTTGGCTGACACCCACATCTGGGCTTGTATTTTTATGCGATAATAAGAATTTTACATAATAAACTATAGAGCACACATACGACACATTTGACAACTTTTTCCTATCACATTATTGAGTTCCCACAACAGTTTTAGGAATGAGGAAGATTATCAGGGAAACGCCCCCGCGGCAGGAAGAATCGCTGACCACAGGACTTCCTCGCGTGAGAACCGCTGGACATGGAAGTTGTCAATATTATGCCCGGATTACCAAAATAAAAGGCATTCATCTATGAATACACTTGCTCGAGAGATGCTCGATACACTTCATTAATTATCTCAATTCAATCGATCACGAAAACGCGCTTGATTGGTCTACCTTGAATTTGAACTTGAAACTCACGGATATCCGAGTAGGGTTGGGTTGGGATGAAAGTGCCGCAGGAAGAAAGTTCCATTACAAATATCTCATAAACGTTACATGTGAACACCACGTGATGTGGTGATATTCTCTCTGCCTCGTTTCGTACTTCGTCAGTCGAGTAAATGCGCTAGTCGGAGGTGTACGCGTCTATACTTTGTTTTTATGGTTGGCGAGTTTAATTTAAAAATTGCACAATTTTTCATTTTGTAACTACATTTTCTTCTACTGTAAGTTACAAGTAAGTTATCCTATTAACTTATATATTCTTTTATAAATATAGAGTACATTTTTAGCCATATACATTTGATATTTGTTTCGATATTTCGGTATAGGGTTAAAAGTGCCGCGGTGGCATTTTCTACCCCACTCCCGGTACTACTTGTACAAAATGTGTACACTCACATTTGTTTCTTCTTATTTGCAGAATAAGGACGTACAAGAGAAGAAATGAGTGGGGGAAGACTTCCATCAGCGTTATGAAGCAAGCTGCTGATTTGGTGATGAGGGAAAATAAATATTCGCTTGCTGATGTTACTGAAGAGATTCATAAATCGGTTATCAGAGAATCCTGAGACAGCAGCACATGGGTATAGATTAGCACGCTGGGTTTTCCAGGACAAGGAATAAAAGATTTTGGTACTTGTGGTACTTGTTACCCCTATCTCTATACCTGGAACTTTTAGCCCCACGAGTGGGGTTAAAAGTTCCATCTGACTAATCTTTTTGATTTTTAAATAAAAAGAAAACTCAATGCCATTCAATTGTTTTTGGTATATTAAATGAGTCTCACATATATATCCTTCAATACACATTATACAACATAAAAGCTCTATAATCACGTTATCCTGTCATTTGTTAAAAGTGGCACTCTCATCCCCACCCTACCCTACCGAGACTATAGACCCTCTGCTCCTTCATAAGGGGGCAGACATGTTTATTGAAATTTAATTAGTTATGTAGGATTAAAAAACATTTTCTGCGAAGATGGGGCGGAAGATGGAGAACCATTTTTATTCGTTTGTATTTAGAATGCAAATCGAAGTCATAGAGAATGGCTATAATATTGATGAAGAAGTTGTTTGGTCTACTAGTAAGACACTCGCTTGGCTTAGACTGAAAAATAGTAATGTAACGTGATTTCGTGTTCGCCTCTCTGTTTTAAAATAACTATAATATTTTCACATGTAGCTGAGACTGGACATAATGATTTATACGTTTTAGACGTTTACCGCAACACAGTACTTATATATAACAACATCATTGTGATTTCCTTGGAATGGTGGGATGGTGTGTGTATGTTTGTATGTGTGCCGCACCGCCGGTGCGGGTATGTGTGGCTATAAAAACGGCGCGCAGGATTGCGCGCGTCTCTTTTATCTGCGGTTCATCGGCTTAATAGTTTGATCTATACTAGTGATATACCTTGTACTAATTATAGCTTATTGTAATAAAAGATTAATTGTTAGTCTATTTCTTGGACCTTCACATTACGAGGTGTATACTAAAGACGTACTAAGATGTCAAGTACGTTACTATCATACATTGGCGTTAAGTACATATACATATATGTATGCACTAAATGGCAATGTATGATCAATATGCATCCAACAGTGTATTGATGGGTTGGACTATTGTATATAATAAACATATCCAATATTAGCAATATTTGAATATGTCCAAGAACACACAATTATTGGATTTTCACCTACAAAGGCACTGTTATTAAACAAATAATAGATATCTCATAGAGACGAAACTATTTTTTATTATATTTAATGGATAGTGTAGTTGTACTCGAAGAGTTTCCATATATTAACATATATACAACTTTCAAAAATTTGATAGATGTGGAGATTGATTAATGGGTGAGAATGGTGAACGTTATATTTGTATAAAGTGATCACTTAAGCTAGCCGAAAACAGGCCGAAAGCCCTGTAATTACCCATACTTCCATATCTTTCCATTAAATATAATAAAAAATAGCTTCGCCTCTATGAGATATCTATTTTTTGTTTTATATCCAATATTATTAAGCACGTGGTGAATATTTATTAGAAGAGTATGATTATTGAAATTTTGTTGCATGATAACAGTAATAAAAGAGTTAATTTACCATCACACCGTGCCCAGTCAGGTGGGCAGAGAGGAGTAGAGCGCCACACTCTTCTGCTTCTTCTTCCTGACACACAACCATTGCCCCATTCACATTCATAATTCTTCTCACGAATACGTATTATTTGTTAAAGATTCTAAAGGTTTACCTGGTGGCAATGTTTTCCACGGAAATCATATGTTTCTGGTGCCATCGACACTCGCATCATATATCTTTCGTACCATCTTCTCCTTATTCACTCATTCCACTTGACCAAACCGCCGAAGTGACCCAATGTTATCCTATTGAATATGCCAATGTTATCTTTATATTCATTTCCAATTTGTTCACTCTTCACTGTATTAAAAATTGATTTACCACGTGTAATTACGCCAGTTCCCTTGCATCATATTTTTCTAGCTCAAGGCTTCACGTAAGTACATCGGAGTCGGTACCAGACTCTGTTATTCAACTAATCTTGTGTCTGCTGACAAGTTGATATTAGCAATCCTCAGGGACGTCTCGTGGGCGTAGACAGGTAAATCGGCGCCTAAGAGAAGCAAATTGGGGGCGGAGTGTAATTATTATACCTAATATAAATATTTATATTGTTCAAAAAAAACTCGAATTTTTTTTTTTATCACACTTTAAGAGTCGATTTCTCAGAATTGTGCGAAAACAATCCGATAAGTACATCCGACATAAGTTACATATGTTTAAAAAATTTCAATGGGACAAATACCATAAATCAGCAAAGGGCCGTAGCATTGCCCGGGGCAAAAAAAGAATACATTCTGAAATTCGACTAGAGGAAACAGATTACCTAGGGACGTTACAGGCAATTACCGTTACTTTATTACCTACAGTCCTACCCTTCGATATTTTTCTTAGTCTCTCCATTCCCTTCGAACACTACGAAAAGCTTACAAAGTAGGTATACAAACCGTTCAAAACACCACATAATTTAAAACAGCAAACAGTAGTTTTACTGTTGAAATTGGCAAAATTAACTTTGTGGTTAAAATTCATATTTTTATTTGTTAACTTTGTTTTATTAACCACTTAATTGAGTTTAAATATGTCTGCCGGTTTCGAAATATACAATTTTCTTCTTCAGGATGTCATTACTAACTAGATGTATTTAAACTCAATTAAGTGGTTAATAAAACAAATAAAAATAAAAATAAAACAGTAGTTTGATGAAATATGTGAAAATGGTGGCAGGAAAAGCAATAGACAATATTTTCTGCAATAAACACAATTGTGTACCTAATCCGGCATTGTGGACCGGGCTCACAAAACGGAGCAAGGAACACCTGGAATATTATTTCGAAGAATGATAAAAAAATGTTTTAAAAATATTTATAATCAACTCTCTCGAAAGTGATGAAAAATATTATTGAAATATGATTTTTAATCGAATATTACAGGTGCTAGATTTTGTTATGTATCTGTTAGATAACGTTTATTACGTGAAGTGATTATTTTAAAACGTAATTTTCTTTTTAAAAGATTGCCCGATCGAGAGTATAGTGATTCGATTATATTCATGAATAAAACAGTAAGTGTAATTAGTAATTCTCTGGCCCGAAAGATGTAATCCGTCGGGTTGCCAGTAGTTGGTAGCTAGTGGCTAGTAGCTAGTAGCTAGTAGCTAGTAACTAGCGCCTTCATACTACACACATGCACATAATTAGTGCTTGTTTATCATGCCGACAATTTACATTTCACTACACGAGCAGCATCTTCAATAACTACTTACTTTTATTTTAGGAGAACACATTCTTATTGTGAAGTGAAGTGATATTATAAATATGAATTAAATATATTAATTATAAAGATATACATATAAAATCAATTTTATCGAAAAATACTGTTGTTGCGCCACCGGGATTCGAACCTGGATCTCTTTCCTAACCGGGGAAGGTGCATTATCCAACTATGCTACAGCGACAATATTTTTAGCGTCAATTTTCGAACCTATATGTTACCTTTTTGATATTAATACATTTAATCGTTCCATTATTTGACAGAGCCATCTACCTTATTTTTACAGAATCTCAAATACCTTTGAGTAAACTGATAGCAGGCGCCAGAATTATCAATTCATTTTTATTAAATTTTGGACACATTGATACAACTTTATTATTTTAGGAGAACACATTCTTATTGTGAAGTTGTAATTATTCATAATATAGATCTGTGATATTTTAAATATGAATTAAATATATTAATTAATACTTTTAACTTATTAAACAACCTAAAAAAAGCGGACAAGTTGTAACGATAATTGGTAACTGATTAATCGTAATTCTTCGTGTAATGACTGGTACACTAGAAAGTAAATCTCAGTTACCAATGATCGTCACAAACACAATTACAATAACAGTTTACCATCACTATTGCTATGTTGCATTTCTATGTAAGTTAGCAATGAACATGTACATTAACGTACAAGACAATAATGTTTATAATTCAGTATTTTAATGTAATTATTTATTGCCTATTCGTTAAACAAAATTAAATATGTAGCAGTCTAGACGGAGATTATTGTTTTATGAAGTTACGTAATTTGGGTTTATTTTCAACAAAGAAAATTATTTTTGACAAAATTTACGGTCACGGTCAGTGCAAAGTAACAGTTTGGAACTAGAAAGAAGCAATAATGATTTAATTATTACTCCAGTTAATTCGAGTCACTTAGGTAGTCTTCAGTTTAATAACTCCGCAATATCCGCCCTTACATATATAAACAAAGATAAAACAATGTTTTTATTGTGACTTAATTTGCAATTAAAACCGTCGCACATCGTTAAACCCAGGCTTAAAGTCAGACTTGACAGGAGGTGACGCCTTCAATTAACAATGGATGCCAACATGAATATACAGCTTATAAATAAATATCGTCCAAAGATCGGTCTTCATATTGCGTCGTTCATAAATCTACAATTACTCATCGTGGTTATGTCTTAATATTGACAAATTGAGGAAATCAGCAGGAATATTATGCTAAACTATTACCTTGTCTGTATTCTGTATTACCTTATATATTACATTTGCATTAAATTTCTGTTTCATGAGCTTATACAACATTTTAACAAATTTTTCGGTAATTTATTTAGGGATAGGATTAAACTTTGTTCCTCTAAAACATTAAACAACTTAATAATCTATCAATAATTAATAATAGATGTACGGTCTAATGATTTAGAAACAGAATCACTAAGTTTTATATTAAAATAATATCTTTAACAAAGTTACAGAATGTGTATTTGCCAAAAATGAAAAGTACCTCAATTATGAAAGTTTATTTGATATCATAATTTACAGCTAATTAAAGGCTATGAAGACAGGTTTCAAAATAAACCGAAAAGAATAGCTTAGTTTACCGCCTAGGACAGGACTCAAATTCAAAGAAAAAAAGGACTATTTTGATATTTGGGAACGTGTGAGAATTGTACTCTGAATAAAAGTTATTAATATAGTTATTGTTACACAAATATAAACATATTGTCTTTGAGTAACGTTGTTGTAATATGAAATATGGCCTCATTCCGTAAGATTGCTTTGGAAAACTATAAACACAAAATTTCAGGCCGAAGGCTAGTAGACATTAATCGCATTTAAAGCACCGTTGAAGAAATGACGTGCGATCGGCAAAAATTGAGTCGAACAACAATTACTACGGCTTCACTAGCTCATGCGTAAAAATAATAATTATATGTATAAATGTAAATAATATTTAAAATTATTAACAGTTCCCTACGTTTTCTTGCACAAATTATTGACATTTAATCTATTTTAAACACGATATTAAACACAAGAAAAATTGCAATAATTAATTAACCTCACAAGCAAAATATTATTATATATTATTAATTTATTTTCCTCAAATGCTAGCCGACCTTATCCTTGTACTAGTGATGAGATAAACTGTAAAAAAGGTTAATGTGAAGTAGGGATGAAAGTGGGTCCACTATATGGAGACCCTACGAATTTAAATATATACAGAGTATATGAATACTAGTTATGGCTTTACCCAACCGAATTTATTATCGACACACTTGGTTACAATAGTTTAGAAAGGAGATGACATTTCTGCAGAATACGTGGTAAAATTAAAAATTCTGAGATAACGAAGAACTTCAGTCTGCATTTTCCTGATAACTAGTTTAGGCAGTAGCATCATAAACAAATGTATCTCCCAATACCGAGCTGCCAATGGCTGTAGTCCTTAGTATGTAGCATTTTTTCGCATATCATTTTTCAAAGTAAGAAAAACTCAGGCCTTTAGTAGAACGTAGAACTCAATCCTGTGTGACTGGTAATGAAAAAAAAGTTCATATCGCACCTTATTAAATGCTTTATTTAATTTATATGTTTTTTTAATATTACATTTTCTTTATATTTGTTATATTATACCTTGTTCTTAAGTATTGTATGCTCCAGTGTTTCTCGATCTTTTTACTAAGGCGGCGCACTTGCATCAACATAATAATCCTATACGACGTTCCATATAAACAAATGTGACTCACAAACGTTGCGCGATCGACAAAGCTTTCACTTCATTCATTAAAACCGTTTCAACTTTATCTAGTCATATATCTTAATGCGGTGTCAATTCTCTGACGATACTACTAAGTCTACGTAAATAATAGTCTACTCGATTTATTCAGACTATTAACATTAATTATTTTTTTGTTATGTCAACGCTGCGGCAGGTGAAATGTCAATTGCGCATTGTTACAAGGTTAGGTTTAACGCACGTGTATTCCTATATAGTTATTATGACCTATTTTTATTTTATTTTAATATTTTAGAATATTTCTTTCCTATTTTATGTACTATGCTATATATTTTTATTTTTGTGTACATTATGTAAGGTCTGACTGTACATAAAAGTACCACAAATTATAATTAATAATTTTCCATCACAATCTGCTTATTTTATGTATGAATAAAATACACAGTTGCTAGACACTTAAGTTTAATAATTTGGGGGAGAAAGGGTTGACGCGCGCACCTTCTGCTAACAACACAGATCGCGGCAATTCGGCGGTAGAGAACGAACAGGATGGGAGTAGAAAAGAGAAAAAAATAGATAATTGTGCATTAGAAAACTCTATTATGAATCGAAATAAAATGGTACAAAGAACTGCAGAAATTAAGAACTAACGACGATGCTCGAACTGTGAGAATGGCCAATTTGCTGATCAATCGTCGTGCTAAACACACGTACACAAGTAGATGAGCTACCAAAAAAAAGATCACTTAATTGCGCCTACCTAATGGGTGTGAGATGTTACAAGTGTTAATGTTATATTAATATGCTCTTTATATATACAACTGAAGAAAATTTGCCAATGAAGCATTTTAATGAATCTTAAGATTGATAGACATGTTAATTTTTACATTTTTGACGGTTTTACGGAAATTCTATTTGCCCTAATCAGTATAATTGGCTTACACAACATCACAGACTAAATTAGTGCTGCTGTTGGGACAGCTCAGCTACATACTAACGTAAAGCGGCATTAAGGCATTGGCATCATGCGATTTGTCACTTTTAATTTAGGCAAACAATCAGGTGAATTGTAAATGATGTGATCATAAATGAAATTCCAATTATAGTAGAAGATCTGAAACAAAATTTATCTATATCTAACTACAGCAGTGAACCAACGCCGAACGTGGACAATTGATAATACAAGTACACACTTAAATAAAAACTGTGAACGCGTACATATAATAGTGTATTGCAAATTAAAATATTTTCTCTGCATATAATTAAAAAAATTATTTGGAATGTTATATCAAGTACATATCCATAATAATTTCCGTCTATATCTATAACTATAGCGGCTTCAGTAATGTAATTATCGGTAGTTCTTGATTAAACGGCCATGTCTGTGAGACGCAAGCATGGCAAAAACAAACGTGTTTTTAATATCTCTAGGTTAAGATTACATAAATATTTTCTCTTTTATATGTTCAATAACAATACATAAATATATATTTAATTTGAAATGAAGTGTACTCGTAATAAAGACGAGTAAAAAAAAAACATATTTTAGCGAAATCCTATATTGACACGTCATCTTTTTTCTTTCTATGGAAGGGAGAAATCTTACCATAGAAATTGTCTATCCATGATTCTTATATGTCATTTATGTTCGTTTTGACACCTAATTTACAAAGATGGAATAATTTTAATTACATCGACATTTTATTTACGTGTGGCTTGTTTTGGGAAAGCTCTATCATTGAAATATAAATTCTATTGGGACCCTGACCGCGTAGCGGCCACAATAACCGCCCGCAGGGCCTACCAGTAAATAATAATCTCGCTGTCATAAACATGTTATTATAATTATTAACGGGAATGTTACAACAGGTGAATGGCCCGCGGTTGACGAAAGTTTGACAAGCGCTGTTTAACGTTTCCATCCATCTCGCTGACTGCACATCAGGTTGATAATTAGACGACTTATCGCACAGGTTGATGGTTTAGCAGAGGTTCCCCGCTGCGAGCGGTCGCGGTCTGTCGCCGCCGGTCCGAGGGTCCGACCTCTCGTGACTGCAGGCCGACGGTTTTTTACCCCTTGCTTACAGACCGTCACCACATAAATATTATAAATATTGTTTTTACTCTCGAACGGCTCGTGCGCGAGCAGATTGTAAGGGAGTACAGTAATAGGGTGAAAGCTTTATACTCGACAGTAAATTACGAATCCTACCACTGAATCCAGAGCCAACTTTATCCACATAAGCATCCCCCAAATGGTATCGCGAGGGTACATTATTATTATCCATGCAGCTAATCACCATTTTATTTCTGTTACATTACTTAAACCATTTAAGAATTATGCAATTTTAAAATCAAATGCCAATTTGGTTAAGCAACGCCTATCTATATTAATAATTTTCCACGATCGGTATGTTGGTCCACCGTCCAAATCGTCCGCGACACTGGATTGGCATTTGCGGGTGTCGATAAAGTAATAAAATTAATTTGAATTTATGTAGACACTAATAATATTACAATATCAAAAACAAAATTTAAAAAAAACTTTGTTTAAAACCACTATTTATTGATGCATCAACATATTTTTTTTATCTATGCTTGCATTTTTTTAATTTTAGTATACATTGTTTCCTGAAGAAGATACCATAGGTATCGCGAAATATGCTAATTTATCAATAAATAATGGTTTTAAACAAAGTGCTTTTTCTTATTATTTAAACGATATTACATCAAAAGAAATTTTATAAATTGTTTTTGTATACGTGTTTATATATACCTATATATGTGTATATTAATATTTTATATTATGAATTTTACGTTTAAGATGATTATTTCCGGCAAACCCTCGAAAATGCTGGTGCAGCTAACTTACGCAAGCTGTAGAATAGCCACGCAGTTAGCTAATTTTTTAGCTTGTTAGCTAACATTCTAAAATAGCATCGTTTACAATAGAATAGATAATAATAGGATGGCGCCGTTAGCTAATTTTCAATACATTTTATAAATACCATCGTTTAAAACAGAATAGACAATGATAATATGGCCTCGGCCATTAGTTAATTTTCAATACATTTCATACATCTATAATCGTTTGTTTACAAAAGAATAGACAATTGCGTAGTTTATCAAAGAAGCATACCACCTCTAGGATATAGTTTATTAATTAAAAAATGTATTAAAAGAGTTTTCACGGCCGTGTCGAGTTTTCTGGCTATTCCATGTATATCTCTGACCTCTCTGACCTAGGAGATTGAGGCACTCGAAAAAATAAACTGTAAACAGTAAACTGAACATAGAAAATGGTTTGATTGGAATAAAACAAAATTATTATTTGCACTGGAACAAAACATCAGTTGAAAATATGAATTAAATATATTAATTAGAAAGATATACATATAAAATCAATTTTATCGAAAAATATTGTTGTTGCGCTACCGGGATTCGAACCTGTATCTCTTTCCAAACCGGGGAAGGTGCATTATTCAACTATGCTACAGCGACGATATCTGCTATCAGACTACTCAAAGGTATTTGAGATACCGTAAAAATAAGGTAGATTACTCTTTCAAATAAGGGAACGATTAAATGTATTAATATCAAAAAGGTAACACATAATCGATGAGAGTTACTGTTTCTCTTGAAACTCGAGTAGTGCTAATAAACTCAAGTAGAGTAATAACATTGTTTCATTTATATCCATCCATTATGATGAAACTCTACAAAGTTAACGCAGATTCTATCAATAATATACTACTAAGATTGTAGAACTCATCGTTCGGCCACGCGCTCGGTTGGATTTACGAGTATAAAGAAAACACTTTTTGGAAATCAAAAGATTGAATGTGTAATAAAACTATTTTAATGAAAATTAAAATTCTTCTGATCGCTCATAAACGCGAATCTTGTATACTATTACCATTTACTAGATACAGGTTACGAAATAGAAATAATATAAATATAAACTAATAGAAATAGATATAGATATATAATATAAATATACATAGTTAGCGCATTTTAACATAGTATGTTTTAAAAAAAACATTTTTATTGTGAAGTTGCAATTTTAGAATATTATAGTTATTGATAGATAATTAGATAATTAAAGCAAATCAGATGAATTACTTACGAAATCGAAAAAATACATAGTTTCCGTCGATATATTTCTATTTAAAAAGGCACCAAATACCTGTAACATCATTCTTGTATATTACAGTACATCCGGGAGATTTTATATTTATTTTAATTTTCCGAAAAAAGGCTATTTCTAATATTACAACATTTTGAACGTTCTGTGGGAGCTCCGATAAAACATATAGAGACTATGTTAATAATCTAGTGCCGATATTACATATTTATCGGATTGGAGGAATTAAATGAGGTTGCAAAATTTGTCGTACAGTTTTACGTCGTCGACGATAATGTCACTTTTGTTATACTTTTAGGGGTTAGGACGGTGGTTAAATGAAATAAATGTGATTTTGGCGTGTTGAGGTGTTTATTGTCGGTATGATAAAAACAAAGACAGATAATAATGAAAGGAATGGATGAGTGCAGATGTAGAAGTTCGAAGTGAAGCGAGTTGGCGATCTTGCTCGGCGCACGTGGGCCGGCAAGACCGCCGTTGTGAAACGATGAAACTGGAGAGACTGCCTAGCGGTGAATTATCGAGCCAGGCTTGTAGCAGCAGCCGGCAGCGCTGTCGCTAGCGTCGACGCCGACTGAGATGGCGGTGGATTTGAATTCAGATCGCTACATACTCATAGATCACCGCGGGTGATTTAAGACGAGTATATGAAGCAGTATTAACCAAAATGACGGACATTTAAGGTGGTAGGAGGACATGTTCTCCGTATGGATACTATATGGTAATCCTAGCTGGGATGGACACAACGCGAAATACGATATGAACTTAAATATATGTTATTTCTATAACGTGGATAACATTGACCTGAAAAATAATAGTGGGAACAAGACAATGACCATTGGTTTAAATTCCTTGACCTGGTAATCTTTGACTGGATTCCCTATTCCGGTTACGCATCTATTTACAAAAGTATTAACAATGGACGCACGTTGCGGCTACTTGACTTAATGAGATTAAGTTCAAGCACAGTATGTGACAAGTTGAATTTAAAAAAATATAATTAATATTTATTGATAAGAGCTTATAGGAACAATTAAAACAAAAATTGTTTTTTTATTAAAATCGTTGAATTTTGCGTTAAGCCTAAAATCGCACAGTGACGTTGTAACTAGTTTTTTGAAATATTTATTTATTAATCTGTTATATTATAATTACAATGTTACAATACAATAATAAGTTTTTTTTTAGTTCTACAACTTCTCTAAAAAGCATGTACTTGTGCAGAGAAGAAGATTACATATTAATAATTATTGTTTACAATAACTAGCTTATAATAAAATAAAATACGATGTATTAATAGCAACTATACAAACATATTATAAATTTCGGGGTACATGTTTATCTTTAAAGTATTTTTTGATAGCAGTTTTTTATTTGACATTTTAACAATTTTTTATAACATGAATTAAGTATTTTACATTTTTAAAATTTCATGGTTATTTTTCGCTTACCTCTCCAAAAAAGAGACTAGCTCTTGTGTTTGGAGAGGGAGTTACACTATAATAATTTTATATATTTTATTTATTGTCTATTTGTGTGCTTCTGACGTGTTCTGTAATATTGTTTATTTTCTAATTATGTGTTTTCGAAGTGTTCATTTAATTTCTTTCTAAACTCTTTTATATCTTTTATTTCTTTAATTTGTGTAGGGAGGCTATTGAAATTTTTTATCCGTAAATATATAAAAAATTTCTGAGAGTGTTTGGTGTTACATTTACGGATTTTAAAGTTATTTTTAAACATTAATGATGTGCTTGTTTCAAATTTTACAGTGTTATTTTCTTTAATTAATTAAGATTTTTTTGTAAATGTTTTCTCTTTTGGGAACTGGGAATTTTGCAAAAAGTTTTTGTGTTGAAAAAGTTGATATTTTAAAAAATTATATCTTTGTTATCATTAATATTCCTGATGTTTTCGGGTAAGTTGTTAAATTATTTTTTCCTTTGTGCGTATAGTGGTGTTGTGCAAATGATGTGTTAATTTTTGAGCATGAAAATACAAATTTAAACCTAGTACGATTTTCAGTGATAAAATGATATTTTCCTTTTTCTTTTAATAATTGAATAACAGAATTTCTTTTAAGTAGATCATAAAATGTTGGTGCTTCGAATTCTTCGAAAAGTAATTTTGTCGGATAATCTTTTGGTTTTTTTAGTATTAGTTTTATGATAAGTTTTTGTACATTTTTTACTGGAATCATATTATAAGCTGATCCCCAACTAATGATGGCATATTGTAATATGGATTGAATAAATGCATAGTATACTAAGTATCTATCTATTTAAAATTATATCACCATTTCATTTTCATATTTTTAAATATTAAATATCGAAAACAAATATCATTTAAACGTCAATTATTGGCAGTAATAATTTTAGTCGAACATTTCTAATCACATAATACTCTTCGAACGTCACAACCAAGTACTAAAATTCGTGACTGATTACAGTAAAACTATAAAACACTTCTCATCCTGCAAAATAAAAATGCACTCATAGACCTGTTTCATACATGCTTATATTTGTATACAATGCACAATAAATTATCATTATGTAAAAATAAATTAATGTATTTTACTTAGAACTGCCAAACTTCTATTCATGATACCTGACTTAGTAATATTATCACTTATCCTCTAGATCGTTCGTGATGTATATAACTGCTGAGGCTCTACTGATTTTCACTAATATAATGATAAGAACATTACAAACCGTCCTGCCATGCACTAGTGAATCGCCGAATACAAATAAATTCGACGAATATTGAGACATTACTAAGCTCCGAAGGAAGATAAAAAGGCAACATCATAAATAATATTAAAATATTTATAAGAGTAATAATATTACAAAATAAGACCATCACAACTGTATACATAAATTATGAACATAGATGGAATAGAACATAGACAAGATATTATTCTTGTGTTTTGATCAGATTATTCTAGTGAGACGTGGTTTTTTTTTGGAGAGTCAATTTAATGTAAATCTTTTTGCAAAAACTAGCAAGCAATACGTGCTTTCAATCAATTTTATTATGAAAGATCCATTCAATCTTAAAGCATTTCCTTAAAAAATAATCTCTTAAAAATTTAAATTATCACCGAAATTAGAATTATCTTTGGTACACCAAATCTCGAAATATTCCCATGTGTAGGCTTAACAAATATCTAGCCAACAGATTATGTATGTTTTCTTTAAAATCAATTTATTATCCATGAACACTGTACTTTCCCCTCCCTTAATGTTCCGTCTATCTGTATAGGTATTCTGTCTCTCTCTTTCGCATATAATTTTATATTCTGTCTCCCTTCATGTTCTATTTAACTTTTTTTTTGTAGCATAAATAGTACATATGAAAAATAAAGGTACATAATTGCTTTACTAGACGTAGTCTGTTCTAAAGCAATTACCTGTACAGTTATTAAAAGTTGTAAATGTTAAGAGGTAAGTAAGTATAATGAGTGAGTTATAAAAAGTTATGTGAAAAAAGTACATTCTGTCTCTCTCTTTCACGTGTAATTTTATATGCTATGTCTCTCTTTATGCACGTATATATATACGTGCACTATTCTTGTATTTATGACCAGTTTTAAATACGTCCTGATGAAGCTTGAGATAAGCGAAACAGGTTGACGTATAATAAATTTCGTGGTTTCATACAAAGTGATTGTTATTTTATTTAATATAATAAATTAATTATTAGCTAAGAAAAGTGTTTTTAAATTTGAATGCCATACACAAATACTAACCTTAAACAATCAACTTCAATGTCAATTTTATATTTAAACTTGTATAGATAAAATAAATAAATAATATCTATCAATAACTACCGAGTATTTTGCGGGGCACCAGATTCGGTTTAATTTTAGTGCACGACACAATGTCCAGTTGCCATGAAAAGCAAAGTTAAACTATTCGGTAGTTTCATGTACATGGACAGCTCGTCTTTATACGAAACAATCTATCCGAGCTTCAATTTCAAAACGTTTCAAAAAACCATGTTGAGAAATATATGAACTTTTACTTGATAAGATGCAGTGTGAAAAATTACATATCTTCACAAGGCATCTTCAACTGTGAGGCGCACCCTCTAAGAGAATCACAAAGTTCCTGTTAGGTGGCTTTACAACACATTTTTATTGTTTAAATACACGGGGGAAGCAAATTTTTTTAATTTTTAGGGAACCAAACAAACTTTCTCGCTATAATTTGGACTGACGCTAACATATCTGCATACGAGGATGTTAACACCATAAAAAAGTGGACGGATGAAAACCTACATTCAATTAATACTGATAAAACGTACTTTCTCCGATTTCCTGTTCAACAGAAAGATAACACTGAATTTAATATTAAAATTTGTTTTTTTTTCGTAGGAAGCAATCACTGTGGTTTGACATATTATATTAAATAAAATAACAATAACTTTGTATGAAACCACAAAATTTATTATACGTCATAGAATTATATTTTATAACATATAATCTTATGATTCTATAACGTATAATTAATTTATTATACGTTATAGAATTTTATATTCTATCTCTCTCTCTCTCCCTCTTTATGTATATATAAGTGAACTCTTTTTGTAATTATGATCATTTTAAATACGTTCTGACGAAGCTTGAGATAAGCGAAACCGATCGACGTATAATAAATTTCGTGGTTTCATACAAAGTTATTGTTATTTTATATAATATAATATTAAAATTCACACCAAAGCCCGTACTCAAGGAGACTTTTGTGAGCAATGTTCATCAATTGAAGAAAAAGACAGTATCAAGTACCTAGGAATCATAATAGATAACAAACTCAAATGTTAAGAGTATATTATTAATCTTACAAACAAAATAAGGAAAACTTCCTACATAAGACTCAGAAAAATCTCTTATCACCTATAAATCTAAAAATAACATATTACGCGTTTGTACAGTCACATTTACAATACGGTATTATTGGATGGGGAGGAGCATATAAAACTTCAATATCACAATTAGAAATTACTCATAAAATGACGTTAAAAATAATTCTTAAAAAAAATGACTATCCAAGTGCCTAACTCTTTACAGAATTCAATGTACCAAAAATGATAGACATATATAAAAAAAATTCAATAAACAACATTTTTAAAATTAAAAATAAATTAAATATTAGAAGCGATACTGGCACAAATCACTCTTGAAGGGTGGATTGCCTGTTTAAAAGAAGAATAAGAATAAGCGATTTACGATCTACAAGAATTAGAGACAAAATTGATATTCCAAAACTTAAATATATTGCAACCCAAAAACATTTTATTTATATTTTATTAAATTCTTTAATAATCTTCTCCTTACAATCAGAAAAATTACAGACTATTATAAATTTGTATCTGAAACCAAAAAATATATAATAAATAGACAGATCTTAGCCCTGTAATTACCCGTACTTCCACATATTTTCCATTAAATATAATTTTTTTAAATAACTTCGTCTCTATGGGATATCTATTATTTGTTCAAAAATATGTATACAGATTAACAGACACATTTTTTTTATTTGTACTATTCTCCTTCTCTATACACGAGTCTCCGACTCTCATAGAGAAGAAAAAAAAAAGGATTATGTTTATATAAAATGTATTGTATCTGATTATATCTTCTAATATATATATTTTTTTAAATCTATTAAAAAAACTATTACACGCTATATCAGTAACTCGATTACTGATATGAAGATATCTTAATTGTTCCACAATGGTCTATACTGTTGCAGAGGTCAAAGAGAACATTTGACAAACTTCTATATTTTTAAGCCACATTCTATCCCACGAAGAATAATTTAAATGTTTCCAATTTTATTATTTCATACTTCCGACATAAGTATTTGTTTATTTCTAACTGATAATAATTTTGTTTTAAAATGACTAAAGTTATGATTTCAAAAATTCAGAAAAAATAAAATTAAGGTTTGGCGGATACAAGGCAATCAATTAAGCCGCCAATGCAATATCAACGAGCTAGTCGCTGAAAAAAAATCGATTAAGCCTTGGTTAAATCATTAGTGGACGATAATCTGATGCAATAATAAACATCGAGTCGCCTTTCCAAGTTATTCCAAGAATTATGGACTACCTTATGAATTACGAATGTTTGCAGTGTTGCACTGGGTACCCAATTGTTATTCGGTATATCCGTGAAGCAAACTCGTTCTAACCGTGAGCGATTCTATGGAAATACGCGCCAATTAAATCATTGGGCCTTTTTGCTCGTTACAGCCGTCATCTCGTTGCGCTATATGCTTGTTATAAGTTCGACTGTATTTATTTTAGATGTTCAATGTTCTTTGTTATCTATAGAATCGTGGAAATGTTAATTGTTATAATCACTCAAAATAATAGTCAACTTTGTATTATATTGTTAGCAATACTAAACGGTTAAGGGTGGTTACTTCGGGCCGAAGGAATCTTCAATACAATTTGAAGGATAGCACAATCAAAGAGTTTTAGAAACAATTACCTGAGTAATGAAAAAATTCTGAAGTTAAGACGTGTAGCACAAATGTTAAAGAAATAATTATTATATTCAATTATAGATTATCAGGAAAATTACTATTATTAATAATTATAAAAACCAAGAAGAATATGGACAACTTAGATTCTAATCGTAAACAGGTGTGATTAATTTGAGTAAATCTATGTAATATCCAGTAAAAATACCGGTTCGTTAAAAATGTACATTGAGCAAATTACAATATTACTTGAAAATTACTTTAATTATTTTACAAAAATGCATTATCTGATTGAATTTGAAATTTGATAAAATACACCTATTATATTTTAATAAACTAAACATTACATTATATTTTAATAAACTAAATATTCAGTCGTGACAATAATAAAACTCAGTTGTGTGTGTAGTCCAAAGTTTTATATATTTATAAATGAGAGTAATCAAATTTCATGTTCTAAGTAATTAGTTCCATATTTTTAAAATTAGCTTTCTTTAAAATATGGTACTAATTACTTCGAACATGACATAGAATCTGTTCGCTCTTTTAAATATGAGTGCTGCATTTGACACAATCGATCAGCAAATCTTGCTTGAGAAACTGTAAAAAAACCTATATCGTAGATGGAAATGCACACGATTGGTTTAATTCATATCTTCACAATAGATCGCAAACGGTGCGATTTCAAAATTCAACCTTCTCTACATCTACTTCTAACATCAGGGTACGTCAGGGATCAGTTTTTGGACCACTACTATATATTTTATATACGAAAGATATAGAATGTATAATAATATCGTCAGGATTATGGCCACACTGCTATGCAGACGATACGCAAATTTATTTTCTCTGTAAGCCGGATGAGACAGACATTAATAGGAAAAGAGAAAATAGGCGAGTGGATGGCACAAAATAGACTTACATTGAATCTATCCAAAACAGAGCTACTATGGACAGCAACACTTAGAAGACAACACTTAATACAGGATTCAATATCCGCAAATAAGTTAGGCGTGCATATTGATTCAGATCTTTCAATGAATACACAAATCAACAAAACTGTCAGTGCATACTTTAATCAACTGAGACAGATTAAAAGTATTCGGAGACATCTTCCTCCTGAGCCAGCCTGTCTACGTATAAATGCATTTGTGGTGTCACGTATAGACTATTGTAATAGCATTTATGCTGGCCTGCCCATGTTTCAGCCGGACTGATTACAATCCATTCTAAATGCGGCAGCACGGATAATATATGGAGTTTCTAAATTCTCTCATAACATCCCTTTTGCACGAGCTACATTGGCTCCGGTTCTTTGAAAGAGTTGAATTTAAATTGTGCTGATTGATGTACAAGGCGACACATAACATGGCGCCTGTGTATTTTCAAGAGCTTTGTATCCCAGATAATTTGAATAGAAGACGTCAAACTCTCAGGTCAGCCTCTACTTCAACCACAGGAAGGGTTGACGAACCGACCAGCCGTTACCAGAAAAAGTTTAATGAACGAGCATTTGCGGTGGCGGGCCCAAAAGCGTGCAACTCTGCTCTCCGTTATAATATACAGTGCTTCAGAGACATTATTTAAGAAGAGACTAAAAATGCACATTTTCAAAAAATCATTTCCATAGGTGAAAATAACAATTTTAAATACAAAGATAATGTTTATGTGTAAAGCGCTCTTGAGGGGAATTTTTTTATGAAAATTGTGCTATAAAAATTATCCAATATTATTATTATGACTAATAAAATAAAGTGACATAAAGTCATTACTCCCGATCGTGTTTCAGATGTCTTAAATCCGTTTCTTCCCTTAAAGGGGTTTCAAAGGAGTTAAATATTATAATAAATTTGAGCAACTTGTTTAATCCGAACCGGTGCAAACGGCAAACCGGTTGTTAAAATTGGCAATATCAAACTCGGGGATTTATCATTATGATTTCGAAGCTTTTACAACTTACTACTGCTACCTGAATATGTTATTTATTCCCGCACTTTTGTAATTTTTATTCGTGGAATTAAAAAATATATTTTATTTATTATTTTCCTAAATGTTAATCATGTAAAAAAGATTCCATATACTCTCAAGATTGACAAAATAGATGCCACAATTTTAGTCTAAATGTAATTGTAAATCTTCAATACTCGTAATGAATTTGCGTATATGAGTATAATGGATATACTAAACTGATCAATATAAAATATACATGGCAATTGTATTAATATTATCTCACAAATTTCATTCAAAATTATTTATTAGCTATCTTGTGTTATGTTGAACTATTATTTTATTTAAATGGAAATTCATGAATATGTTGACATCACAATCAAAAATTATTATCTATATGATATTTCGTAGAATTTTATTTATGTTGATTTTTGTGAATAGAGTACATAGACAAATTGTATTATTTCACCTAAATCAGTTGGATGCGGTTTTTTTAAATAACATATACATTGTATAACAGACCTAGTCCACAATATTTTATGGGTGGACACCAGACTAAATTACGAGTCAAAAAATTTTCAAGGTATATGCGCAAATTCTACACTGTTATAAAAAATATTATTGTTTGATATTTTTACAAAATCATGTTAAGCTTTAAGTTTACATGTTTCGAAATAAATATTTGCGAAATGTATCCATTATTAATCTGTATATTTGCTTAAGACCCTAAATCGTCTAACAAAAAAGATTACGGCCACTCTAAATTTGATGACCTTTAATTATTTGTATTCAATATATAATTTTAAATCAAAAATTTAATTTCAATCGCATAATTATGATTTTTTTGAAATGTTTATATCTCTGACGTGGTTCAGTTTAGACACATATTCCTTGAACCTTTTTGACTCGAATTTTAACCAGGTTTCAACCAATAAAATGTTGTGGACTGGGTCTGTTATACCTGTATAATATTATCTAAAAGTGAAATAACCGTATTAAAATAAATCTAAAACTGTCCATAAAATTTAATATTATATTAAACAACAAAGTAATTCGATATACCCAACTCATGCAAAAAGCATAATATTTTCACAATGGAGTAATTGTTCTTACTAGAAAACCATCTAATCTACGTTTTATATTTTAACAAGCATCGTTTAATATATAACATAAGTAATTGTCATAATTGGAGATTTTAGTACAGATGTATGTTCCAGTGGATATTGAAGCACTATCAATCTCTGATTTAGATACATATGGACATAATATAAATTTAAAAATCAGCCTCATTAAATAAGTTTTCTGCATTCCGCTATCAATGTAATTTGCAAGATTCCGAAAACAACAAACTGGACCCCAGTGGGTATAACTTGTTTGTTCAAGTTTCGAAGTAGGCAGTACAAAACATGTGGGTCCGTTTCCGCAAAACCTTCCTGGAACTGACTGTTGTTTTACAATATCGTCGGCCATTGTTATCACTCCGCCCCCGCGCCGACGGAAGGGGTTGGACGCCATCTTTTTTTCATATCCGACACAACGTTTAATGTAAATACGCAAATCCCAATCTAAACAACCATATCAAAGAGCATACAGGGTAATTTGTAACCCTAAAGAAGAAAGGAACAGATCATCGACACAATGTGTGTACGAAAGTGAGGAAATATAAAGCATTTTTGAAACTCTTTAACTAGATTTTGGCTGAAAATATGATGGAATTTAGTATATACTCCGTGTATACAATACTGCCGGGTAAAGTTTCAAATTCCAATAGATACCAGTTGCCATACTGACAGACGAACGTATAAATTATCACACATTTCAGTTGTAATGTCACACATCTGTTAGGGGTTACAAGATATGTATTAACTTTTGTTTCAATTCGGAAATAACGATCAGGATCATAAACTGCAGTAAAATCGGCATATTATTTCTGGAAAACAAGACTATGCGAAATATTTACAGCTAGAGAGAATATTCCATACAAATGTTGGATGAATTTATGAGCACATAGTCAAAGTCAAATACGATAGTTCATTTTTATATTTGTGAAGGTTGGTGTGGGAATATCCGTTGAGCCCGCAACATAAATAGAAAATAGACATATTTTTAATTGCTTAGCCCTTCTATCTTCTGCATCTGATAAATGACAACAACGTTATTCCTTCTTGAAATAATTACCATCTTGTATCTGCTACACTGGAAACCTACAGCATTCAATATTGAAAAAGTATTATTATAATTAATGTAGAATGGATAAAAAATGTCGCTTTAGTATAAATAAGACGCAAATTTTCTAAAGTGGTATATTGGTGAAGCTTACTTGCTGTGAATGCTCGTCTAATAAAAACTCGTCAGCCGAGACAAGACTAAAGGAATCCTGGTACTAACACTAATTAATGGAAACCTGGAGGTGACCGAAAAGAAATGAAATTAGAATTAATGCAATAGACGTATATGTGGCAAATACATTTATTATACAGTAAAAATTAATAAATTAGGAGGGAATGTAAAACTGATCTTAGCAATAGGATTAAAGAGGATTATTTAGGTGGTTTAATCGAATGAATGAGAAGAGAATAGTAAAAAAAAATATGTGGCGCCAGTGTCGATGGCACCAGAAATAGAGGACGTCTGCGGAAGAGTTGGCATGACCAGGTAAATCAGATACTGAAAAATGGTCCTGTTGGAAGCCTCAACAATCGACGAGTTTGCATGAAAAGACGTATGAACGTGGATGAGACGAGAGTTGTGTGTTAGGACAGATAAGTGCGGCAATCCAGCCCTCTGGAAAAAGGTGCGATGAAAAGTTAGTTAGTCAATAATTTTTGAGTATTAATTTACTCAGAATGTCGGGAAAGACTGATTCCCTAAATAAATAAACATAAATGCGCTCGCAAATCTAATTTTATTACTTCACATTTTTAGCACCCTTATTTTTTTTTCACACTTTTAAATAAACAATACATACTTCCCTTACATATATTTTTATGATATTATCCAACGTACACATTGGTCTGAAAAACGGTCGGTTTATTACTCATCTAAGGCTAAACTTATACTTAGTCCAAGACACTGAGGATTGTTCATATTGGGAGTTCCAAGTAAAGCAAACAGATACGTCCTCGGAGAAAGGCTACAGAGGACAATGGGACCGAACCATTCTGAACAGCCGACATGCACCACAAATGTTTCCTGTGGAGTGAAACATGACTTTTATGACACTTCTTATCTTAAAACCAGAGCCAATACCATATGCTGTCTTGCAATACGTGAAAACAATTGTGATTAAAAAAATAGTATATACATTTTAGCTTCAACAACCAAAGACTGTACATGAGAAGATGTGAAATGTGCTAGTGTGGCGTCCCATCCTCTCTGTTTATGTAATTTAATAATAATACTTTGTGGTTTGGAATCGTTGGAGATAAATAAAGCGTGTAAAACTAATCAAAAAATTATAAACAACCAACTAAATTTAACTACGAGTCCCGTTCTAAATTTTTTTCCTAAAAATTGTAATAATAATTTTAATAATAGATTTTTTAAAAATAGATTCTGGTAAAGAAACAATAATATATGTTTTAGTTAGTTATGACATCCTGAAGAAGAAAATGGTATTTTTTGAAACCGGTAGATGTATTACTCAATTAAGTGGTTAATAAAGCAAAGATAATAAATAAAAACACAATTTAATAATATATCTGTTCTTCTTATTGGACGTAAGTGTAACCGAAGAAAGTAATCCGTTCCCCGAGAAGAAGGAATGTAGGTACATATTTGTATATTGTGCTAAGCAGAAATAGTATCGGCTATATTTTACACCCCATCCTGCAACAACACTGTATATCAATTTATACAAATGTTGATAGATAGACGGAGCGTCGGTCGTCTTGGGTGATATACAGGATGAAACAGACCTAGTCCACACTATTTTATGGGTAGATACCTGACTAAATTACAAGTCGAAAATACTTAAGGAATATTTGCAAATTCTGCACTGTTACGTAAAAAGTCTACATACATCGAAATAAATATTTGCGAAATTCATCCATTATTATTCAATATCTTTGCTTCAGGCCCTACTAATATATAATTTGGAATCAATAAAATATTTCAATTAATCGAAATAATCGCATATGTACGATTATTTTTAAATGCTTATAATTCTGACATGGTTGAGATTAGACACATATTCCTTGAACATTTTCGACTCGTAATTTAGTCAGGTATCACCCATAAAATATTGTGGACTAGGTCTGTTACACCTGTATAGTGATGTTGCGGTTAAGATCACTAAAAATTGTGTGTAATAGTATTTTATTTATTTTATATGGTTGTTTAATATACCATTCGATGCCCAAGAAGGTCTTCATAATAAATATCTGCCTAAAAACAATATACAGTGTTGTAACAGGGATGGTGTCATTTATTGACTAGATTCAGGTAGCCGGGTTTTTTTTAGCGCATCTCTCCATTCCTTTTCACGGGCTGTCGAATCATCTTTGAAAACAAACACGTGTTCATTGCAATTTTGTTGGTAGTACATTTTATGAACACAATCTTCCAAAGAAAATTTTTGTAAGGAGCAATAAAATGAAGAGGTTCGTAAAATAACGAACACTGAAAAATGACTTGACCTTCAAAACGAACATCATTGTTCTTTGAAAAGTACTCGAGACATTGTAGTATTGTGTGCAGTGCGCTATTTGCGTGCAAGAACTGTAGAACATAATAAACTTCAGAGTGCACTTCAATTCTGAATAAGTCCACACAACCTTGGAGAAGGACCCTAATGGTGTCTTCTGTCTTTCAACTCGGTCGGAGAAAAAAAATCTGCGTTACTTACTCTAGTCTATAGTACAAAGACACTTTTCTCGAGAATGCGGGTAGAGCGGCTGATTAGAGAATTGAGATTATCTGTGACAGTGCAAAAGTGCATTGTCACAGATAATACTTCTTTGTGCAAAATTAATTTAATCCCTGGCTAAAAAAATACGAGAAGATGGCGACAATGCTCGATATAAGGCGAGAAGAATAACAAAACGCATAAAACCAATTCGTTTACTCCATTTATATCTGTTTAAAATATATATGCTACTACAGTGAATGCGTACCAAAGTATATATTTTTAAAATACAAATTAAATGTATTAATTAGAAATATATACATATAAAGTCAATTCTATCCAAAAATATCGATGATATCTTCCTATCCAGGGAAATTGCATTATATACCTACCTGACATTTACTTAATTTATATTTTTAATAAAAGTATTACTAATTTTCAGATAAGCTCTTAATGATGTGACGCGTTTAGAAAACCACATTTTATATTATATTTAGAACAATTTCGTTTTAACAAATTAATCGTTTTCTGCTAAAACGTATTGTAACGATTTTCTTAATTATTTTCGATAACTTTCGAAAATCAATTTATAGCACTAAAAATATGTTAAAACTAAATATCAAAAATAACTGAAATAGTATATGTATATAATCAGATATACCACACGTGTATTCTCTTCAGTTGCAAAACGTTTAGAGAGAGACATTAAAATGAATTTCATTGAGTATATTCAATAAATGTTAGTTTTTATATGCTGTATAAAACATATGCTGCTACGCGATTCTAATAATATCAGCACCCACTATAATACTTCATTTCAAGTCAATATTTGGTCATGTACAACACATATCTTCACCCAAAGAATACTAGACTTGCAGAGTGTTTGACAACATACGACTAATCTGAACAGTATTTTTTTTTATCAGTCACTGAACCAAAGGGTGAGAACCTTGGATGGAATCTTTTATCACCGTTTGTGTTTTTCTTTTAATCTTATCATTTATATGCCTAACTGTTTCCGTGAGCAATACACAGACACGGAGATCAAATACGGCCACTGAATGACGAATTCCTTTACGTTGTAGAGTACGATTACCTCTCGCAAAGGTAATTTAGCCGCAGAAAAAAAAAACCCTGTGCCACTAGCGAAATTTTTCGTAATAGAATTTAAATATTTTTACAATTACTAATTAGATATTTTTTGAACACTAATATTTTCGAATATTATGAATCAAGGATACCACACTAATAATTAAAATGAATATGTATAAATTTTGCGGAATTTTCATCGTTCATTGTATATACGAATATCTATAAAAGAAAAAGAAGCAGGTTCAATGATTAGAGCTGCAAAAATGTATATTTTAATAATTGATTTATTCGAAATGATACAATATTTTATGCAGCCGTAATAGTTATATTCTTATTAAGGAGAACACATTCTTATTGTGAAGTTGTAATTATTCAGAACATAGGTCTGTGATGTTTTAAATACTAATTTAATGTATTAATTATAAATATATAAATATAAAATCAATTTTGTCGAAAAATATTGTTTTTGCGATACCGGGATTCGAACCTGGATCTCTATTGCCAATCCGGGGAAGTACACTACCAATTGTGTTATAACGCCAGTATTTTTCATGACAAATTTTCGAACCTATATGTTACACTTTTTCAAATTATATATTCTTATTAAGAAGAACACATTCTTATTGTGTAGTTGTAATTATTCAGAACATACGGTCTGTGATATTACAAATAATAATTAAATGTATTAATTAGAAAGATTTACATATAAAATTAATTTTATTAAAAAAAATTGTTATTGCGCTACAGGAATTCGAACCTGGATCTCTTTCCAAAACGGGGAAGGTGTATTATCCAACTGTGCTACAGCGACAGTACTTTTGACGAAAAATTATTCGAACCCATAAGTTACACTTTTTCAAATTAATACATTTATCGTTCCATTATTTGAAAGAGCCATCTACTTTGTTTTTACGGTATTTCAAATACCTTTGAGAAAACCGACAGCAGACGCCAGAATTAACATTTCATTTTCATTTAATTTTGGACACATAGATATAACTTATATATTATTAAGGAGAACACATTCTTATTGTGAAGATGTAATTATTCAGAACATAGGTTTGTGATATTTTAAATACTAATTAATTGTATTAATTAAAAAGTAATACATATAAAATCAATTTTATCGAAAAATATTGTTTTTGCGCTTTATATACAATATATTTTTATGTATATATTATTTTATATGTAACTCTTTCTAATTAATACATTTAATTAGTAGTTATATTCTTCTTTCCCGCTTCATGTTATGACTTAATTGACTTATAGTGACCTCAATCACACGAGATTCGGCTCGTAATGCACCTCCACAAGTCTCGGTCCTGAGTCCAGAGTATCTCTAGCCAAGTGCAACGTACCTATCCACCGTTGTGGCTTTCTTCCAGGTTTTCTTTGGATCGATGTTGTTCCCAGGATAATATCCTTTTTTAGGCTGTCACTTAAAAGATTTAACCATCTTAAACCAGCCCTTAATTTTTAAATTTTTATTTATTAATCTGTTATATGATATGATATATTAAAATGATACGATACAATAATATTAGACACCAATAAAATGTTGTTATAAAGTTATATTAGTTTTAAAGGTACTCAAAAAATAAATGCACATATTCTAAAATAACACTTAAATTTCCCAAAAGTAATCTATTAGATAAAAACAAAAAATTCGGATCAGATGGTTAGAAGTAAAAAAAATGTGTAAGTACTATATTCATTAGAGTCTCCAACATATCAGATACGTAAAAGTTAGGGTCAAAAAAATTACAAATGGTAAAATTAATTTTATCGAAAGGCAAATCATATTATCTGTTAACCCAATGGTGGGAATATCGTACATAGGAATTTTGACAGACTTAAAACGTTTTATCTTATCACCGAATTATACACAGCGTTAAATTATGCTGATATAATGTGGGAAAGCTTTTATTCGAGTTAGATGCTTCTTTTTTTTTGCATTTGCATCACTTGCAAAACAGACATAAAATTGTAAAATTAATAGTTTTAGGATTCCGCTCGAAGTAGCATCAGATGTGATTTTAAAAAGCTCTTGTCTAAATAAGATAGCACAATGAGATGTTAATCTTTAGGCGTTTCAATAATACTGCTTCAACGCAATATTATCAGAAATCTACATTTTATAAAACACTTTCGGGTTGAGCTGGAAATAATATAGAATAATATAGCAATGAGAACTTATTATGTGATAATTAGTGCACCATATTATAATATGATTTGAAATTAGATTACGTGTACTGCAATTTCAGTAAAATAAATAGGTACATTAAGTAGATAATACAGATAATTTCAAAAGTAGGATCACATTCGATGTTTCAAATAAAGAATTAAATCTGCAGAAGGTAATTTCTTCGCAATAATAAAATTCGTCTAAAAATGTAAACGGATGCTGGGAGACGAAATAATACAAATAAAAATGTTGAAAAATAGATTATTATTAAAAGAACTGCAGTAGATGATATTTTTTGAAGTATTATCTAGCTATTTTTTACATTAAAATAATAATAATATTATATATTTGCTTCAATGTAGAATGTTCTGAAGACGTTTACAATAATATAATTATCTCCGATTTCCTGTGCGAAATGTCGACAATATTCCTGAAAGAACCTAATTAGCCTTACTTAAGATGGCGCAATAATTTTTATGTCCCGGACCCTTCTCTTTTTGGATTGATCCACTTTGGGAAACGGTCGGTCGCCGCTCGGTCGAGGGAGTGCATTACTTGTAAGTAAAATGCCATTTGCCGAGTGCAAGCCCATAGCTTAACAAAGGCTCGTCGGAACGCAGTGGCGGCGCATGATGGGAGCGACATTTTGTCTATTAATTTTATCGATTAAAACGTAAAACTATGCTTGTTTGTTTCTGTAACTTTACAAATCGTGATACGCTAAATAAATGAAATATTGAGAAATTTGAAATACATCATATTTTATTTATTTAGGATTTCTAAATATTTATCTAACACGGGTGAAATATTAAAAATAAACATTTTTTAACTCAGCCTTTCAGTACCTCCTTAATTAGAGAGAATATGTTAGCCACACCCTCTCAGTTGTTTCTGTCCTTCAACACAACCGCTGTCGATAGTCATCCTTATCTAACATTCTAACTTAGGCTCTTTTTTGGAGAGGTAAGCGAAAGAATGTATGTAATTTTTAAAATGTAAAATACTTAATTCATATTATAAAAAATTGTAAAAATGTCAAATAAATGAAAAAATCTCTTATTTGGAATAAAATGAAATGATAAATATGCATGTAGATATGTTATAACTAAACACACTTAAAATAATTTTATTTTTTAATATTAAGGACTCCATTTATGCCAAATATTTATTGACATGTAATAAATAACTCCTGATAATATGAACCATAATGTATCATCTGTCAATGGTTGTATAGAAGCAGTGATACAAATTCGCAGTCATCATCGTTGCTACTAGTTGACCAACGATACAGGCGACATCTGGACCCGAGGCCCGACAGGAGTCGCGGCCAGCTTCGCCCCGGCGCCCATATAAAATATAAATGTATTTATTAAGGAGAACGCATTATTATTGATTGTTGATCCAGGTTCGAATCCCGGTAGCGCAACAACAATGTTTTTCGATAAAATTGATTTTATATGTATACCTTTCCAATTAATACATTTAATTTGTATTTATAAATGTATTTCGATATTTAAAATTATAAACATATGTAACTAAAAATAATTTTCCACGTTGCGCTCCTGGACTGGACCTAAATCATCTCGTACCGAGGAGTAGAAAATTTGGGGTACGCATCTCTGAAAGCCTTACGCTTTACAATGCGCATCGCGTAGAATTGCAACAAAACAAATAAGATATAGATCATAAGACGCGCATACGGGAAGTAGAAAGGTGCTCATTGATGCAGTGAGTTATTGTACCCTTACCCGTGATATATTGGCGTACAACAAAAAATAAATTGCACATACAATGAGGCAATATTTCATTTTGGGACACCTAGGCAACCCTAGGCGCACATGCGCTCGCCGCCCCGCATTAGGGACTCGGGCGCGGGCGCAGGTCGAGACACGCAAGATTGCATCCCGCAGATTGCATTGAAAGCTCTGCAAAAAATATTTCTCACCTGGCAAGTCAGGATATTTACGCACTTTCTTATTTCTTCGACTGGCACCACTGCTTTTTATTGTTGTTGGTATGATTCATTTATGTAATGGGAATGTCGCCGCCTTCGGCGACCGAAGGATCGCTGTCAAACCACAGTCAGAGCACAATTGCGGTTGGTACCTCGCCAAATGAACATGCGTCATTTCGGTCGGTCATTGGTAACCGAAGATTGGGATTCAAGAAGAAAAATACATCAGACCAATCCACGACAGCTACTATTAGTGATGATTTTTCATTCTGCATAGGTGATCATATTATCAACAGAAAACTCAGGAATAATAATATGAATAATAATAAATATGACAGTTAGATTGGTAGGTCTATCAATTAAACAACTAAAAAACAAAATATTATAAATTCCACCATTTGTGTAACTCGTACAGTCGATCAAAAAAGTTACTCCGTGGTAAGGTACGACCTTAATTTCAATAATAAAATGAAACCCAAAAATACCGTATGAAAAGTAATCTCCAAGGCGCGGCCCTTTTGAAAAATGTGTCTCTCACCTGAATTTACAAACTCGAGATAATTTCACTGATAATCTTTCAAACAAATTAATAATTGAAATTAGGTTCCCACGAATACTGACAATCTCGTGAAATATTCTGTAAACTGGAAATAAATAAAGAATATTTTTATTTATTTAAGAAATGTTACAGATTACTAATGCATATTTATAAAAATAGATAGAGATATTTATAACAAATATATATTTATTAATTTAAAAAAATGACATGTAGTGACATTTGGTGTTTAAATATAACCACCATAAATTATTTTTAGAAATGACAAAATAAAGGTCTTCCCTAATTTAATTGTATACAATTTAATAATTACCATTTGAAACAAAATAAAATATATGTATATTTAGTTGCTGGATTAGTTAGTCTGTTGTCATTGTTTGGGCTTGTATATTATATTATGGAGAGAGACTTGATACAGGTAAAGAAATCTTCCCAATTAATATATTAATTTGTTTGGACGAGTACACCTACATTCTCTTAATCCACTTACCCTGCCTTTTTACAACAAGTTTAAATTTTAGGAGAGTTTTAATTTTTCCTAAAAATTGAAAATATCTGAAATCAATAATTGAAAAATATCAGTATGAGGTTAAGATTTTTGAATTCATGCATGTGTTTATTTGGTGTTGTGTTATGTATATTTTTATATCTTAAAATCATAATGTAAATACGTCGGACAACTAATACTCCAAAACTATTACATATTTTTCCGTACTAGTTTATAGGAGATAATTAGAATCACAGGTCTATTGCAACCTTTGTCGCTTCACCTCCGTGCAATTATTGCATATTCAGTAATAATTTTAGTTGATAATGCAATATCAAGAATATCTCAAATACTTCTAAAGCTTGCAGTTTTTTGTTTTTCATTTTAGATATAAATATGTATATTTGTAAATAGGCCATTTTTATGTATACTAAAACCTTTTTTTAATAAATAGGGCATTTATCTACTTAAAAGACATCAATATTATTGTAATCAAATGTCCGAAATGTAACAATTCAATTTCTTAATCAGTAATCTCTGGTAACACTATTTATTAAATTAATTTACTATATAATAATGCATTAAAAGTCTTTGCGATATCTAAAAGTTAGTCAGAAAATATAATCTGTGACAGTGGTAATTACTTCGGTAGAACCAATATTTTCTCTAAAACCAAAGTGATTTTCTCTCAAGGAAGGGAACTAGTTGATTTTTAATAATAACATCCAATATTTTGTAATTGGTCCATAATTATTAATGTCAATTTCACTTTCTTTAACATTAATTAAAATTGTTAGTGCATGCTTTAGCTAAAAAAGAAAAAAAGAACCGTGCGAAATACTCAGATTGATTAAAAGTGTCAAAATGTGTATTGTGAAAGTTTTCCATAGTTTAATATGTGATATATTTTTTTTAAATTAGTGCAGTTATTTAAGTTCCAACAGTTACTTATGGATTTCCTTCATATTAACTTTTTTTTTCCTTTATTTTATGGCACAATTATTACAGATGGTTATTATTACATTTTTTTTACAGTGATGTGATAATAACCTTTATTCCAACGACTGTAGATTATTTATTTATCAAGATCACGACATGCTTTCATTTCTTAAAATATTCTCGTGTAGAGTTTTCTAAGCTATTCTGCCACATATCTCCAACCTCGCTGGCCGACATTTTGAGTCCCATCGCAGGGTTCATCATCGTACTATTATAAGTTTTTTATGCGAGTTGAGTTAAGTGAAATATTACTTGGACATATCCGCAAAATTACAGTAAAAAAATACCAAATTATTAGCTATTATTTTTTTAAATAGGCAACTATAAGCAAATTATTTTTCAAAATTCACAAAAAATAATAATTTCTCTATATTAATCCGCTTATTGTCTGTAGTGAATAGACACAAATTGAAAATACCTAAATTGTAAATATTTTCTGGGTAACAAATGCAGCATAAGCCCGGCCTCGATTATACATTACATGGTCTATGGTGGCAAATTTATTACTATTTTTACTGAAGCATTAAACCTGATTACTTACCCTGAAATAGTAAAACTACCAAAAGAGGCCAAAGTGCAAACCTCTCTTCTAAAACAAAATTCATGTTCAAAATTTTAATAGAGTATATCTTTATATTTTTACTTCGCACACGATTCAACATCCCCAACGCAAAAACTATTACGAACAAGATGAATTCAGTTGTAATTTATTTATTATTTCCCCTCGCTATTGTAATACTAATATGTTACAATTTCGAAAGGCCGTTATTATTATTTGGTACCCAAAGAGATCGTTAAGAACATTCAATAAACCTTTATCCTATATTTACACGCGATTTCAAAATGTGGGTAGGTATAACTACAAATGTCAAATTTCTAACTACAACTGGCAGTTCCCAACGTGCATTTTATTGTACAATTTATCTTATTTTGTGTAGTACCAGACAGATCATTGGTGGTTGTAATTAATTAAGTACATACATATCATATTATTTTTTAATATAATATCCAATACACGTAATACACATTACACTAAACGTGTATGCAATTTTTTTTTAAATGTTGTGTTTGCAGGATAAAAATGTTCGTAGTTTTCTTGAAGGTACAAGAAAATAAGTTTTTTCCCAGCTAAATCAGTAGTTTTTTCAAAATATCTTTAACAGTTCGATTGACATTTTTGAAATACATATTTTTCTACAGCCAGGTGAGTGATTTTTTCATATTAAAATCGAATGGCTAAATTTCACCCCAAAAGAATCTATACACTTCAAGAAGCTGTCTGGTGAAGTGGTTTGGTGGTCGACTAAAATGCTAGCTACCTGCAAGCTACCTGCAAAGATGAGGTTAATTGTGTACCAAAAAAAACATCGCGAAATGTACTCCATCTCAAAAAAACCAATTTAAACTGAAGTATCCTTGAGTCCCTTACCAGACTGTACAAAATGGTTATGCAAAATAAAAAATCATATAGCGCAAGATTTTTGAACACAATACAAATCTTTGTAACCGAACCACTTGCAAGAACATGCAATATATTTGTACCTCTTGCAAAGAGATAACAACATATAATTTGAGAAGGGTTCATGATTTGCTAACGAGAATTTAAAAGAACAGCTTTAATTCCATTGTTATTAGCTTCATTCTCTACGCAACGATTTAAGTGGTTTTTTCTGTTTGATGTTATTTGTATTACTTAATCAAACAAATTTATAGAATTATTGTATAATATTATTTTAAAATATAATATTCCATAACACTATGTATGAATTAATAATATATTATTAATTGATTGCTTGATAGATAATCTAAATAATAAAGAATTCTTACGACTTGCAATGAAACCTATATAGAAAGTTTTTAACACATATATCATTGCGATCGTCAAAAATTTAATTAACATTTAGCTCAAATACGTTGTGGTTCATTTTAATAATTAGTTTTTTTACCATCCTGATGAAGGAAAAAATTATTTCTGAAACCAGTTGGTGAATATAATAACTCAGTGTTTTTTAAAAACAAAGTTAATAAACTATTTATAAATAAATTTTAATAAAACGTCGGTTATACGAATCGTTGAACACAAAATAGATTTGTCAGGTCACTCAAATTCTATTCGTTCTCAGATATTAGAGCTTTAAGGTATTTTATTATCTTTCTGGCTTACGTCGGGGTATCCATAAAAATCCATAAGACAATCCATAAAATGATTTCATGATAACTTAAAACTTGAGATATTATTTCAATTACTTACGAGTGGCAGTTAAAAATAATTTAAATACAATATTTATTTATGGGCGAAAAGTATTCGTATCGAGGATTGACAATAAATTATAGCGAAGATGGTGTATTACGTTATCAAAATTATCTGAAATTATTAAAAAAAAAAAAAAATGATTGATCATGTTTACAACAATGGAGCACTACCATCGTATGTGTTATGGTCCATGTCCACGATGATCTCTCAATTGATCGCAGAGAGTCGGTAAAGGTACGTATGTACTGAATGCATCATTTTAATCTGCATAAAGCAAATTGTGATGACTGTCGTTTATGTGAATTTGAGTCGAATCTCTGAAAGAAATCTCATTCGTGGACATGGGTCAGTATAAATTTGCAATGATTTAAAAAAAATATACCACACAAAATTATCGACTCGTTTCGCCCCAACCCAAAACATCTTAATATACTAATTCATATTTCTGGTCGTGGCTGTTGCACTGGCACCGAGCAAGGAATATGTAATACAAGATCTAAACTAAACTGGTGCCTCGGCAAGACCAAAAAGTTATTACTGATAGATTAAATTTATTAAATTCAAAATCCGTCTAGCGCAGTGTGACATACGCCAAATCACAATGTTGACGAATAATTATTGTGGTCATCACAATGGTTAGTAAACTTAAGCAGGAGACTTGAGATACCATCAAATTTGTTGATTAACCTCACTTTCACGTCACAGTCTGAACTTCAATCTGATTTATATTTTATGTTACATCTCTTGATTCACATTCATTTATCATAAAAGCAATACAATAATACTACGTCTATCTTAAAATAAACAATTTTAAAAGTACGGCTTGCAACGGGCACGTGCTAAAATAATCGATCTTTAATGTCGAATTTTTTGTGATAGATTAATTTTATTCTCAGAGTCAAAATTATTGGAATATGATACACAAAACATCAGCTCGCCTCATCGCAGACGGAAAGATTGATTGCTCTGTGAGAAAACTGTAAAATATCCATATGAAAAAAATAATAATTAAAAATATTTATTATGCACTATGTCATATCTATAAACTTGTTATTTGTCGGATGACTGTAACGATGGTGACTATCGTTGCCGGTGTCTGCGCATGTGCGAATAGCGCGTCTTATACACTTTCGTTACCAATTTGTATTCATTATCATATACGAATTTCCAAACATAATAATAAAAGAATTACAGATTTATCTGTAACAATATCATTGCAATATGATTGAGGATATGTTGAAAATATTTAAAACTATAACCAAAAATTTTCCATTAGAGTGAAATTATTTTGCCTCATTAAAATTACACTAATTTTTCTATTCGATGGAATTTGAACTCACTTGAACAAAATAGTCTTATAGGACTACAAACAGAGGTTTATTCGGGATATACGATATATAAAAGTATAATTCAATCTTTATTTTATAGGATAAAGAAGTACTTTACGAAACCTATAATTTTGCTAAATAACATGTCACAATGGCGCACAAAACATGTACGAATTGCAGAAGTGGTTAGGGTAGTAACCACAATGGTAATGTAGAAACCGGCATAGGTACTCCAGCTATCATATTATGGGCTCCGTCACTGCGAATTGAGTAATTGGACTCCTGGGCTGTTCCCTTTATTGGATTAAGCGAATTTATTTCGTATGTTTACTTACATCGTGCAGAATATATCCGATTATGAAAATAAGGGCGGCAAAAAATAAACAAGAAATTATCATCAGATTTTACATTCTGCCGGCGTCCGAAAAAAAATACGGGAACGTTATTTCCATTCTAAAAATGTATGAATTACGCATTTGGTAAAGTATACATGTAAACAATGTCAGTGTACAGTAACTTTGATGTTTGTTAAATCTCATTACTGAAACCCGGTAGGAATTATACTAAATCTAAAATGTGGGTGCCAACTCGCGACAAAAGTCCTCCTTCATACATTATATTGAGTGCATTTAAAATATATTATAAAGTCAAAAGTAAAAGTTTGATACACACAGTACATTAATTCATTACAAAAAACAATTGTAACGTTTTGACGAGCTTTTAATACAATTTTTGAAGGAATCGACTTTCACATCCGATACCTTACTAACGTTGGCGATAGAAACTCACTTAAAGATAGACTTCATCAAGTAGATTACGTATGGTAATGTAGATAATTAAAACTTCCTTTGAAATACTAAAATACAAGTAGTCAATTTAACGTCAATTTAGTTAAACGTTAGTTGAAAATGGGTATGGGAGGATGCAGACTGCAGACGCTTAAATCAAGCATATGGCAATAAAGACGTAGAATGCGTTATTAAAGCAATAATCCCCCCGTTACAAGGGCGCAGAATGGGGCCGGGCGCTCGGAGGAGCCTATCTCAAAAATTCAACTAATGTACAAATTACCGTATTAGTGATATAAAAGCACATTATATTAATGTAAATGGCATTTTGAGTGATTTTGCGCGCACAAGACGACATTGTCTCGAATACCTATTATATTACTAAATTGAAGAGCGTGACTGGAAAATGGAATAAAAAAAGGCATTATACCAGTTAGTAGTTCAAGTAAGGGGTTTCAAACATCAATAATAATTTACAAACAATACATAACATGTCTGTAACACTATAATTTTTAGATTAGTACTATATCCTAATTTATACATACTTAACATCTTATCATATATATATTGTGTGCTTATGATGACTAGTCTCTATGCACTTCTGTACTTGTGCGGTAGTTAACATATTTTTTTATTCTCCTCAATAAAAAAGTGTATTATGTAACATATCACCCAATTATATTTTTTACATTGTACCTTACTTGCACTGAGTGCATCTATCAGGACAATTTAACGATCTTGCATTTTGCAAATAATTAAAATATTATATACGTCAGCATCGAAATGCCATTAGAGTAATACTTATATACTTATATAATATAGGATATACGATAACAGAAGATATAGAACTGGAATAAGCAGTAAAGCAATTATTCGAAAGATCAAGATACGAACTTCTCTACTTTTTCCATTAAACCAAGTAGAATATTTAAAATGACACCCAAATAGGTAGACACTGATAAAAATAAATGGAGGTAAATTCCAACGCTTGGGCGCTTGGATATTAGCTATGCATCGAATTCAAGAATTGCGAAGATTTTTAATTGAGATGTAAATAAGTGAATGCGCCGAATTTCAATATGATGTGACAATTATGGGTGTTCAAAATTAATTTTAATTTGGGTGGGACGAGACCGAGTGCGGGTTTCGCATACAAATTGCAGATTAAGTTTAAAGGTACAACATAATGGAAATGCGGTAGGTCTGGACGTGCAGATCGCTCCGAGAGGGGGCTGCTGCCGGAGCCGAATTATACGAGGAAGAGGGTAAAACTTAAAAATAATCAGGATTTTAAAGGCATTACAATAGGGATTTTTTATTAGTCGGTGAAATTCAATATAATTCCATTATTAATTAACTATTATAACATTTTTATATGTTACTAATATATTCTTTTTAAATGTTATACGAATAAAACTCATGATAAAATTAGTTAGTCCCTCTTGACTTGGAAGTAGTGATGAGAAAAAATGCTACTTTTGACTCACTGGTGTGATTGTGATTGATATTCGTTAATATATGTGATTGAAAATTTCATTACTAATACGCATGCGCCGCACGATATCACAATACACAAAATAAATGAATAAATTAAAAAACATAATTTTGAACATGTATTACTAATATTACTCGAACTTCATTTGCGTAAAAAACATATTCTGGCATATATAACTAATTTAATATCAACACAATGAGAATAAAAACCGTAAAAAAAAGTGAGCGACAGGTAAATAAATAAATAATATAATGTACTAAAATAAAAATAAAGTCACTGACAACGTGTGTGGCAGTTTATAATATTTATAAAAATAAAAATATATTTGCGTAACTTTCTAATGTTCTGTGTATTCCCCCATTAGTTGACATTTCAGTTCTCATTGCTGTAATTAGAGAAAGTGTCGCTGATGCATGAAAATTGATCCTGACGATAGAGCTCGAAATGTGTTTTAAAACCGTCAGCGAAAAGCATTGATGCATTGATATCTTTAGATATCTACAACTTGCAATACTTAAAGTAATTATGACAGAAATATAACGAATCACTTATTTTGCACCTATTCCCACCGTCCTTTAAAAACTGGAAAAAAATAATATGAGTGATTTATTTATTCAGTCAATTTTACAAAACTCATTAACAAAGATATGTTATGTATCTCATTTAGAGACACGAGAAACAAAAATTACAACATTTTATGCAGAACATATTCTCAATTGTTTGAAGAGATATATCATTTGAGTCGCAGAGATGAATCATTATTAATGTATACAATTCTGATGGTTCTAAATGAAACCTAGTAAGTTATATTAATCACCATTCATAACAAAAGCAATCAACGAAGTCCCAACCAATTTGCTTAGTTTCAACAAGCGTAGAAGTGCACGCTTATCCAGTCTGACTTCTCCAGAGGGTTAGCAACCCTACTGTCGAGGGAGGAACTTTGTGTTTCGGTTCTGCATTCTAGAATTGAATGACCCTAGTATGCGGGCTGTAGACGCACGCCACCGCCACCCTTGTAGTCCGACGGCAGATAAAATCAACGAAACATTAAAATTAACAAACTGGCCAAAACGCGCCATGAATATTGAATCATTTTCGGGGATAATAAATAACACAGCGAAAACGTGTCCATTATAGGAAATCTGATAAAGAAAGTAATTTACGATATTAAAATATTTTGATTATAACAAAAAAAGGTCCACAGCTCACGAAACTTATCAACGGGGATTTTATGATATAAAACATAACAATGCGGAATTAAGTAACAATAAAAAAATTAAATAATATTATATTCCCTTCTTCAAGCGCCCTCAGTTCCACGAACGAAGCAATAATTCCAGATAAATCAAATTTGTCAGCGCGCGATTATGACCACTCGTCTCAATGAGTTTCCTACATTTTCGATAAAGAATATTCCCCCCGGGAAGTTCTCACAGATGTCTCGACACATATTTGCACACATCGTGCCACAAGAATTACAGAAATATTAAAAACAAAGATATTAATAAAATAAATATAATTAACACAAGACATTTATTATAATATTTATGTGTATTAAAGAATATTTTATTTGTTACATTTGTGGTTATAAGTTGGTCTAATTTTCCTAAACATCAATTTGTAATTTCTAGTATTTTTCGTGTATTTAAATGGCTGTAATTTATTTAATATTATGTTTATTAGTACCTACATCATAGAACACAATATATATATATATATATATATATATATTTATTAAATCTGCCACGTAAATAAGTATCAAATAAAATACACGCGAAATGCTAGAATGATAAAAAATTGCATTTTTTACTTACGATATTTTACGTATGAGGGGTCGATATATTGTAACGTCACATTTAATTAAAGTAAACACTCTGTAAAGGGGATAAAATCATGTTGATAACATATATTTATACCATCACTGTCATCATCGAATAATAATATGCTAGTTAATAAACGATTTGATGATTTTAAATTAACTATGTTATAAAGGTGTCCCAACAAGAACGGAAAATTTAAATTTGGCGCCATTATTGCTGTTGTGCTTTGACAGTCAAACCATTTTAACAGTTCGATGGTAGACAGTCCACCATTATTAAAAATGAATCGCTATTTGACACAACGCATTTTTATTGTTAAACATTATTTTAAAAATGGTGAATGTTTGATTGCCACGATTCGCAAATAGCGTCCAATTTTTAGTAATCAAAATGCTCTAAATGCATCAACTGAAAGAGAATAATCAAAAAATACTAGGAGACTGGGTCGATTACTGATGTAGGACCATCGACAAATGTTCGTCCAGGTCGTTCAACAGAAAACATCACGGCCGTTCGCCAGAATGTGGCCGAGAGTCCGGGAACATCCATTCGGCATCGTGCTCATTGAGCATTTCAAGAAGCACTGTACAACGTATTCTCACGAAAGATTTGCGTCTTCGTGCCCACAACTCATCTCAAGCCTACAGACCATGCACAGCAAATTTCCCGCTCTTGTTGGTACACCCTTTAGTAATCAACAATGCAAATCAAAAAATAATGAGAAAAATGCCATTAACAATTTAAATTATCCTCAAATACGCAGACAACATATTATTTGGAAAAAATGAGAAAGGAACATTGTTTCGTGCCCGGAATTACATTAAAATTATGAAAAAATCCAAATTTGGCTCCGCGGTAAAGCATACAGCTATACAGATATATGTATTTCCCGACATATTGCAGTCCCAACAGCATGTCGCACGACATGTTATTGCGGAAAATTTTTCATGTTACCCCAAGACGGAACTACATAATATATCAAGGGGGTGGCAAAGAGCAGGCAAAATACGGCCACGGTATAAGTAGAGACAAACACACTCCAGTTGAGTTTTCCAGGAACGTAGAATAAGAAGGAACCGCTGAACTAAATGCAATGTCGTAAAAAAGCTTGAGTACTTGTGTGTGATATAACCCCGACTTATCTCTATTAGCATTCCCTAATAAATGTTTGAGCCTCCGACTAAATTGTCCTCTTCGCGGTTAGGCAAGTGTGCGCCGAAATATGAATGTAACCCAGTTCTCTTTTTGCCAAATAACTGGGGTGAAAAATCATACTATAAAAACATACTATAGCATGATAACATGCTATAGTATGTTTTAGTTAATCAAGTATAACACAAATATTATAACCTTTTCGCATAAGTAATACATACATAATCATTTAGATTTTTCACACTGTTTTATACCTACCACATGCAACATGATCAATATATTCTGAAAGTATGATTTTTCACCCCAGTTATTTGGCAAAAAGCGAACTGGGTTACATTCATTTTCATACTTCGACTCAATTTTAAAAACATATCGACCCTACAGTATCGTAAGTAAAAATTGTATTTTTTTAATATTATGTTTATTAGTGCCTAAATCATAGAATACAACATCTGCCACGTAAATAAGTATCAAATACAAGCGAAATATTAGAATGATTAAAAATGCCATTTTTTACTTACGATACTTTACGTAAGAAGGGTCGATATTTCATAGAAATTTTATATATTTGTATAGACTAATGCGCCAATCCGAAATTTCAATTTTGAGAATTGATGACACCAATGTTTTACAAGCCTACAGTTTGTAACGAGATATTAATTGTTTTGTGGAAACAATTCTAGAAACGAATTTCTTTCTGCATATTTTAAATAGTAAAAAATTGACATATAAAAAAAAAAAATGTAATTGTAATGTAATTTAATAAAAACTACGATCATTCTTGCAACATCCTTTAGAAAATCAATTCAATAATAATGAATATATTATTTCAAAACGATTATTATTTTTTGTAGAATTTGTATAAATTTAATATATTTATTCTACGTCTTTGGTCTAAACCTGCTAAAAATGTGGGGTGTATTATTACACGAAACCCCTCAAGGCGTTATTACATTCAGAATAATAAAGAATTGAACCGCACTGATGGTAAACGGAGATTGTACCACAGTCCATTTTTCTTCGTAACTTCCTGCAACAGAAAAATTGTATGCCCGATCGAAAGGGATTAAAATCATAAGCTTAATGAAACATTGCAGATATTAATATAATTTTCATTTTTGACGCAGAGAAACGTGACACTTCGTAACCAGATATATCTATATATTACGTATATCGATAAGAATTAAAAATATAATACTGTAGTATAAAAGTATATGTGATCAATTTTTAGTATTGTGTATTGGGTAATAATATTAACACGCACAAATTAATGTTGTTATTCAATTTGTGTATACTCGTGTATATACGGAGTACTATGTTATTTAATTGCTAAAATAGACACAATAAACATTTGTTAAGTGTGGTTTTAAGTTAGCGCATTTTTGTTAATAAAGGTTTTTTTATCCCTTATAAATAACAATTACCACTACTATAAAAAATAACTACAGTAATATTGCTTCCCTTGCTGATGAGATTCATCACTGAAGAGCAATTAGAACAATTAAGAGTCGAATCAAAACGCACCCTTCTGATATTGAAGAAGAGCTTTTGGGATTTCAGATGGAAGAATTGACTGAAATGCACAGAGTAACGACGAGAAAGACGAAAATGAGTATGAAATTGACTAACCTACCATCATGTCGTTTCTCCGTGAGGATAGACACAAAAAACAGAGCGACATACTCTTCTATCTTGACACAAAACTGTCGTTTCGTTCATATTCACGGATCTCATATATGATTGTCGATTTTTTGAATTTCTAACAGAACCATCTTCTAATTCAATAACAGGACCATATCTCGATAAAATGTGGATGTACATAAAGAAACGCCAAAGCCCAAAATAAATAATAATAATAATAATAATAATGAGTTTGAATATGACATTTCAACTTTTTGGCCAATTTCGAGCAATTGATCAACAAAAAGGGCGAAGATAAAATTTTGGACGAAATTAAGAAATTATTTTACAATCGTTATAACAATATTCGATAAAAAATGAAACTATAATTAACTAACTCATCTTCACGCTAATTTCCCGCAAAGGTAGGCTAAGAGGATAAATGCCACACTCTTCTGTCCTGCCACATCACGCGCTCTTCGGTTATTGTAACATTTAACAAGGCCATCCTCCATATTTAGTTAATATAAACATGCCCCTTATTTAACAAATGCCCTATCTTCAACACTCGCGTCATATATGTCCATAATCAATAAATAACCCTTTTAAACAATACAATATCAAAATAAGAATTAAATATATTAATTAGAAAGATATACATATAAAATCATATACATATAAGAGATCCAGGTTCGAATCTCGGTGCCGTGACATCAATTTTTTTCAATAAAATTGATTTAATATGTATGTCATTCTAATTAGTATATTTAAAATATCACAAACGTATGTTCTGAATAATTACAACTTCACAATAAGAATGTGCTCTTTTAATAATAAAATATCACTTCTTTAATATTAGCAAAATGAGTTTGTGGCCACATATTATATAAATAATAAGACAAAATACTTTGTTTAAACCAGTATTTATTGATTATTCAAAATGTTTCGATACCCATGGTATCTTCTTTAGGAAACAGTGTATACTAAAAGTAAAAATACAAGCATAAATAAAAACAAAACTATAAAGTGGTGGGTAACTGAGTAGGAACTAATATGAAAACAAATTTGAAATGTGACTATTTGCAAAAAGGATTTGATTATTTATAATATTTAGCTTACTATTAACACTTTTTATAGTTTTGTTTTTATCTATGCTTGTATTTTTAATTTCAGTATACATTGTTTCCTGAAGAAGATACCATAGGTATCGAAACATGTTGAATAATCAATAAATAGAGGTTTAAACAAAGTGTTTTGTCTTATTATTTAAATAAAATATCAATCTATTTCAATATTAAAGACAAAAAAAATAACTCTAACGTCTTATTATTTATGAAAGCCTAGTTATATCAACCGTGGTTTTGTCGTACATTATATCAGTGTAATTAATAAATAACCCTAAAAAGCTACATTCCGAAAGCTTTTTTCCGCTGTCTCGGCGCCACCGCGCAGATTACACGTTCCGACTGACGTGTACATTTAAAAATAAATCAAACAACGGCAGCGAAAATAGCCGTCACCGGAATCCGGAAATGTCTGGGAATAGAGCGCCGCGACGCGCGCCCGACGGCCCGACGCCGACACCGCAGTGCAGCGGCGCGGCAACAGGTGGCGGCCGCGCCCAGCCCGCCCGCCACTTCATCGGCTGTCATCCATACGCGTCCAGCCAATCTGAGGAATCATCACACGGTGCCCGGGATGGATACGTCAAACACAAATAAATCATACTTTAATTATGTTGTGTATAGCAATGTACTCGCGCATAACTTAACAATAATCATTTATATGTTTTTGATTAGGTATTTCGATAAGTAACGGATGTTTTTTAATACTTTTATTGAATAAATATTTAAATAATATTGAATAAACGAAAATACTTTAAAAAATGGATAGATATAAATAAAACAATGTTATAACTCTTGAGTTTATTTGCACTACTCGAGTTTCGAGAGAAACAGTAACTCTTATCGAAGTATTAAACACACAAATAAAGGAAACAAGGCTTAGACGGTAGCACACAAATAATTAGGTACTGACAGAAGGAGGGTGGGGGGGGCGGTGTCACTGGTGGAAGGTGGAGGGGTGGTTGTAACGGTAATATTAAGAGGAGAGGAGATGAGTTGGACAATGTAAAAAATATTGTATAACAAATTAATACCCGAGTTCAAATGATGAGAGTTACTGTTTCTCTTAAAACTAGAGTAGTGCAAATAAACTCAAGTAGAGTTATAACATTGTTTTATTTATATCCATCCATTTTGATGATGAAACTCTACAAAGTGAACACCGATTCTATCAATAATAGAAAATATATTTGAATTGCAAAAAATATTATAAATGCAATCTCATTTTTACCCGATTAAGTACAGAAAATGACGATATAATTAATGGAAATAACGCAAGATGAAGATTACAACAATTGTACCGCGCGTACTAAAATATGTGCTGTAAAAGCTCAACATCGTATGTCATTTCAAAGATCGTAGATTCGTGTCAACTGTCAACCCACACCGCTGCTGCTTCTGACGACCGTCACGAGAATAACTTCACTCGTCTGTCAAATGCACCATGTTCAAAATGGAACTTCAGATTCATCTCACGAGACTGAAGGTTGGAAGATCCGAATTAGCAGAAAAGTAATTATAGGATATCATATGTCCTCCTTCATATTCACTCCTCAAGTACCTTATGTTATGTCCACCTAATATTTATGACCTTTACACACAATAAAGAAAATTTCATGGGTAAAATATCAAAGTAAATTATTTTTTCCTTCACAGCCATGACCCTTCCCGGCTACCGCAGATATTTTTGTAATAATTTCCATTATGTGTTTTTTACAACTCTATAATTACGTAATTACTTTACGCTGCGGCAATCCGTTCCGCTTATCAAATATCTAGCCAATCACAAGCCGAGTAGATCTAGCTAGCAAATTATGCAAAAATATAGAGAAGAGTCCGACAACTCGGCTGGATTCTAGACAAAATCTATTTCAAATCATCTAAATATAACTAAGATTGATTCACATTTGCTCTATTATAATAAATTTCAAAATTCGATCACACAATTTGTATGCCTCTCCGCGAAGCAACGAATAAAGTATTTAATTTAAAATATTTTTCAATGAAAAATATACTATATTATGTAAAATTTAGAATCTGATAAAAGTTTGTAGTTAAGTTTAGTTGCTTTTTAGTAGTTTACTACTGATTAGCAGTATCATATTATGCAAACATAAAATTTGAAAGATCGTGAGAATCCGAATACTTAACTTTTAGAAAAAATGTTTATGCACGACACGACAGGGTCCAGGCCCAGAGGAAGATCGGCACGAGGACAGGTAGACAATAATAAGACTGACCTGCAAAAAAATTACGAATGCATATTCAAAAGATTGGACCACCACGGAACCGATATTAGCAGCGGTCATGGATTTCGTAAACACCACAAAAAATAATTTGATCACTTCATAACATTTAATAATACATGAATATATAGGAAAAACACAAATAGAATTAATGGATAAAATGATCACATAATATTATTTTAAGATTTCTTGTAAAATTCTTCACAATATTTTGACAATGTCCAAATTTTTGTAAGAACACAATTACTGGATTTATCCCCAGAGGCACCGTCATCAAGATATTGTAGATATCTCATAGAGACGATGCTATTATTTTTATATACAACTTCCAAAAATTTTATAGGTGTGGCAGTCGACCGTGGGTAGAATTGGTGAACGTTACACTCGAGCCAGGCGAGGACAGGTCGTAAGACCTGTAATACCCATGACTTCCATACTTCCCATATAAAAATAATAGCTTCATCTCTATGAAACATCAATAATGCCCTGAGACAGATTCTCGTCTTATTTGCTTTGATATATCGATGGATACAGCTGGGTAGAAATCGCATCAACGATTTATTACAGGCTGCAGCGAAAAAAAAAACTCATTTGCGCCCATCTTCTTATTTAATACTATTATTTCGCTAATGGGTACTTTTAATGCGTATGTTTTTTTTTGATTATATATATATTTATGTCAATAAACACAGTTAATAAAATAAGTTCTTGAAATTGAACCCGCATAATTCTTAGTAATGCGCGATTTCAATGTCGTGGTCGTTACCACTGTACTGGCAGATATCCAATTAGGCCAAAGAGTGGTACCTACATAATATAAAATTTAATAGTTATTGCGTAAACTATATATGTAAATATATTTTTTTGTCCAGCACCACATCTCAAAGACATCAATCCGTCTCCCTTGCTTTCCTTTTAAGCCTGACCTTTGGCGTCTTAGAAATACCGCGGTCTTTCCATATTTTGTCAAGTCTGGACAAAGAACCTTTTGCCATTCCTATCCGTCGTTTAATTTCTGGCTCACAACTACCGACATCGGTGATTATGGACCCAAGATAATTGAAATCCTTGACAATTTCAAGGTCTGGAAGGGCATCTGTTTGTGAAAGCTGGTTATAGATTTCCAAACTTTATTGCAGATGCTACCTATGAACTTGATGCTCGCCCAGTACATATGCAATGATTTTCAAAATGAAACAGTTGCGCGATTCTATATAGGATGATACCATGCTCGCTAGGAATTCTGCGTTTAGTCAAAATTTATTATAATGCCTTCACCTTGCCATGGTTTCCGACCAGGGCCACCGCCATCACAAGGATGAGCAAGGCTTCTTAATTATTTATATTGTTTTAAATGATATTTATTGTTAATACACCCTAGTAATACATAATTAAGATTAAAGTAATGTAAATGTCTTTCAGAATTATAAAACTTTTTTTAGTATTTTTCTTTTACTAGATACCTATAACCCGTTCATAATGTCGGGGAATCAAATGTTTTTTAAACCTTAATATATTTAAATTAATATTCTCGTAATATTGTTTATCAGTTTCTCTATAAACTACACAATTTTGATAGTTAAAAAATATTGAATATGTCGATCAACAATGTTGTAACAAATCCGAAGATTCCTTTTATTTAAAATTATTTATAGTTGTACCTATAATTTCGTTGCCAAGCGACACGCGCAGATGCGGACATAAGGCTATTATTGTGTATTTTGGATAATTGATTAAGTATTGAAAAAAAACATTAAATTAATAATTCGCACGAAGCTCATCTTGAATTTCATTAGTATTATATTTCAATATGCGCGTGAAAGTCATACATATAGTATTGATTACCTTGTAAGCGTTGTGTTGAAATGATTAACGTTAAAAACCTGATTATTTTGGAATGAAGCATTCTGCCAAGAACACAACAGAGCAGAGAGCAGAGAGCAGAGAGCAGAGCGGTGCGTCACAGAGGAAACCTAGATTCGTCCAGTGAAAAATTCCCTGCAATATTTCAGTTTATTTCTGTCGATAGCACCGAGGGGGAAGCCTCGCGCGCAGAATGTCCGCATCCAATATTGAGCCACGTACAAATTCTTATTTTCTTTTATCACGAATGAGTCAACCTACACTCCCGACGTCGCGACCGCGACGAAACATTAATGCGTTGGAGTATTAAAAAAAGACGGGCAGAATAAAATATAGGCCAAGATTTTATTTCGAGATGTTGAAAAGTGTGAATATTGAAGTCATTGCTCGCGGAAGCAAGCTCTATTCTTCTTGTAAAATGTGTCAAAGTCTAATCCGGGTGTCGTGTTCCGTTATTCTAATTTCTGTAATAACTACGTTACCATCCTGGCCATATAAGATACGGCACAAGTACCGATTTAGACGGTCTTCCCTGGATTTAGCTAATGTCAATCGCAACTCGTCCAACTGCGTAAATTTCTAACATAACTGCGTATATTGTCGCGAAAAAATCTATTTATCAGGTCCAAAATATCTCAATTTCTTCTAACAGCTGAAGACCTAAAAACAGCTATTTTAGTTACTTCCAATCAACATGTTAAGAAGAACATTTAATTACACACATTTAATTTGTATTATTAACTTCTAGTTGATATAATACACTTATTAATGCAGTGCTATGTTGGATGTAGTAGGTATCTACCTCTGATATATAAAATATGGTCTTGTCTACTTTGCTAGACTACCGTCTGTATTAAAGTAGACGGTATTTTCCGTGTTGTTGCGGTGTTATTAAATTAAAATTAAAACAAAAGAGTTAGATATAAAAATGAAATAAGAGACAGTGAAAAAGTGTAGCGAGTGTAAAGTGAATAATTACTGTATTGTATTGTGTTTAAATTCTTAATAGATTCATACAAATTTAACTACAGTAATAGATTTTTATTATAAAATGTTACTATTCGGATACCATTAAAAATGCCTACTGAGGGGCGATAAGCTTGATGTGTAAACTTTTATATAATATTATACATGTTTGCATGATCAAAATAAGTTCAGTGGTTTTTGCGTAATATATTTTCCAAAATAGTATCCAGTCAAAAGAATTGCGACCAGAGGTATATCTTTTTTATTTCTCTAAATTTTAAACTCACAATGTGAGGTCAGAACTGTTGAACTACCACTTTATCATTCAATGATGTTAAAACATAATATGTATGAGGCGCGTTTTTAAGTAAGTACCGTTTTTTTTTATAGAAACAACGTCATTTTTACAACACTTTACTTTCTTCAGACGCTACACACCTTAAACTTCTTCTCAACATAGTCGCCACCATTATGAAGGCACTTGTCATAACGGGGCACCAATTTTTGTATACCTTCGTCATAGAACGACGACGCCTGGGATGAAAACCATGTCTGTACTCCGTCTTTGAGTTCATCATCGTCATCAAAACGCTTGCCACCGAGGAACCGCTTCAGATGAAAGAAAATACGGAAATCACTTGGCGCCAAATCAAGACAAAACAGGACACACTTGGCGATGAATGTCAGCTGGTTTCATGTTTCGTGCATTCAAGAAATGAATCACGGACCGTATCTCACAGTCGGCGGGCTGATTTATTGTCTTGAACATTTCGACCACTCACTACAAGATGGCCACACTATGTGAATGTCTCTAACGTTGTATGTGATGAGTCAACAGATGAAGGAAACCATTGCACACGCGCAACATCGCAACCGCAACCCTACACCGGGAATATCCGGCAACGGCACTTACTTAAAAAACGCGCCTCGTATTATGCCTCAAATATATAAAATATCTTCTTCCAACATATTTCTTCCATATACCAAATACCCGTAACAGTATTACAATCCACCCGCAAACTTACATAGAACGATTTAATTTTTTATGAAAAATAAATAAATGTAATAACTCACATGTGTAAAAATCAGTAATTAATTGCTTTAATAATTCGTAGGTATCATTTCATTACATTCTTTTAAGACAATTTGGAATGACAGTCAGATGGAAGATCACTCGCGCGAAAGGTGCTGGTTATGATGTAAATAACAGTTTATATGACAAATTTTACTGGAGGTGTTTTCTAAAAAAAAATTAAATTACCATCACGCCGCTTCCCCGTGGAAGTATACGGAGAAACAGGGTGCACAAAAATGGAACGCCACGCTATTCTGTACTAATACACAACTCTTGCCTCATCCACATTAATACATTTTCCAGTATCTGGTTTACCTGATCGAGCCATGTCTTCCGTTTGTTTATCTTTCTTATCAATCTCTCCCCACTCATTCGATCATGACCAAATCACCTAATCGACCCTATTTTATTTATAATTACTATGATAAAATCAGCTTTACAATCTTTTCTAATTTGTTCATTTCTTTTTCTATCATAAATGGATAGAAACACGATATTAGGTAAAAAAAAAATTCCAATGAAAGTGATAGAAAATAAACAAAAACACCAGAAAAAGGTTGACAGAAGAATAACCTTGCAATAGATAACACACTAGTCAAATATTATATCAAAATATACACATGTATCAAAATACTTATAATAATAATAATAATAATGAGTACCTAAAGATTTATTTCATACTCGTATGTAGACAATTTTGCATATTCAATATATGAATTATTATATCGCAAATCATTAAAACATCTTGAAAAGTAAACTAACTCTATTCAAATATTCTATTCACTATTCAATATTTCAGTACGAGCAAAGCTTTATAAAATCTTGTATGTGAAAAATTAGTACTGTTCAAATAGAATACTGATACTTTTTATACAACGTGTAGTTTCTAAATTCACGGTAGACATAATTCATAACAGAAAAATGATAAAATACTTAGTCACTTTTTTTTCAATGTGCGATATGAACCTACCTAATGTACTTTTTTAGCCTGCTAGTTAAATCCTATTTGCAATCCCTGCTTCATACCATTATATATTTACTCAATTTATTAAATATGAACAAGCAAGCAGAAATACTGAGAATAATTTAGGAAGCTAATCGTAATCCTAATTTAATATTATTTATATTAGAGCATATATAGGTGAGATTATGTATGCACTATGTTAAGAATTAAATAAATAAATAATAGACAGGACCTGTGTTATAGTTGTTTATGTAGGAAACTTTAAGAGGTAGGCATATTCATCATCATCATCACTAATGGGTCTACATTCTCTATAATAATTTTTCTATAGTCCTGGATTTTTATTCCAATTGCAATTGTTATTACCAAATAAATTAATAAAAAGTTATGAAATCAATTTAAGATAATAAAAGAAGATGTGTAAAAAGTACAGCATAGATGGTCACTTATATTGTTTATAAAAATACTTACACATTCTTATTATTCATGACAGAGACAGAAAAAAATTCTAATAAAATTGTATTTTTGACATATTTTTTTTTTATTTCACTGTATTTTGTACTGAAATTGAAGAATTTAAAATTAGATTTAATTGTATTTGCAATTAATTTTTTTTTCTCTTTTCTTTATTTAAAACCCTTTCTACCCCTGAATTATTAAATTTAAGAGCCAAGTAATTGTGTATTTTTTGTAGTATTCTTTAAACATAAAATAAGCAAACTGTGATAGAGAATTTAAAAAAATATCTAGATATATAAATATTATAATACAACGCGGTCTCGAATTGAATCTCGAATCGACCGTTGAAATTTTAGACCATTATTTTAAGAAAAAAACATTTTTTTGGAAAACAAAATATAAATTTTAATATGTACAACATTTTAACATTCATGTATGTATTATATACAATACCTATACTATACTACGAGAAAAGTACTCGTGCTAATACTGCAATTACAAAGTTCTCTTTATATAGGTTAGGTCTTGAATATAACACGAACGTCATTTTTATTAAATTATTGATATTAAAAAATGTCACGTTATAATCAGGTCAATACAGTAATTAAAATATAACAAAAAATAAAAATATATAGCATAGTACATAAAATAGAAAATAAATATTCTAAAACAAAAGAATAGGTGTAATTTAAGAAAATAGGAATAGAAAATAGGTCAAAATAACTATTAATAATCACAAGGAATACAAGCGCGTCAAACCTAACCTTGTAATTTCACCTGTCACAGTGTTGACATAACAAAAAAATAACTAAACAAATCTAGTATATAGGCTATTATTTACGTAGACTTAGTAGTATCGTCAAAGAATTGCCACCACAGTAAGATATATGACTAGTTAAAGTACCGTCAGGGTAGAAAGGGTTAAATTAAATTAATTTTTAGAGACGTTACACGTGCAGCAGAGTGTTTGCGTGTAATTTTAAAAATTGTTTTATGAATTAAAATAATAATAATAATACGAGAATGCAAAAGTGTAAAAAAATCTGAAAAACTATAAATAAATGTAATGTAATCAGAAACATTAATCAGAATTACAAGCGTGAAGTGAAATCGAGAGTTCCTAGTGAACCAGAAATTTTATATAAAGAGCAATTATTTATTACTCATTTACACCAGATTCAATTTGTCGCCGATTTATTTAGTGGAAAGTTATAAACCTTAATTAAAATGAAGGATTGAGAAATTGTATTAATGTCAGACATCGTCTATTTAATTTAGTCTCTTGAAATAATCGTCAAAGGCGACCGACACCCGCACCCGACAAGTATAGCTATTTCTTTATGGAAGAAAATTAATTTCCCAACTTACTTAATATCACGCCGTTTCTTCGCGGGGGTGAGCAGAGAGTATAGAGCGTCACACAATTTTCGCCTCATCCACATTCATACATTTTCTCATACAAGCTCGCCGGTTATTGTGGGTTCTTCCAGTATCTGGTTCACCTGGTCGTGCCAAGTCTCACGCAGACGTCTTCTATTTCAGGCGCCATCGACACTTGCGTCATATATCTTTCTTACCATTCTATGTGATCCTATCCTAATCTTACTCACTATACTAACATAAATGGATTTGCTATGTCTACGCCCAAGTGATCTCATTTCCACTGCATTCAGTCTACTTTCATTCGTCGTCAACCAGCTCCAAGCCTCATTTCCATACATCAGTGTCAGTATCAGGACTCCATTGTGAACCACTAGACTTGCCTCGGTTGACAAGTTCCCATTCAAAGCGCCGTTCACTTTATTCCCTGCAGTCACCCAATTCAATATCTTTTCGTTTCTATCGAACATACTTCCTAAATACACAAACTCATCTACTTGTTCCAAACATTAATTACCTACAAGTATTTAGCACGGTGTCTTTTGTCTTAATTTCCTATACAAAGTAATCCTTAGTGTATTTTAAATACTACATAAGTTACGTCATATAAAAAATCATTAAATACGAAAATGAACTCACATCTGTATTTATAGATGTTATTGTCGCAAAATGTAAACAAAAATAATATAAATTACGGCATGTTTTTGTGTAGGTCTAATTAAAACACAACTGTATTATGAGATGATTATTATTATTTAGCTTCTGCGTACTTACTCATAATACTGATATAACATTAGATATTTAATAGGTTTATATATGAAAATACATATTTGTAAACAAAATTTTAAGTTGAAAATTTAATATCACAATTAAAATATTCAAGCTTTGTAAATCTAGGAGGTAACTCACTACCTCTACGGTTTCGCCGCGGGGGTAGGCCAGTAAGGATAGAACGCACATTCTTTTATCGCAACATACCACTCTCACACATCTCATGCACCCTTGTATTTATTTATATTTTTATTTATTTCTTTCTTCAACGCCCTTGTGGGCTTTTACATAAGAATACATTTTTATTTCATTTAAAATATAACAGTACATTTTTAATTGACATTTCGATGTAATAGTATAAATATAACAGTTTATAAAGCACAAAAAAAATAAAAACTAAGCACCCTCGAGGTGAAAGTTTTTACAGAAAATGGCGCTATATAAATTATCCATTATTATTAAATATAATTTACATACAAATATTTGTTCAGCTCAAGTATGCTCCTGCAACGAAAAATTTCAACGAAGCTCAACTTGTTACATTATTAAAGATTCTAAAAGAGCCGTCCTCCAATCAATTGATTAGGCTAGGTTTTTCGCTGACAGCCTCTGTTCCCGTTGATTTCTACAATTTCTACACATATTTTATGAACTATGAAATGTTGATATTAGATTTTCAACGATTAACGAAAAATTAAACATCAGAAGAAGTTGTAAGACGGGAGAAACTTGGTGGAAAAACGTCGAGAAGGATGCCCGCGTAAGTCAAAGGACCACATCCAGGACGCGCGTCCTGGCGCTTTCGTACAGAGTGTCTACCCCAAGTAAATGGGATAAAGGAAAGGTGAAGAACAACGAAAAATTCTATTATTCAATTGAAAACAACATGAACTATTAATATTTACTTCGCTCTACGTATGCTCGGATCCGCAGCGGCACGATTGCACAATATTAGTGCAATAATGAATACTAATATTAATAATAGATAGGAAATAGTCCAGTAGCAACTAAAATATTTTTTCGATAAACAGATTTTATCTGTATATCTTTCTTATTGATACATTTAATTTGTATTAAATAAAAATTGCTCAACGCCCACACAGAAAAACAATTGGGAACAATACGCGCACATACGCGATTCTCAAATCATGTACTGCAATCACTGCCGCGTATTTCTATATTTTACGAATCAACAAAGGTAACAGAAGATTGCGCAATCATTGCGAAACAGCCTGGTATAATGGCGTAATAAATTCGTCGCCAGATAAAACACTTCATCAAAGGTGAATCAACGTTTGAAGTTCAAACACGGCACACGATGTATTATAAATCCAGAGTGAGGCTCTAACGCTACCGTATACCGCACAGAATACCATAGAAAGAAAAACATTTCACCATCTGTATGAAATGAGACAAAAAATGATAAATAATATTATTAATCACGCGTCACAATAGAGAAGCTGCAGATTTACGTTACGTTAGTGTAATCGATAGAATAGAGACTCGCCGCGCATCAGTTAAAACTCGCATACATTGATTAATAATACAGTGTGTCCCAAAATTATTTTTCATTTTGGTTCATTCGCTGTACCGACACAACGAGCGAAAGAGGAGCGGGGGGTATGCCGATCGCTAGCCGCGTCCTTGTGAATTCAGTCGCTATGGAGCGTGTCCTTACTAGTTCGTGAAATATTTCCTGAAAAATTGATATCCCGACGGGGTGACATAAACTGACCTCCACGTAGCCCCGACTCGACACCGATGGACTTTTTCCTATGGAGTTACCTTAACCTTTAAACTGCCAACTCTAATTGATATGGAAGACACCACATAGAGTATGACTAGGCTTTAAGAGCCTTGATTTACTTATCAATAGGTAGGATCTGTCGTTCACTGATGGCGAAATGATTTAAAATATGACTTTAATCCCTGCAAGTTTGCAAGGTCAAAAAGTGTGTTGCTTATGGCTCGGCATGACGTAAAAAGTTTGGCGCGTTAACGCGCTCATGACATTTAAAAGGTAAAATCAAAGGTATACTAGAGTAACAATCCTCCTTTCTCTGGATAAATTAAAAGAAATGGCAGCGATCACGGAGAATACGTGCCGAGCAGTTCTCAGAAAATGTGCCTCCCGTTTAAAAGATGCCAACGAAACAACGAATCATATTTAGAAAACATAATTTAAAAAAAATAAATTCCCAGGGACTGTACTAAAATGCAAAATAAACAACATTTTTTTATTAAACCCATCCATTATTTTATTACAGAACTTTTATTATGAAAAAAACTTTTGGGACAACCTGTATAACGAAGTATACACAGATAAATATCATTATCAACTGAATCAATCATCATCAGTCAAGTTGAAGGAGGCCATACTCTTCAGTTCTCCACCAATATTTTCCATGTCATTCGTCTAATTTCGTCTGTCTGTCGAGACCATAGATAGTTTTTGTCTCGAGAATATTTTTTGTCCATCGATTATATGCGCGTCTTAAATATGACCCACCCGTTGCCATTTGCAGTTAACAGTGACAATGACATCATTCACCTCGGTCTGTGCTCTAACCCACATGTTTCTTTTAGGTAATTCAACAAAAATAATACACATTGCGAAGGGTTTCATGGCGCAAAATTGAAATGCTATCTTCGTGACACTTCTTTCATGATCAGGAGAACTCGAAACCACCCTCCGTTAAAAAAATGATGCGGAATTTAATGAGCTTTGTGGACACATTAACTCCCGTAGTTTTTATCAAATTTTTCTGAAAACTATACCCTGATCCATCATCTTGTTTCAAAATGGCGGCTGATCAAAAGATTAAAAACTTCGTAACTGCGTTGATATTGGATGTTGACCTAAAGAAAAAAAATTAAAAATACGCTTTCACACACAGATGAAATCTATCTGATTCTTGCGGACAGTACCGGAAGAAATTTTTTCTGCCTCTTTTAGTGATTCCAAGATATCTACTTCAATCCATACTACGCTATCAATAACTAAAATTTAAAATCTACAATAAATAAATAGCCTGTAATATTTTTGACTCAGCGGAGCAGGCATTTTTATATTGAAAATATATAAATATACGATTCGTATAGGTTTGTCCAAGAAAGGTTTGGTACATTCAAGTTATTGATTTAGAGTGATTTCACATATGTGATGTATATATGTATATGTACAATATACACATCTTGGCTTTATCCCTAAACAGTCTAATAGTTTGGTCGTAAATTTTACGACTCGAGTGAAGCCCTTTTCAAACTATTTTAGCATTTTTTTAAATATCTAAACATAATAAACGTAGCTACATTTATTTCGCTCAGTCAATAAACTAAAACTTTATTAAAAAAAACTATAATTTATGTGTCAATTTTAATTACGTCTTTGCAGGAAAAACAAACATTTATCAATGCTTAGCTTAGCGCTACAATAAATAAATACCTACATGATTTTTTAATTGTAGACGACCCGAACCTGTGGCCCAACGCCCACAGGGGATGCACAACTGGATTATAAAATAACCCATCTCTTGATTCATCGTAAAGAGGTCCGTAAAGGATAACTCGAGACCTCACACAATCCTCCCGTGTATCCCAGTCATCTCATCTTTCATATTTTCTTACCAGAGTATGCACGCGCGTGGTCGGAAATTCACAACAGAAGGTTCTGTGAAAAGTTCATTACTCGTGTAGTATCATCAATTTAGTTTAGGCGTATGTTTTATATAATTTATTTATTATTATTATACACGTCCTATTCAGGCATTAACATAATTTGTAAAATAACAGAAAATTTCATCAGAAGTGCAATACGCAAAGAAAAAAATTACATAGTGTCCAGTCAGCATGTTTTACATAATCAAAATTAAAAATTAATATAAAATGTGAAGTAAAGCAAATTATCCGCCACCATTGAGCTGAGACACAAAAAATTGTAATAATTTAGTCCTGTAAAGAGTTAAATTTACATAAAAAATGTCGACTACCTCCGCATATTCATTCCCCAAAGAATGCATTCTGGAGACTGCGGAGTTAGCTAATGCACGAGTTATGACATTACCACTGTAATAGAACAATGAATTGTGTCTCGATGACCTCAATGTTGCGTGAAAGTCAAGCAGACCAATAATCTGGGGGTAGTCTATCATACCATTATATTGTACATATATATATATATATACGGTGTAACTTGGTTATAGCATCAGGGGACCGACTAAATTTGCTCGTTACTCATTATATCAATATTAAATATTTAAATTAACTATCATTAATATTCGCTACCTTTTTAAAATCAAATGTTAATCTAATAAAAAACAAAAACGAAGTATACAAACAAATCTCGTAATAAATTTTAATTCAGAGAAAAATATTAAGGTAAAAAGGGGGACAAGTTTGTAAAATGGCATTTTCGGATGTCTGTTTTTTTATTTGAAATTTTTGTTTGATGCTCAATAATAAGTTGTAAGCGTCAACATGATATCTTAGGTAGTGTCATCAATTATATGACCGGTGATGGTCAGCGGTCAGCGTGTCCGCCACTTACTTCACTTTAAATGCATACATTTTTCGAGAATTGCATTTTTTTCATTCTCAACAAACACACAAATATTCATGTGTTGGCCGTATTATTTATTATTGTTTAGCTCGTTATAACAGTTCAATTTTGTATGAAAACTTGCGTAAACTAAAATATCAATGAGTTTTTGCTCATTATAGCCGTGAACCCGCTATACCCGAATTCGATATAACCAGGTTTGACAATATTACATATGTAATACATTTTCAATAGTATTATATCATACATTGCATTATTTTAAATCAAAATTATATAACGCATTGGATAATTACATGTCGTATTGGATGTGTAATATTGAAAAAGGTGTTTGTCTGTCTGTCTGTCTTTCATTTACTTTGCTTACTTAGAAACAATTATAAACTCCAAACAGAGTGATTATAAACAAACCTATAAAAGAAAGCCTACACAATTTACACAGTTCACTTATTACTTTGTAAATCCTGATTCTGTATAGAAGAATAAACGGGTGAGGATCCAATTTTAAATATAATAACAGAATAAAAAAACAGAAAAAATTTTCACGACCCGCGCGCGCATACTAGACAGCGTCACGCTTACGTGGTAAATCAGACGACGGGGCGCGGGGGTGGCGCTGACGTCACGTCGTCCGCTGCGAGCAGTGGGCGGCCCCGATAGTCGAACCGATCCTCACAAATTGGCGTAATAAAGATGAATCCTAGAGACGGTGCCGGCACTCCTCTCAATCGCTATTAGTTCACGGAACTTGGGATCCAAAGATCAAATTAATGTGAACTATGGAGCCTACATAGTACTACATTTTTAGAAATTAAACTAATAATAAAATCATTATCCCGTTTAGAAACCTGATTCTTACAACACATATAAATTGTGTACTTTTAACTATATCAAACTGAAATAGAGAATCTTTGGTTGGGGAGGAACTGACCAAAACTACATTTATATGTTAATCAATATCCAAAAATTAATATCGAAAATAATATTTAAAACTTCTCTTCAAATCGACGTTAAACAAATTTATGCCAAAAATATTTTAACAAATAAAACACAAAACTCATTTTTTGTTAACAATTCCAAAACTGAAGTCTACTCTCGGTCAAAGAAATTGGTACTACACTAATATATAACACAAAATATGTACTTCGTGCACAAAATTATTCAGTTTTCTTCCAATAAAACTCGAACGCTTAAAAAATAAAAATAATATAGGCATATATTAAATCCACAATATGCATTTAAATATACTTGTTCTACGTACATATCTATAGCATTTAAATTATGTAAATACATTATTGTACCACCGTGGAAAAATAACTTTAATATAACATCGCGCAAGTGTACGCGTATGTTGAAAACCTATACGTAATATATTTAGTAATATTAAGTAACTTACTTCCATCATTATTTAAATAAATAAATAAAAATGTTCCTTTATTATTTGAATAAATAAATAAAAATGCGAGCGATGTGACGAATATAAACGCCGAATGACAGAATCAGTCTTTAGATTAAATTTGCAATTTCCTGATTGAGATTATTTAAGAACTGGATTAAGAAACTTGGCACAAAAACCGTCATGCTTTTTGCTTTGACTTTCGCCAATCTCCAATCTATCAATCTAAATTTCGCCTATCTATCTTCCACATACCATGACAGGTTGATCGGACAACATAACGGTTCAGCTAGCTCTGCATCGATTACGTATTGCTTGAGACAAAATTCGCTCTCAAGACTATCATTATTATACCATTTACAGTATATATATATATAATATAATATGTAAATAATAGATATCGTGAAATATTCTGCAAGGTGCCACTGTGAGATGGCAGAAAATTGATCATTGAACAATAATTGATCCAAGTAATGCTACATACATCATTTTAAATCAGAAATACTCCTTGATTAATACGATGTATTTCTCAGAACGATGGATGGCAGGCAACTTATTAGATCTATCACCAACCAGTCACTCAATATGTTTTAACTAGTAATATGTACACATTTATGAAAATATATAGTATAAATCATGTAAGAATAAGCAACGCGTACTGCGCTATAAACGCTACAGAAATTAGTGCAAAAAATATAACACAAGTAAAAATATAAAGATGACAAAAATATTCAAACACCTAAAACAAATAAAAAGTATAACATCTTGGTGTTTCCGTTAGTCTTATTTTTCATAACTGAAGCGCTTAGCTTAGTTTAAATGGGAAAACAAGAAATGTGACAATATCTATTTTATGAAAACTATTAAATGAATTTTCTATTCCATTACTAGACTTAGGAATATAATATGGTGATTTCCACAGCCCGGGATCACAGTCCTAAGGTCTGAAACATCGTAGCCAACAATATCCATCAAAGAGGAAAACTGACATGTTCATTTTTTAATTTGTTATTTAATTACGTAAATATTCATTAATTCACCAACCATTTTCGGAAATAAACAAACCCGACGGTTTCGGGATGCCAAATTAATTAACCAAAAATATAATTATCTCATTCTAATGACTTTAAATAAAAATCTTTTTTTCTTTAAATATAGCAGTACAATCTTTACAAGTTCATAAACACAACAGAATTATTAAATATATCGTCTTTGTCTTTGGAATTTATGAGTAATTTTCTTATATTATTATTTGTATAAAATGCCGGTCTAATGTTTTGTGGTAGATATTTGATTCGAAAATGTATTTATGAATAGAATCCTACGCCAATAATCATTATTATTATTATATTTTATCTGCGAGCTATATAAAAATTGACCAGTGATACATTATTTTAATTTATTTTCAAAAACCGTGTCCATTAATTCTGTATTGTGCCCGTTATTAAGAGTTATTTGTTTAATGGTAAATATAAACCAAATAATGATAAAGACAAACGTGGCCGCCTTCCAGGAATTATTAGCTGTGACGAGGAACAGAGTCTAACGGAGAGGTCTACGTCGACAAGAACATTGCCTTTAAATACAAGAAAGATTAAAATTATTGAATGAATGAGACAATTAATTGCATATAATCAATATGGTAGGCAAGTTTTACATGAAATATTTTGGGGATAAAAAAATATTTGTATTAAGGGAACACATTATTATTGTGAAGTTGCAGTTTTTCAGAACATAATTCTGTGATATTTTAATACAAATTAAATATATCAATAAGAAAGATATACAGACAAAATCAATTTATCTTAATGGAATAACAAATGTATCAATTTGAAAGTGCAACATATAAGTTCGAAAATGTGCCGTTAACTTACAATGTTGACGTGGTGTAATAGGTCAGCGTACGTTGCCGGATAGGAAGGGTTCCTGAATCGAGTCCGGGTGGCAACAAAAATATTTTTTTAATAAATTAATTTTATCTGAATATCTTTCTTATTAGATAGTATTAAAATATTTTTAAATCAATATTCTGAAACAGATTTTGTCCCAAACGTGAAAAAAATATTCTAGATCGTGGGTACGCTTTAGAACGTGAGATGACCCAAAAATTGAACACTAAGCGTGTTGCTGCCCACGTCCAAGAATTAATAACTCCTACGGAATTGCTCGAAATAATGAACGTAATTTCCTCAATTTAAAGTTGTAACACTGCAGGTCAAGACGGTATCTCTATACATAATCAAACATCTGAAATATCTCGCAAATCTTTTTGTGAAGGATTTTTTTACTCTTAAGCACCTCGTGACACTAGTTCTGATTTACAAGTCAGGAAAAACGTCTCCTCCCTGTTCAATCTCCCCTCCTTTCCAAATTAGCCCCGTCCACAACCACTTTCACTTTTCACCGAAACCCCCCCTCCCCAGCCCACATGTAGTCGATAAAATATCTTCTAGTTTTTAAGTTTTAGTTTATTACTGAAGATAATGCAGTAAGCATCCAAAACGTTTTAATTTTAATTAATGCGTAGTGTGATCAACATTGTGTTTTATTTTATTAACATTTCTAAAAGTTAATATTTTAAAAGTTAATTATAAGTATTGTTGTGGAATTTACACGACGTTTTAACTGATCATGTCAACGATAAGCGTCGCTAGCGCCAAAACCCGGATAGGGCTGCGGATATGTAACACAAAAAAATTCCGAGTGTGATCGATAACTGTTTAAAGAAGAAATCGAAAGGCCTATTGAGCATCACAAAGGCAATTAAAAATGATTAAACTTTTGAGAAGTAGTAAGGCGCTCAGAAGTCTGAGTTTCGAACTACATCTTGAGAACCTAGTTAGTTAATTCAATTTTCATAGCACAAGCGTTTAGTTTAGTAGCGTTAGCTTTCAACAAATCGTAGTAATAAAATTAATGAAATATGTTTTCTACTACGTTTCAATATACCATTGATTTTATAATATCGAGGACGGTGCAAAAACACGGCTACACTGATCAAATCACTGCCTCAGGTTTTTCAGTCATAGTGTTTTCTCCTTCCTCCAGGCCCCGACTTCCAGTAATCTTACCCTGCATTATGATATGAGACTCGCATGTCCGAAATTTTGAAGTTTTGGATTTTTATTATTTTAAATACTACTTTATCCATGCGGAATCCGAACCATAACATCTTCATTCGTAAGTCTATTCATCCAGCTTATTTCAAGCTCAAATGTTTCAAGTCGTCTTATCATTTCTTCGGTACTTGTCCATGCTTCCATTCCATTAAATGATCTGATTATTCGCATTCATAATCAAAGGTTGAGATCATGACTGGAGAACATCTTTTTCGTGCTTATTGCACGAACTTGCTCAATGCGACATTTGATTTCGTTTAGCAAATAGATGTATTTATTTTTAAAATATCTGTGCAAATACATCAAACAATGAAAAAACTAAGAATTTAAGTAGTGTCCGTTTGCCCCTTAAACGGACATCTAATCTCTATCTTCAATATTACACTATACCTACCAATTTGAAAAATTGTTATTTTCCATTTAAATCACATTTTTCGTGATACCAGACTTTACACTCAAGGCACTGAACCCAATATCCCCCTTCTTTATATTCATCAATACAAAAATCACAATTCTCGGTTTTCTTCTTAGATTTGGCATTGGTTTTTTTTTCCAGCGAGTTATTTTTTCCATTCTGGAGAAGCTCTTACCTTTAAGCTCATAAATAAATTTGCTTGTGGTCAAGATTCTGGACATCTCTCTACGCCCTACTTTTGAAGTTTTTGTGACTCCAGACATTCCAGGTAATTAACTGATTTGCTCGAATATACTTGGAGCCATTAACGATGTGTCAGTTGTTCTATTTCTGGTAAAAAGTAATCTCACTTTACTATTTGAGTCTTATGCTCCTCTAAAAGCGTAAGCGAAATAATACATCCTACTGTATAACGAGTTGGAACTAAAAAAATAAACTCTTTTGAATTTATTCTTTGTATTTTTCATACAAAATCAAGAATCAAAAGCGAAAGAATTTCCATAAGGACATCAGTGACAGAGAATTATTTCGACTTCCTTTTAGCCAGAAGGAACACACATTAATCTCGGATAACTTGATTTCAATCTTCAAAAACCAATCTTCATTTAGGAATCGCTGGCACGCTTCCAACTTCTTTGCAGTGTCCTAAATAAGGGCCAACAAAATATTAATCCATAATAACCGAAGATAGAAAAGAAGGAATAGAACGTAAGGAATATACAGAGGCAAGTAGAATAAATGTTTCTGTAGATATAGGGTAAACATGTAAATGTGTACAATTAAAGAACCAACAATTACAAATATCAAATAGATAAAAAAAGAAATGTTTTCCAGAAAATCTACGACAAATCTGCAACATACTGACACATCTATCACGGAACAAAGCAGTAACTCAATTCGGTTTAAGTTTGGTTATTTTGCAGTAGGGCAATTTTAAATCTTAAATATGAGAGTTATGTCTTCCGTTTTACACCGTTCAAATATTTCAGCCCGTCTGGTCACGCTAGAAAAAAAAAAGCGAAGAATTAGATACGCTATAATAATAATTTTCTATCTGGTCATCCTGATTCGATGTAACGTCAGTCGAATCGGCACATTGCCATTTTTTATTTTATTTCATTTTACGGTCTAAAATCAAAAGATGAACTGTGTCGTTGACTTTTAATACTCGCTATAACACGTTTCATAATTTCGAGGAAAATCAAGCAAAACTGCCACACTTTAATGACTTCTTTCATCGAAAATTAAAATCTTATGTATTTGCGTTAATTATCGTATTACTTTGAACCCAAATATGGATTTTTATTATGATAAAAATAAAAAACATTGGAGGTTTTGAAAGTCACACGCGTTACACTGAGATTTGTTCACCTTAACATTATACTTAATATTGTTAGATAACAAAGTGTATTTTGAAAATGAAACATACGTTTTTAAATAAAATAATTAATTCCGAATCTAATAATATATATAACTCAAATTTGTTAAAAATAGCGTATTTTGAAATTCAGTGAAGCAACTGACCACATTTATGGATCCCAATTCAATACTTGTACATAATTATTTAAATCCGTCACATTCACGCGATGCACCCTATAAGCAAAGTTGAGAGAACTCGCTTAGAAATGAACCAGCCATGGATGGCGTCTAGAGCTCCCGTCCAAGGACGACTGTCTAGCCGAGAACTTTTCTTTATCGCTAACAAGTGCCGACGCCCGCCGAGCTTTTCCGACTACGCGAGCTCTAATGGCCCGGCTTACCGGGGAAAAGAGTCTCCATCTCTGCAGTAAAATTTTGCCACGGTGTAGAAAGACCATAAAAGCTACTAATAAATTATTTACCGTCGTGTATTAATAAAAAATAACTTTTTGCCTCGGTGACGCCTCGGACAAATTTTCCTCAGATCTTAGTACGAGCGCGGTTGGGCCATAATTACGATTTATTCGCGCCCGCTTTTTCCCCAGCCGACTGACTGAAGACGTGTTTATTGCATCTGGAAGGAGACAATTCCTCTTCCTCTTGCGAGTCCGCGTAAATCAAGTTGACTGATTAGCCACCAGCGTTAAATTTCCTCAATTTACATAATATAATATTTTTCAAAAAATGCCCAGGCGCGATTTGAATAGATGGGTAATGTTGGCGCCAAAACACGAGACGAGCATTATCACAGTCAAAGGCGCCAGACTTGTAACTTTTCAACGCAAAAAAAACCTGTCCACCTAAAATAATTCTAACCTGTATGTCTAAATATACCTTAGAACTTTTTGCCTCGAATAAATGGATAGTTTTGATTGATTATATTATACCAAATTAACGCGTTTTGAATACACTCGTACAGACTGCAGTAACAACTTTCACAAGTTTTTTCCGATATAATCTTTTTACTAGTTTACCCGTTGCTATAATTAAAAAACATTACTATGCATTGATGATCTGGTGAAAACTGATTATTCAGTATTAAAAAAATCATTTAATGATTAAATAAAGAACACTTTATTTAATATTTAATTAGATTTAAATACACTTATACGTATATTCAGGAAAGTAACATGTTGATTAGAATAAAAGAAACTTCAAAAGTAAAATTTGTATTGAACTTGCGTCGTCACAGCCAAAATTAATTTGAGTATTGGATTAAAAGAATTGAAATTAAATTGTAAGAAAAAAATTCAAAACAAACTTACAATGGATAGACTTAATTCGAAACATTAAATTTGGTGTTTTTTTTACAGTGGCTGTTCAATGAGACATAGTACAATATCAAATTAGGAGCGAACTTAGATCTGTTGTAGCAAAGAAGTTAAATAAACTAGAGGTGAATTCAGCACTCGCACACAGTACAACATTGGAACCGGCGGGCAAGAGAGTTGAGTTAGAATTTGATGAATAATAACACAACAAATCACCATTTTGAATACATAATTTGACCATTTACAAAGCGAATCTTCTTCTAATAATAACAAGCAAAGTGTCCCCAACGAACAGCCAGTGATGACTAATCAACACTTCCACTCTAGTTTATTAACCTCCTTGGTTTGTAGCATCAATCAATAATAAAGGGTCACTGAAACGGTTTGGACATGTGGAACGTGCGAGTAGGGGGGGAAAAAAGGTCAGGTAGATTAGACATTGAAAGACGGCATGTAAGAAGCTTCAACAGAGCATGCTTGAGAAAAAATATGAAAGAAAACGAAGCAAGAATGGTATGTCAAATCTATCTTTCCAGTCTACCCTTGCGGAGAAATGGCGTGATGGTAAATTAATTAGTTACATAACTATAATAGTAATGACACAAGACGTATTTATAGCGTCTAGACAATTTTAATGATATATTTTATTAGGCAAATAATACGAAAAAAGTAGTTTTATGAATAGTAAATAGCCAGATAGCTCGGAGCACGTACGCTAAAATAATAAGATTTTAACAAGCATATACTTATCTATACGTATTAAAAAAATGGAGAATATTTTAAACACGCAGTTGACGTGTCGGTTGTGATCCTCAGATAAATGAACCAAAACTGTACCTTCAGACCGCAGTACGTTTATTTTTTCTGTAATTTATGTGGCGACGTAATAATAATTCTTGTCATTTTTAATTTGTTTTTGTTATTTATTTGACACCACCCCTCGTCCCTGAAGCCATCGCCTACCCCCAGACCGCGACCGCGGCCCGGGGGAGGAGGGACGAGGGAGGAATAAGAAAATGGCAACACAATAAAAAATACTCATACGTCCCGGAAAAGCGCAACAGTGGCGGTGCGCGGGGCAGGAAGGGAAAATGCTAATCTAAATTACGACGATTTGGATTCCTGGCACGTCGCTCCAACTGCCCCTTCTTTATTACAATGCGGACTTTTACTTACGAGTATGAAACCAGAAATTGCAGCGGTCGGAAATCTTTTTTTATGGCGAAATTTAAAAAATATATATATCACAACATCGTGCGCGAGTAAAACGTTATATAGGGTTCACCTTTCAAGGCAATATTCTTTTTCAACCGGCTTAATTAGTAGATATGGAGCTAGAGAGAAATCGTAACATCGAAAATCAAATATTTAATACAAAATCATTGACATTTTATTACATCAGAATATACATAAAAAAAAACTATAATGTCTTTCAGTGCGTCACAAAAGGAAAATTTAATGGATACGTTGATACGTTTCAATAAACAAAAATGTTACAATTTTTCTGAAATGTGGGTAAGTACGTCTTTTTAGTTCTGAAAGTACATTTAAAAAAATAGTAAACAGAGAATTGTCAGAAGATTTAAAATTGAAACATTACAATGCTGCTATACTATCAATAATTAAAATTTTATATTTTTATTTATTTTCTTTGTTTTATTAACCACTAAAATGAGTTTAAATACATCTACCGGTTTCGAAAAATACCATTTTCTTCTTCAGGATGTCATAACTAACTAAAACATATATTGTTTCTTTGACAGAATCTATTTAAAAAAAATCTATTTTAAAACATTTTTGTTTTTTTTAGTACCTAACTCTAATCATTACTTAATACAAATTTACTCAATTTAGGATTGTGCTGCATTTTATATTGGTAAAACGGGTAGAAATTTTAATATAAGAGTAAGGAAGCATTTGAGATGTTTGAACAATAGTGGGTTTTCAGAATTTGCTAATCATTTGATAGAAAATGGTCATGATTTTGATAAAAAATTGGGATTGTCAATTTTGCATATAAACGGTGTTGGTCACAAATTAAATAATTTGGAATCGTTGGAGATAAATAAAGCGTGTAAAACTAATCAAAAAATTATAAACAACCAACTAAATTTAACTACGAGTCCCATTCTAAAATTTTTTCCTAAAAATTATTCGAGTAAATTTGTATTAAGTAATGATTTGAGTTAGGTACTAAAAAAAAAAAAAATTTTTAAAAATAGATTCTGTCAAAGAAACAATATATGTTTTAGTTAGTTATGACATTCTGAAGAAGAAAATGGTATTTTTCGAAACCGGTAGATGTATTTAAACTCATTTTAGTGGTTAATAAAACAAAGAAAATAAATAAAAATATGAATCTTAACCACAAAGATAACATTGCTGATTTTAAAAGTAAAATTTTATATGTTTATTTCGCAACTTTCAAAATTGAAACATCCAACTATTTTTCTTGAGGTTTCATTCGTTTCGTGAGACTTGGTTATTAAAAAGAGTTTGTTGTGATGTGATATTTAATTAATATGGTACTGGAAAAAGACCCAGTTTAGATTAAGTGATACTTAAACGACGTCCCAGGATGAGTTTTAAATACTAGTAGGGGCAGTTCTCGTTTAACGAACGATGTTTTTGTTCGTTATGCGTCAAAACGTCTAAATATGCATTTTTTGCATATACGCTACAATCGTATAAGTTACGATTAGTATATGTACGTTTTACTATAACAATACGCAACGAAAGTAAAATAAGTTGAAAAAATTCTAAGAGAACACAAGACATAAACAAAATTATTTATTCTACATGTACATATATTGGACATTCAACTTTTGTTCGTTGGATTTTTCATGTGTTCGTGATTTTCACATAAATGAAACGACTGCAGCTGGTTCGTCCACTCTCGACTTGATGAAGGACTGCATAGTTAATATATATTTATTTTTATAATATATATTTTTAAATCTCATTACAACATGTCAATAAATCGTAAACGCTTCTTTTCACTTTCGCAATTCTCTCCATAATCGAGTCCTGTTCTTCAAACATTGCCAATCGCTTAGAAATTAATTTAATAGTTACAGCCATTTTCTGCGTTGTTTATGTTTTGACATGTGTAATTTCAAGTTCTGTTTTAATTTTATTATATTTCATTTAACTCATCAGTTGTCAATTTCTCAGAATTTAGTGTCGAGCAACTCTTTTACATCGGCCGAATCAAGTTCGAATTGCATTAGATTACCCAGTTTGACAACTTAGCGCGTTACGTTAATAAAAAAAATCTTATGATGTTCATTATAGCGAATATTCGTAAATCGAGAAGTGACTATATGATATAAACTGAGAAGATTCTTATTCTTTTACAGACTTGTAGACTTCATCCCTGATATCGCCGTTGTGGTTCGATCTGATGGCATTCGCCCATCTCTTGCAGGTGCGTCTCGACATTAACCGCCCATCTACACCCTGGTCATGAAACACGCCTTGTGTAAGAGAGCCCTGTGCGTGCTGCTGCTACCGCCCTTTATAGGCTCTATGCTTTCACCTTCAGCAGGATATCTGGGACATCATACTGTCCCCTAAGCTTTGTTAATTTTTAATATGAATAAGCATTATTATTAAAGAGATGAAAAATGAAAGTTTCTGATTTTTTAATATATCAGGTTTTATTCATATTTGTAATGTGTATTATATGTACATCCTAAAAATAATCTTCAATGGAAACACAGGTGGTAGTAAAGCGGTGGGAAGGCCTCGAGGATCGTAAAAAACGCATCAGCGCTGCTACAGATTCCGAACTGGATCAGTCTCCGAGAACCGGAGCATGTGGAGACAAAAGATTCAGGAGATCAAGACTCAATATGGGCTGCAGGGCCACTGAAGACGCGTGTAAGCGTCCTTTTTTAGTACTATGTACAATAAAGGTATGTAGGTCACAATAGATTTCTGAAATTTGGGTCATAGTACTAAAAAGTTTGGGAAATACAGCGACAAATGACACGGTACATGATTTCTGAGGTAAGTTGGTAGAACTCCAAATCACATATGTGAAAATAAAACACTTGTTTTTTAATTCTACTCGTTTAATGCAAATATTATATAACTTCCAGAATACCAAAAATGTATCTCTTGCCATATTGTCCTCTTAGATTATAAAATTATATAACTGTCCTTTTCTGCAAATTACCCATGACATTATAATATTATTAGTGTTGAAATTGAATGGTTACATAGAATTAGAAGCTAATTAGAAGTTGTCCCCCATTATAGTTATAGATACAAATTGTTGAGTTAAATTGTTAGATTGATAATGCCCTTACAAGGCGAAACGCGTCTCAAATAAATGAAACGAGTAGAATTCAAAACAAATAGTTTTTTTCACAAATGTGACGGTATATGATGGTGTACCGGCTAAATATTAATATAATAAATCCATAAAAAACATAGTATTACATGCAGATGGAAAATTAAGGTGCAGTTGTTCAAGGCAGACACTACCAAAGAGGGACAGTGGACGAGACACAAAATGATTGCGTCATACTTACACGGACAGACTAACGGAGTTGCAAAAAAAAAAACACGAGGCATGGAGAGTGAGAGGTAGGTGCGTAGGTGGAGTCCCACCCACACTGGCCGACCTGACTACCCACCTAAGGAGCTCCAACGAGTCACCCATACCCGAATAAATTCCTTATATAGAATAAGATTCGTCCCTTTACTAATTAGGTCTGCATTCCTGCATCTCCAAATATCTCACAATTCCACAGAATACGGTCAGGCGTCTGTTCCACTCTCCCACATGTACACCACGGGGCATTCACAAGTCTAAACCCAAACAATTTACTCCGAAATTGTCCATGCCCCTTAATCATCTGCCATGATACTGCCCTATACCGCTAGATTACTCGCTTTCCGAGAACTAATTTGATCACATTTCTTAAAAACATTTGCTAAAATACTATCACAAAATTACAGATGTATTTAAAAATAATCTAATTGACGTATCACTCGGTGAGCATCAGTCGCATTCAATTATGCATGCGGGTAATGCGGCCGCCGCCCGCCCGACGCGCCAGGGAAGGGCGTCAAATGTGTTAAACAGGAAGTAGGTGGAAATCGAGAGGTGGGGGAATCGTTCCCGGCACGGTTGATGGGGAGTCATCCAGGAAATGATGCCTCGAACGTCTGCGGAGCTCACCCGGATATCTACCCGCGGGGCGCCATTAAAAACAAACATCAACAGAAGAGGAAATTAAAGAAATGTGGTGGAAAAGAGCATTTGGCGATTTTGAAGAATAACGCCAACTTTCGTAGGAATCCGGTAGTTGTGATAATGTAATGAAGAAACAAGTTATAGCAGATTAGATACTTGACGAATAACAACAAAGCTATTCACTTGAAAAGATTGATACATTCCAGGTACTAATTAATCGAACTGACGTTTGCTTATTAGAAATTCATTACAAGAAAATTTTGTTTCGCCTATCAATTAATTTGAGGCAACGTTTCGCCTTCCCTTTAAATACTCACGGGCCGATATATCGGCCCTCAAACATTCGCGAATATTAAAAAATACTGAACCGATATTTCGGTATTAAAAAAGTTCGATTTAAAACCTAGTTTTTAACACTTTTTTATAAAATAAATATTAATGTCACGAAATAACAATATGATAACAATAACAAAAATCTGCGTTTATTTAATTTGTCGATGCTCTTTGACATCTTTGACACGTATTCTGAGAAAACCAAAAAATATCCAATGATTCTTACACATGCAGTACTTCCTTCATATAGGGATGCGATCGTGTGTACAAATTTGTTATTAACCCTGTAACCAGAATAATCGAGCTATATAAAACAATCGTGACTATGTTTTAAATGAAGCGAGTACATCACGATTTTTATGTGCAGAATTTTAGGTCATCGTGTCGCAGTTCATTAAAAATTCACAATTCACTTTATTGAAACAAGTGTTCGCGCAAGTAACGCGCTTGCAGTGTTGGGCATCCCAGAGTGGCCTCCGTGTGCACAAATGTATCTAAGATATGACTTCCCAGAGAGGCCCCCGCCGATGTTGAATGGTTGCATTTTTCTCAGGGCTCCGAGGAACTAGATGACCGAAAAACACAAATCTAGTTAACCTTCCGGAACTTTGAGAACTTAGCTGCAACATGTTATTCGGAGCAGAGCCAGAAAGGGTTACCATTTCATCAAATACATGAAATACAAAAGAATGATGACATGAACATTTCTAAACAAATCAAATTAACTTCTACCGAATGAACTAATTCTAATAATACGAAGAAAGGCAGGAATCTCGGTATCTCTACAAAGCCTCGGTTGGATACTGCTTTCGTCAGTTCAATATATTGCTTGAAGTGTACCTACAAGTTTTTACAAGATAATATAGGTATACATAATAGCGGAACAAGGCACGAAATGCTGCTATGGAAGGCGCAACATTTTTATGGCATCCACAGAAACAGGCTAAATCCTCCAGTCATTAGATCATAAACATATACGGTTGATTAATAACATTAAGAAGAACACATTTTTGCTGTGAAGTCGATTTTTCAGAACATAGTTCTGTGGTATTTTAATACAAATTAAATTAATCAACTAGAAAAAAACTATTAACCGAAAATGCAACTTCACAGCAAAAATATATTATCTTTAAGACGCTGGCCTAGTGATCTAGTGGTCGCGGGTTCGCGCCTCATTGCAGGAGACCAGCAAGTTAGTCCTATATTCACAGTGCAAACGTTTAGTTTAGTTTGAAAATAGTAAGAATATTGATGTGACATGTATTCCGTGTACGCATATCTATTTATAAAAAAAAAATCATATACAGGTTGTAATAAAGTTTCCTAATTTAATAAAATGAATTCTGACCGTCTTCCATCGGGTTTTACGCAAAGGTAATTGAAATTCTCTGTAATATAAAGAGGATTACTTTAAAAAATGGAATAGTAGATGATTCAATTTGAAATATTCCAAATAACTTGTTCAAAATTTGTCGAAAATGTGTTCGATTGCTATAGCGAAATTGGAGAACGCGCTTTCCCGGATAGTAAGAGGTCCAGGTTCGTATCCCGGTAGCAACAAAATATTTTTTCGATAGATAGATTTTACAATAATTTATTAATGGTGTATTTATTATTACAATTAATTTATAATACTTTTACCATTTATTTATTGAAATATACAAAAATGGCGATTTGATCGTATACTGTTCATTGTACCGCCGATTATGCAGTATTAATTACCTTAGTCTTCCTTACACTTCCCCACTAAATTAAAACAAGGATTAATTATCCCAATCCACAAAGCAGGAAGTAAAAGTGACATCAATAACTATAGACCAATTACGCTACTTAATTCCCTTTCTATAAAATTAGATAAAATTGTGAAAATTCAAGTCGTAAAATACCTCGAGAGTAATAAAATTATAAACCAGTTCGGCTTTAGGGCAAATATGGGTACAACTGAAGCTATTGCCTGTGTCACGGACTTTATTACTAACAATGAATAAAAGCCATAAATGTATATTCATTTTCCTTCATCTCGCCAAGGCCTTTGATACAGTTTCGCATTCGAGACTAATCGGAAAACTAAAAAAAAAAATTGGTATCTTAGGTAAAGAACTTGATATGTTTAAAAGTTATATCACGGACAGGAATCAACGAGGTCGTATTAAAGAAAATTTCAAGCAATCCTCTTTCCATTTACTTCGGGGTCCCACAGGGTAGCATATTAGGTCCAATACTGTTCTTAATATATATTAATGACTTATGCAACATCCCTTTTAACAAGAACTTGTTTTGCGGATAACACTGTTCTTCAATTTCAAGCTGATACATGGTCAGCAGTATTTAAAAAAGCCGAGAAAGGTATAAGTATTGTTAAAAAATGGCTCGACCTGAACACCTTAACACATAATACCAATAAACGTGCCTAACTTCGAGCATAAAAGAAAATGGGCAACCCTCGTATGTTTACAAAATAAAAGTTCACAATCGTTCCAACTCAGACGACGATACGTGTCAATGCAATACTGACCAAATCAAATACTTAGGAATTATATTTGATCCTTATCTCAAATGGAGTCATCATACACAACGCATTACAAATAAAATTAAAAAAACAATATACTTTTTTAGAAATATTAGGACTTTCCTTAATATAAAATCTGTCAATTAATCATAGAGCATGGTATAATTGCTTGGGGTGGAGCGACTATGTCTGCAATTAATCCAATAATAGCAGCACAGAAAATTATATTAAAAGTTATCCTCAAAACCCCAATCACAACGAGCACTGACGAAATTTTTAATAAATTCGACATCTTTGATATAAGAAAAATATATGCTAATACTACTCTTAAATACATATATAAATACAAACAGATACATTTTAAAACAACTCAAAATATAATACACACAGACAAATACAAATAACCTACAAACCCCGAGAGCACATACAACATATGTCCAAAGGAACTACAAATATTTTGGACCTAAACTATTTAATAGAATGCTGAAAGATTTAAACCAATTGAATTGTCCCAAGAATATGAAACTATATATTAAATCTTGGATTCGTAATATGGGTAGAGCCAGTATTGGGGCACTCACCCAAACATATTGCTACAAAGTGATCCAAAATTAATTTATTAAGTCCACTTTAAAATTGTTCTTCATATACACCTATTATATAGTAATAAATGTAATTCTATCTGCTCGAATAACAACATAAAGTTTAAATAAGTGCTATATCGAATACTAGCTACGTAATACGGTTCTATGAGAAGTTGATAAAGTATTTTTATATATTATTTTAACATTATAGATAATATAAACCTATTATCATTAATTTACTATTATCATATATTTACTATTATCATTCATTCGCTATTATTATAATTTTAATTTCAATGCGACTACATTTTTTAATGCTTTTATAAAAAGTATTTAAAATATTTACCATATATTTTATTATTTAATACTTTATTTTTATTTTTTTATATTTTATTTTTGAGAGAAACAAATAGTACAATAATAATAAGTGATAATAACATGATATATAAAAATAATACCAGTGAAGTTTCTTCGGAATTAAACAAGCTAAGATATAGTAAATAATAAACTAAATAATAGTACATTTAAACAAACTGATAAACAAAAGTGTTTTTATACTGAACATATAAAGTGGAAAGGGTAAGGAGGGGAGGTAAATGGGATGCAATATATATTTAAAAAATATAAATATATATATATTTAACTATATTATAACTAAACGTTAGTAGTAATTATTATTAAAACAATTGGCGATGGCGTCATATAAAACCGTTCCCACATAGTTACAGCCAGACCTGACCTCGATTCTGAATTTCGTTTCTATTTACACATGAGTAAATATTAAAGCAGGTGGCTGACTGGTCGAATTATTTTTAACGTCAATTCAGCAATTGAAAACCTTCGGGGCTATAATGATAACCCACTTTTTCCCGAAAAGACGACTGCAATTATTGGACTGCACAACGTTCACTACACTACAATGACGTTCAATATTGTGCTATCATGGAACACAGTTTAATGCCCTGTAGAAGACTTAATGTGTGACAACTGCCATTAATGGAGAGAGAGCGCTCAATTTTGTGACGTAAAATATCTACTTATACAGAAGTACATAATCTAGAGGCAACCGCGTTTAATGGATTGCAGAGCTCAATATGGTATCCACTGCGTTTAATGGATTGCAGAGCTCAATATGGTATCCACTGCGTTTAATGGATTGCAGAGCTCAATATGGTATCCACTGCGTTTAATGGATTGCAGAGCTCAATATGGTATCCACTGCGTTTAATGGATTGCAGAGCTCAATATGGTATCCACTGCGTTTAATGGATTACAGAGCTCAATATGATATCCACTGCGTTTAATGGATTGCAGAGCTCAATATGGTATCCACTGCGTTTAATGGATTGCAGAGCTCAATATGGTATCCACTACTTTAGATAAGCTGAACAGCCAATCAATCGGCTGATAGACTTGTCTAATTAGATAAAAATTATTCAACCCTTTACCACTGATGTAAGTCCCGAGGATCGTATACAATCTGGTGGCCATGGCATCCCAGGTTGTTCATTATTCAATACTAGAAAAATTGTACAACGCAATTTTCTTTGTTCATTATTCAAAACACTAACATGCTATTATTCCTCATTACTAATTAAAACATAATTAATGAAATTAGATATTTTTTATTGAAAATTTTGCGGTTAAATAAATAACGTCATCTAAAAAGAACCATTAATTCCGGATCATCTATCAAAAAGCTAATTTTTAGAAACATTAGCATCTTCTGACTATTTTTGTGTAAATTTTTGGATTTTTCTAAACAATAAATCTAAGATATCAATTGAATTGCAATAGTTCAGATATTGACGTGTTTTATATATATTGTAAGGAGTCTACAATCGTATTTATTGTTTTTTTTAACTGCTACTTTATTATGCATACATATTTATTATATAGATTATATTCAAAAAGAGGGTGATTTAAATAAACATATCACAAAAATTCTTCATATTTATTAAGTATGTATTAATGTTACTACCTAAAATACCTTCAAGAGCCATTATCGCAATAAATGCATAACCTATTATTATTAGATAGTACAACAATTTATCCAAATATTCACCAATGTCAACACTTATAGCTATTCATAAATATGGGAAACTTTTAAAGGTGGTAAAAAAACATTGATAAAGTCCGAGGACAAATTATTTTTTGAGCTGTGTGTCAATCTCACATCATGGCCCCATAAAATTGAAGGCGGTCGGTCATCCACGCCCTTCAGCGAACACATCTTCATCCTCCAAAAGCCCTTCAGAATCTCGACGAAGGGGGCTGGAGTTTTATTGCTTGTTCCCATCCAACGCCCTTGCTCTCGGAGTCTAGAGAGAAAAGAATAGCAATGGTTTGGAAAATGATTTGTTCCTCCGCTCGTAAATTTAAGGTAAAGATGGGCGAGTTCACTCGCTCGAAACTCGTAACTTGTTGCCAGTTAGGGGCTCCTCGCTCCTCGCTCCTCGCGCCCAGCGCCGGCGACATTAGGGCGGTTTTATTGCCAAAAGGGGAGGCTTCGGTTTATCCTAAGCATCGCACCGGCGACGCAACGGAAATGTTGCGGCGATTAAAATTTGATGGTGGCAGTTATTTCGGTAATTACATCAATTTGTTAATTAAGTCAGCTCCTCGAAAAGACATATTGCATACCTAGCTTACCTACACTACTATTATTTATTACCTATATCTTGTATGTAATGGTTACCATTACATAAAGGCATTATTTCTGATTCAATCATTATTTTAATAATAAATCATATACGATTTATTAAGTACAAATGTTGAATCAGCCGAGAGTCCCAAAATAGGTAACATACTAATAATAACTCAACCGTTTGAGTTAGCCGAGAGCCTCAAAATAAGTTACAAACTAATAATAACTCGAAACATTAAATGTTTGAGTCAGCCGAGAGCCCCAGAAGGGTTTACAATACTAATAATAACTCAAGTATTATGTATACGAGTCAGCTAAGAATCCAAAAAGAAGTAACATACCGATAACAACAAGCGCAAACGCTATTATTAGTAAGTTACTATTTTTGGGACTCAAAAGTTAGCCGAGAGCCCCGAAAGGAGTTACATACTAATAATAACTCAAGCATTAAGTGTTTGAGTCAGCCGAAAGCACAAAATTGGGCTACACTGCTAATAATAATTCAGCATTATTACAAGGTCCACAATAACATGTGTTACTGACATGTAAATACAAGTGTTATACAGTAAGTGCAATCGACGAACCTATCACGTGTACCTATCGAAACTTATGAATGAAAAACTTGCTAATAAAATTCAATTACTTAATGTTTACGTAGATTCCAAATCACGGAATTCCATTGTGAAAGCCCTGCATTAACGAGGTATCAAAACTAGAATATTGTGGTCCAATCAGTGATGAAACATGTCATGTCATACATCCGTCGCCTGAATTGACACTAAATGAAATATGTGTAATATAAGAAATGAAGCAATCTTTCATTTAAATGATGTTTGCACGCAAAACAAAAGAAAAAGGCCAAGGAATGGATGGGAGAACATTGGTAACACCTGATCACATGGAGTCGGAACTTGTGTGACCAGCTGCTGCTATGACCCAAGGTATTCGATACATTACGAAATTATGTATTTTCACTAGTCCGATTAAATTTATGAAATGTGTCCAAGTGTCGTCTAGAAAGCAATCATTGAATTCCGAAAATATTGCACCAATTACCAACCAGCCAGATTACATATTATGAAATCTCACAAATAATTAATATTATTTTAATGAATTAAAATGGTAGGGACGTGTTGATTTTTTGTGCCGTAGCTACTGCCAAAAAATCTCATTTAAGCCTAATTTTAATGTACACCATTGTAGACCTAAAATATAATCAATAAATTTATAAAAATCGAAAAAACTTATTTTGCTAAACAACACATAGGCATTAGAGATTCCAACTATTCGAGTATCGAATAGTAAAACAACAGTATGAAATTAATTTTGAATATTTCAAATAAATCTTATTATACGTAAGTAAATCAAAATTTATAAGAAAACGAGCTAATTTTCCGTAAACTGTTTATTGTAGTTTTAAAAATACATATTTTAAAAATAAAAACGCATTGAACGTTTTGTATTTTGAATATTTTGTTTCTCTCGTCGCTGCAGTTGAAAATACCCGATCAGTAGCGATTGAAGTTGGCTTCACTGTTAAGTATTTTAAATAGTAGGTCTAACGTTTCTGTCCTTTTTTGAAATTGTCCAAATATCTAAAAACTTTTTTTAGATATTTGTCTACAGCAGACAGTCTGCAGCAATTCGGACGTCGATGAACTCTTCGAACAAGCAACAGGTATCTCTTCCACGTTCAAATCAATTAAATTTTAGAAGCGAATTCCGATCTACAAGATATAGAGATCAAATTGATATCCCAAAACTAAAATATACCGCAACTCAAAATCAATATATTTTATTTATCAAGGTATCAAATGTTTTAACAATCTCCCCATCACAATTAGAAAAATTACGGACTATTATAAATTTGTAACTGAAGTAAAAAAAATATGTACACAGACTAACTGAAACATAAATTAACTCGAATATACTCCTTCTCTACACACGAGTCTTACTCTCATAGAGAAGAAACAAATGTTAATATATATATCCACTGATTATTAAAATTGTATTATATTTTTAATATTAATAAAAGAAGAAAAAAAAATCAGAACCCTGAGAATTGTTTAATATTCCATCCTTAGAAATGAGTAGGAATACTATTCGAACACCTGCACAAATATTCTAGTATCGAATAGTAGGAGAAGGCCGAATATATTCTAATATCGAATATTCGGGTTGGAATCTCTTAACAGGCGCACCTACTATTAATAAACTTTGTTTTAGTTTCCAGAGATCTAAGTGTCTTAAAGTGCAGTCGAAAATCTCTCAAAAGTAGGGAATAAAATAGATACGTATTCAAAAATGTATTCCTCGTATTTTTTCAATGTAATCTCGAAAAAATTTTGAGTATTTAGGATCCACATATGTCATCAGGCTAAAACCAGACCCAATTTTAATCATGATGGTATAGCCTTCTCACGTAATTAGAAGAGATGCATCCCTAAACATGTTTTCTGAGTGTCGTACACACAATTTTTTGACCGAAGACTCCAAATTTAAATTCGTCGCTCCACTTGGTACCACACAGTTATTGAATTTAAGAAAACTATTAAGTTTTCCCAGTTTACCAGTTTAGTAATTCAGAGCCACTTCTACTCAAGACTTGAGGAATGTTTATATTTTTAATCTGTTCATATTTGGAAACAGCAACCGCGATTACCTTTTAACGCTCCGCAGATAAATTCATCGCTAATGTGCCATGATAGAACTGAGAAATCATATGCACCTGAATTTTTAACTTTACATAATGATAGTAATTACCCAATTATGATGATTATTAAAAATTGTACTATCGTAGTCAAAAGTAGCTTAACATTTTAGATTATACTATATAAAAATTCTATACTATAATCCTCCCTTAGGATCCCTTAGGAAACTTATTATAGTTAGAGAAAAGTATGTATATCAAATTAAAAACGTTAGCGTTCGCTCAAATGAATAAAAGTAGGTAAAAATAAAAGTTTACTTAAGTAAATTAGTTTAGTCTGGAAATATCGATCAAAGAATAAGATTTATTCTACATGTACACGCGCTCAATTTAAATACAAATCGTATACATATATTAATTGAACAAATATTGTCACGCTCCATATTGAATATGCCTAAAATTGATGTGGCCAAGGCGCCTGCGAATAGTCATGTGACAATATTTACCTCACGCTTTGTTAACTTGTCACATTTTATTTAATCCATTGAATTTTATAAAATTCCCGGGCGCAATTCGCCTTGAGATCCGCGCACCATTCGCGTGACTCAGCCGGTGGAAGATCGGCAAATATTAAATCAACAGAGCGAGGTGAGCCAACTGCAACGTGTAGTGTAGCTTAGGCACACGGAGCTGGGCTTTGTACACATCAGGCTAAATATTTCGATGGCTCATCGACACAATTACCCCGCTCGGTTCATCAGCTGAGGGAAACTACTGAAGTCAGACGTAACATTCACAAGTACTTCTAGCGGTGCTAACGATGACACACTGAACGGGGAATTAATTTACTATTATTAAGTGATATAAATATTAAGGTCCGTACCGCTTACACGAGTATGAGAGAGATTAACTACAATAGTTTAGAAAATAAGAAAGTAATTAAACGAAATATACCTCATAGCTAAAGCAAAACAAAAAAGTTTAAAACATGTCTTATTAGTTTCTTGAGTACAAGCGATTAGCTAAGATTGAAAATAGTAAAAATATTGATGTGTACGCATCTCTATATTTTTTTAAAAATAAATTACAATTCAACTGTTCTTAATAAACATGTATTTACTCACAATAAAGAGTGTATATTTATATATATCTATACAGGCTGTTACATACCTAGTCCATGATATTTTATGGGTGGGATACCTGACTAAATTACGAGGCGAAAAAGTTCAAGGAATATATTCAATCAATCAATATATGAATTGTAGCTCAGTTAATAAAAACATTTCGTTATGCGTTTCGTATGAAATAAAATATAGCTCACGCACAAAAAATAAATTTCTTCTAATAATGCGTACACAATCACCATGTATAATTATGTATCAAATGTGGCATTGAACATTGTATATATGTGAATAATAATTGTGCATAAACGAACACTGTTCCATAACTATACTTAATTAATTTACAATACTTTAAATTCATTACAACATTAATCCACAGGGCACTGTAAACAATTGCTCAAAGAAAATATGGATAGGTGTATACTTAGTTAGCGAAGTTCGCTATTACAGTACTTTATAACATACAAATGAACACCACAGAATCGATGTATAATGTACATACCTACATATTATTAGAATTGTTTCTATCGAGCAATGTAATCTCTTCCATGAAAATAAGGTGTAGCTACTGCGCATAATCTTAACAAAATAGAATCTGGACGACATGCGACAGTTAGATCGGTTTATAAAAAAGGGCATCTTTTAAAATCAGAACATGTACCCATGCAATATTCTTGAAAAGGTAATATTATAAACATTGTAAAAAGTACAATACCGATCTCAAGAAAATGTGAGTTATTATTGCGTCGGTGCACAAAAAGCTGAACGTTTGAAGGGGATTTTTTCAGGTTGGCAATGGACCACGATCATCTGCCCAAGATGGCCGCGGCGTCCCGTCGCACAAAAAGCTCGCGCCATAATGCCGCTCATTGTGTCGCCAACAATGCAATTCGGGATACCGGAGCGCGGGGAACTGAGTATTACGGTGCGGTGTAGTAAGGAAACTTTCTGAAAAGAATCTGGAACATCTGCCAGCGAAGGTGGCTCGTCTGGACCAGACACACGTGGCCCGGATAGATGTATCGCAACTAGATTATGTCCGGTGACCGGTGACCGGTGACAGGCCAATTGTCTACGTTAGACAATGATGTCGTTCGCGGTGCGTTACACGTACGCTAGATATATGTACTTGTATATGTCCACCGTCATTTGAGAAAAAATGTAGTTATTTTAAACATAACGAGGCATATTTATTTTTACAAAACTCAGTATTTTCACCCTCCCTTGGAGTAAACCTGTTCCACAGGAAGGATCATTTAGATTTTTTCATTTAAATATTGTTTCGGAATTTTTTGAATTGTAAGAACACTGAGCAGAAAAAATCAAGTTTTTTTTCTATGTGTAGTCTGTGTAGAATGTACGAGTATAATAATCATAAAATTAGCCAAAAAATGTTTAAAATCAGGTGATAAATTAACAATCTGATAAAATAAAATATTTTCACCGTATACTAAACATAAAAAACTCATGTAGTTTCCTTTCGCTGATAAATCTGGAATTATTTTTGAAAATCTATTGAAAAATCGACATATTTTATGTTAGTGTGTCAACCGTCCAAATTACTCTCATTGTATTCCTTCTTATATATGTATAATGGTACAGGTATTATAATTTCATGTTATTAATGGATATTCGAACAAGAGGTGTTTTACGACAAATTTAATATACATCCGAGGGACGCATTCTTACCTGGGGGTGACCACAGACAAGCCGCTCCCTTAACGTAGACACGCGCCCTTAAGGAGATGCAGCGTAAGATATATATATATTGTGAATAATACCGCGCACAGCGGTATTAAAATCAGTAACAATAGAAATGACACAAGAGATGTAAAACAACCCCCCGCAAAGATGGGGAGTCACCTCAGGTTGTGCACAGCCAGCTTTATCAGCTCAGGTTATTCTCATACCATTTCGAGTGTCCTCTACGGGCGGTGCTCGGGGTATTGAGACAGCAAACGTAAGGAATAATCATTGCATGCTAGGCTCACCTTTGATTGCACAAAACTGAATACAAGAAGGTGTGCATTAGAATGAATCTCTATTTGACACGGTATCTGATCTGCCAGATCAGTTGGCTCAGCCCGCTTGAGCGGTGTTTGCGAAGATTAGGCAAAAATGAATTAATCAAATTCTCTAAATATAGGAATACAAAATATATTTACTTCGTAGACGATCTGTAATTCATCGGGAATTTTGTACAATAATCCGAAGGTGCGGTCCGAGAAGAAATAATTTAGTAAAATGTAACAATTCATGTTTCAATCATATTTTCGTAAACTGCAGTTGAGTAATAAATAATACAAATTTAAATTGCCACAATAAATCGTACACAAATTGAAAACACACAAGAGACAGAACAGATTAAAAAAAAAACTGCGCTACACATTCTCAGACGTATGTATCATACACCACAGAATATGTTTTTTCCACATTTCTTCCTCTGATGTCTGCAAAAATACTAAAAACCTATAGACTAGTAAATGAATAGACATGATATGAAGTTTTTGACAAAATATGAGAAGGGTTTGGAACATTATTTGCGGGGCGAGGGGCATTATCCATATCCAACGAAACATAAATCCGATAGATTATGACACATTTATGCAACATTAATAATTTTATAATTTAATTCATTAAATGGTTAATAAAACAATGTTAACAATTTAAAATAATGAATTTTAACCACAAAGTTGATTTTGCCAATCTTAAAAATATTATAAGTATTTACTATTCGAAAAGTAAATCTTTGTGTATTTTTTACATTAATGCATATTATATTGTCAACGTTTAAATTATCCTTCCAATCGAGTCATATTTTTAAAAAAAGTCGCGGAGCTCTTTGATTGCGTGAGTGGCACCAAAGTGATCACATGGGTGTCACCAAAATAAACATTTTGTGTTAGTTTATGTCTATTTATTTGGTGGTCTGTATAAAAACACGTAACAACGTTCTTATATCCAAAATTTTCTAACGGTATTCAAAGCACTATTTTAACGTTCTATTTATTTTTATTTATTCTGGGGGAGCTTCCGACATCGTATGTTAAAAATGAAATATGCAGCATAAACATCGACACGTGACATCTTCAGAGTGGAGTTGTGCAGTTTGGTGTAATGGTGAATAAATAATGTATTTTTTCATTCCCGAAAATAATAATTGCTGTATTATTAGATTATATTATTAACATTAAAGAGCGGCGGCTCGGTGCGGTCTCAGCTCGGTCGGGGCACTTCCCACGATGGGATCGTGGATTGAAAAAACTTTACCCGGAATCCAGTCGCTTAGTGGAATCGAAACACGAAAAACACCCAAGTACCGCCGGACAGCTTCAACGAGCTCGGGAATTACCGCACTACCGAGACAAATCAACGGACCATCGACTGCTCTATTAAATAATCGCTTTGTGATCGGCCAGACATTCAAATGCGGTCAACATTCTTGCGGCGAGAGTAAAAAATGCATGTCGAATTAAAATAAAAAACGCGGGGCGGACTGGCATTTAAAACGCATCTTCAGGCGCCTAATGCTCATTGAATTGAAGTGAAGCAATACGAAAATCATTCATTTTCCGAATGAAAAATAAATAAAATGAACATTTCCAGTCGAAAAAGTACCGCTTTATTTGTTAACACACTCGACAAATGATGCTTGGCGTATATTCTTACTCATGTGTTTGTATTGTTTCCAAAATAGGGTTGTGTCATCCTTCTTTGCCATTTTACTAAACGTTTTACAATTTTAACATAATAATTTATTACAGATATCTTATAGAGACGAAGCTATTTTTATTATATTTAATAGAAAGATATGAAAGTATGCCTAATTACAGGGCTTATAAGACCTGTCTTCGACTGGCATAAGTGATCACTTTATACAAATATAACGTTCACCATTTCCACTCATTAATCAATCTCCATATCTATCAAATTTTTGAATGTTGTATATATGTTAATATGTGGAAACACTTCGGAGTACAACTACACTATCGCCACCTATGGACTAAATTTGAAATTTATTTCCCTGAAACAGCATAGATATGAGAATCTAATTATTTTTGAAATAATTTAAAGCAATATTCCTGTAATTACCCATACTTCCATATCTTAACCATTAAACATAATAAAAATAGCTTCGTCTCTATGATATATCTATAATTTGTTTAATAACATCGCCTTTGTAGGTGAAAAACCAGTAATTGTGTATTCTTGGACATATTCTAATATTGCTAAATTATTTGCCATTCAGTTTGTCTCAAATAAACCAACCGCAGATTAACAAATTACTCGATTTTCACTCCACTAAACTGGTGTTGTCCTACTGGAAATAACGAATATCATCAATTATCTACTGATACATATTGACAATATGCTCAGCTGGGAAAAATCAGTCATCGTTCTAACCTTCATACTTGAAAAATTTGCTAAATATACTCGTAATTTAAACAGCTCAAAATATCCTCGATATTAAAATTCTCAAAATGATCAATTTTATCAATCACTGGTTTTAAGCATTTGGGGAAATTTAGTAGAATGTACGATGTATGCAAGGAAAGCGACCTTAGTATAGTGAGTAAGATTAAGAAAGGAACACTCAGATGGTTTAGTCATATGGAACGGATGAATGAGGAGAGAATTGAAAGAAATATTTATGAAGGAAGTATTGATGACACCAGAAATAGAGGACGTCCGAGAAAGACTTGGCACGACCAGGTAAACCAGATACTGAAAGATGGTTATGTTAGAAGCCACAATAACTGGCGAGCTAGTTTGAGAAGATGTATGAATGTGGATGAGGCGAGAATTATGTCAGGACAGAAGAGTGTGGCGCTGTATCCTCTCTGCCTACCCCCGCGAGGAAACGACGTAATGGTAAGTAAGATTTTATATCAGTTAAATGAATCTCAAAGAATGATAATTCGCAATCCCAATAAAAGGCTTACAAGAACACATTGTCGAACTACGCAAAAACCAGATTCTGGATATTCGCCAAACACTTTATGATCGCCCGTTGCTTTGAATGTTCTATAAATTTTAGTATATAGTCAAAATAAAATCACAACAATCAGAACCTACACGCTTCTTCACCAGTTTTAAGAAATAAAACGAATCCTGGCACAAAAAAAAAATGTTTTATGGCACCAAAAATGTTCAACATATTACATTATTAAATCGTATAAATATATCACATGAAAATAATCATTATAAGTTGCCTTGTGCAGGTAAACATGTTTTCCAAAAGATTTCCAAATATTTTTGAAAACTTGTTTTTTAAATGTTAAAGTGAACTGTCAAGACAATTATGTATGATATGTCTTGAATGATAGCAATCAAGTTTATAACGTTTGATTTCCATGTACCTAAGAAATAAATAAATATATTTAATAAGTTTCAAAACTACCGAAGATTCAAAGATTAATTGCTCCATTGTTTTTTCGGGTTTTCTTAATTTTTTTATGATAATAAAAAACTTGTTTACTTGCCTACCCAATAACTATCGAAGTATGTTGTATTTAGTAAATAAAAATTAAGTAATTAAAATAATATGCATGTAAAGCTGGCAGTAAAATGTTAACAATTTCATCAAGCAACGTACGCATTCATTTCAATCAAAACAATTTGTTTCTGGAGACCTTAGAATTGATCATTATTTGATAAAATTACTATTTACTTACTTACCGTCGCGCCATTTCCCCGCGGAGTGGGCAGACAGGATAGAACGCCACACTCTTCTGTCCTAACGCACAATTCTCGCCTCATATACATTAACACATCTTCTCATACAAGCTCGCCGATTATTGTGGCTTCTAACAGGATCCTCTTCCTGAACGTGCCGAGTCTTCCGCGGACGTCCTCTATTTCTGGTGCCATCACCGCTTGCGTCATATATCTTTCTTACCATTCTTTCCTCATCAATCTGTTCCATATGACCAAAACACCTAAGTTATCCTTTCTTAATCTTACTCACTATACTAAGATCAGCTTTACATTATTTCCTTATTTCTTCATTCTTTACTTATGAATCCTGAAACTGGTAAATGTAAAAATATAACGCAAGGTAAAAGTAAGAATATATAAAAATATTACGAAATTTTCTAACGGGTTATTTCTAACGCACTTTCGATGACATATTTTCTTGTAGTACCCGCTGAATAAACATATTTTTTTTAAATCTAGTAATACTTCATTTGAGATATAAACAAATGTAAATGATGGATTAATTTTTAAAAAACGCATATCTACGAGTCGCAATTTGATATTATAATTTCCAGTACACAATATTATATATTCAAAATTTTAATTATGGGTGAAACACGGGTTAAAATATACAGATGAGAATCCGAGAGAATCGCTAAAAGGATACAGGAATAATTAATACCTACTGTATTTTAATTAAGAAAATACTAGTAAAAATTATAATGTAGCTGAAACTTGTATAATAAAATATTTAATAAGATAAGAACACACGAATTAAACGTCAAAAGGAGTCCGTCCTTATTGAACAAAAAATAAATATGAGACATGTGTATTAATAGATTTTGAACATTTGGTTTTATCCAAAATACAAAGCTGACGTATATGAAGTTTACCCTTAAATCGAGATCATTTTATATATGTAAGTAAAAGGAGGGATCTTTAGTTGACATTTATAAAGTAGGTATATAAATGAGAAAAATATTCACATCGACACCGAAATGTGAAAACCGATTGTAATTGGGCAGATTAATCGGTATAGCCCTAGACACTAGTTATGAGCTCAAAATCATGAACTGTGAGTCAATCATTGATATATTCGAATTACACTCACTATCAGTGATTGAATATCTGGGAATATCGTGATTCGTAATTCATATTTGGTTATTAACCTTGATTCGGCTCATGTGCATATGAAACGAAAATATAACGTTATAATTCGTGATGCGCCATCTAGTAGATTCTGCCAGATTCTGCGTTTTACGCATTTGACCCAAAATCTTGAAAATTAGACCCGAAAAATAAATTCACATTTTTAAGGGTTTTCATTCTCTTTATGGTGACATTAAATTAGATATATATTAATTATATATGCTAGAATATGTCTTTTGCACAAATAAAATTTGAATAATATAAATAAATACGCTGAAAATTATGTTTTTTAATTTATTTCGTATATTGTGATATCGTGCGGCGCACGCGTATTAGTAATGAAGCTGTGATCACAGTTTTCAATCACTGATATTATCGAATATTAATCACAATCATATCAGTGGGCCAACAATAGCATTTTTTCTCATCACTTTTAGATATTTTATGATTCATGTATACCAAATAATTAGCTGAGAGTCGTATCAAAATTCACAGCATCCATCGCGGAAAGGTTGTAATTTTATGAGTGAAGGAAATATTCCCGACAACCTGAAACGCTCAAGATGGAATAGTAATAGTGGAATAGTAGTATTGCAGCGCAATGCGAGCTACTGCTTGCTGTACATCTGCTATGAATAAAAAATAAAATCTCAGATGTACTATTATTGCGCTTGTAATATGATAATAAACAACTCTTTTTGATATTTCCCACGCATATATATGTATAGCGGGTCCCGCACCGAACTTTACTTAACTTTAGGCAATTTTATAAATTAAAAACAACATACTATTATTGCGAAGTTGCAGTTTTTCAGAACATAGTTCTGTTGTATTTTAATACAAATGTTCTCTTTGATATATTAATTATATCAAAGTTTATCTAAAATTTAATTTCTGGCGTCTCCTAGCATATATTAGCAAAAAGAGGTGATAACTTTTAAATTTAGAATAATAGATGTATCCATTTTAAAGAACTACAGCATATAAAAACTTACTGTGTTGGTGTAGTGTAATCGGTTAACGCATTTCCTCGAATAGGAAAGGATTGAATTGGAAATGAAAATTGAATTTTCCTATATATCTTTCTAATTGATACATTTAATTTGTATTAAAATTTTATAAATATTCAAAAGTGTACTGAAATATTAGTTTTTACATCGTCGACAAACAAATCATATTTTCTTATACGAATTATAATTTATTATACGATTTCTTCAAAATTGAATAAGTGTTATCAAAAGTTTTTTTCAACAATATCTTAATTGTTTCAAACATAAAAAATGCCTTAACGTCACATTAAAAGTTAATGATTTTATCATCGTTTATTGCAAAATGTAAAAAAAAATATCCAACATCTAAAACGTACCACAAAACTGCCATATTAAGTACGATATATTTCAATCTTTAATTGATTCAGACCGATCGTTACGTATGAACAATTCGTTCCTTAAAACACCTTTCATGAGCGCAATAATTATTGCAGTTTCTTCCAAAATATCAATGTACCAAAATCGTACAATACACTAGCTTTTTTGTCACATAAAGCAATCTTAAAAACACAAAAAACCTAAAGAATTTAAAAAATTGTTTAATTTAAAACTTGTTTCGCCGCTAGTAAAAAAAAAACTCTTAACGATAACTGAAATTCCCAACGTCGATATCATAATTAGAACAATAATATCATGAGAATATTCACTTGAAAATCGACACAACAAAAAATACCGATCTCAAAATAGTTGTGTTATGCTAATCTATCTATACGCGGCCAATAGTTTCCGCTACGCGGCCATTGTGACCGCTGCGCGGTCAGGGTCTCAATAGAATCTTATATTTCAATGATAGCCCTTTCCCCAAAACAAACCACACGTAAATAATGTCGATGTAATTAAAATTATTCCATAGTCAAAACGAACAAAAATGACATATTATAAGAATCGTGGATAGACAATTTCTATGGTAAGTAAGATTTCTCCCTTACCATAAACAGAAGAAAATATGACAGATGTCAATATACAATTTCGCTAAAATAAGTTTTCGTTTAAAATTGAATATATAATTACGTACTGTTATTGAATTTAAAAGAGAAAACATTTAACTAATCGTAACCTAGAGATATTAAAAACACGTTCGCTTTTACAAACCTGTCCGTTTGATCAAGCACAATACAGCCGTAATGACACTACTGAAGCCGGCATCCAAAAAGTCACAGATGTAGATAGTAAAGCGTAATCAAACATCATAATAATAATTATCGCCGCCAGGGCGATGGGATGCTCCGGAATAATAATCTGTCGCCAGGTGGTACGCGTACCGCGGGAATGTTGTGTCAAAACGTAAATAAGAATAAATTTGGCAACAATTTGCCCCACAGTAATTCAATCGAATTCTCTTACAGCTATACGAAGATCTGACGTACCAGCATCACTGAAATGCGGGAATAAGTGTTATATCCTCGCATCGCAGGAGAGACGCCGCACGCCGTCCCGTCGCACTATCCCGAGGGACACCGAACGAATACCGTGCACACGCTGCACGCATATATACCTACGAGTAAGTAATAGGAACCGTTTCGCAGAAATCATAAGTAGGTTCACAGATTCTTGTCAAGGTGCCAAGTTAAATTTTCGTGCTGATATCGCCATAAAAATACAAACAATGGCGCACTAAAAAAAATACACATATACTTTATTGTCATAATGCGAATTCGTAAATGACAATTTATTGTATTGCCTTGCTCCGCGGCGTGCTGCCGTTTAGAATTTTACCATATTCGTGCGAGTGAGAACAAAACGACAAATATGGTGTAATTTAAGCCGTAAAACCATGTGAATAAAATGCAGCTTGACAATTTTAAAACAAATAAAGCCCGAATCTCAAAAAAAATCTGCTTATTAAAAAGTAAATACCGGTCGCATTCCTAAATGTACACAAAAATATTTTTTAATTAAGTAAAAAAATAACTTATAATTTCAAAAACATAACTAACATGCTCCATTTCGCAATAAAAAAAAGATGCTTCCTAAAAATTAACCGAAGTATTTTGGAAAAACGCCATTACAAAAGCGCATTCTAATTGTACATGCTTATGGAGAAAAAATTATAGCATTAATTTCTAAATATGGTGAATTATATCATACCGATTATATTATTTTTTATAAATTTATTTATTTATTTATAGATGACATACATATTTTTGTTCTAACAGAGGTGTAAATATATTATATATAATAAACATAAGACATAATACTCATAGTTTATTGTGTGGGATGGAGTAGACTTCACCTCTGATATATACAGCGTTGTCCTGGCTACTTTGCTAGACTGAAGTCTGTGTTAAAGTAGCCAGTTTTTTTTTCGTGCTGTTGTGGTGTTATTTAAATCATCGACAAGAATAAAAAGAGAATTAAAAATATGTATAAAAAAGTAAAAATAAAATAAAAATATATGTAGTGGGAGTGTTGTAGGACTAGTGAATTATTAGCGTAGGTATTGTATAAATTATATTATAGTACTACATAAATTCACACATTTTATTGAAGATCGAGTACAACTTGAGACTAATATCCTTCGACTATAGAATAGTCCGTTCTTAATTATCTCTTCTTTCTGTACCTCTTCTGAGTACCCCGTGTCAAGTATTTATTATAAATTGAGAAATGCAAGTCGACCGAAAACTCTGAAACTAGGATTTTCTGTAGATGAAAAAAATAACAATGAGAACCTTAAGGGACCCGGAGTGCAGAAAGCCTGGCAACATCCGCTCGTCGCTGTGTATAGGGGAAGTAGGGAAAGGAGCAATGGTTGTTACACAATCACCATTGTGAATAAAGATCAGGACTTGAGGATATCTGCTCTCGTTTAAAGCATTGCAAAATAAGATGATGTTTCTCCAATATATTATTTTATTTATAATAAAATATTTGAGTATGTCCAAGAACACACAATTACTAGATTTTTACCTCCAAATGCATTGTCATTAAGACAAATTATAGATATCTCATAGAAACAGAGCTATTTATATTATATTTATATGTGAAGTATGGGTATTACAGATCTTACGACCTATCTTCGGCTGGCTTAAGTAATCACTTTACACAATGAACAGTTCACCAATTCTAACCACAATAATTTTTTTGGAAGTTATATATATGTTACCATGTAGAAACATTTCAAATATTGAACTACAACTTCGCAGTCGCCATTTATACTCAATACCCATACTTCCCATATAATATAAATAGCTTCGTCTCTATGAGATATCTATAATTTGTCTTAAGAATAATTATGATTAATTTCACGATGTGAATTTCATGAAGTGCCGATTGACGTCGAGTTTGAATTTCAGGGCAATATTTAACAAATAAACTACTAAGGACACACAAACCCTTCAGGTGAATTTTTTTGCGAAAGTGACGCTATAAAAATTATATACTGATATAAGTATATTCTACGCAAATTGGTAAAACAATTTAAAAATGATAAAGTGGAGAATAAATATTAAATTTTTCAGGCATTTTGTTAAGAAGAAAATATTTATTTTGGTTTGAACACATTTATAAATCTCACAACAATGTTTGCACGCATTATAAATATATTAGTCACTCGGAAGCATCAAAGTATTCTTCAAGAACTCATTTTAATATACTTTGCCGGTGTCGTGTTACGCGCTGGAATAAACGTATTATTATTAACGCTAAGATTAACAAAGTTGGAACGTAACAGCTTAGAAAAACAACATATTTCTACTCCTAATTAAGAAATACACATATTCCGGGCCAAGCCACTCTGCGAGGTAAAATACGTCTGCAAACATGATCTGGTGTTTACCTTCGTCATTTCCATATCAAGTATGCAAAGACATTGCATATAGATTTCAGTATTGTGTAAAATCCTGAAACTATCACTCGAATGCATAACTGTTATTAACACTTACAGCCCGGTGGGTCAAAACAAAATACGTTCGGCGGCGGTGGATCATTTTAGACCCACCCCAAGTTTTCGGTTTTTCAACCGTTTTGTGGGAGATTTTTTATAGATATTTAATTTTAAATATGATTTAATGAAATGGCATGACGTGCCGTAATATTTCTGCTAAAAAATTAAAGATAAAAATTAAAAAATATTACGAATAATGTACATATTCTCACGCATCAGACGCCCTACACAGCTAAAATACAAACATCCACTGAGCATGTTATCTTCTCGTCGGAACCCGAGCAGGTAGTGTCATAAAACTTACAGGTAGGCGCAACGCCCTTCAAATAATTAATACTAGCATTGTCTAGGTGCCGCCATACGAAAATAAGTCAAAACAAATGCATGGACCGCATACCTGGTATCCTTTGTCTACCCGCTCAAAATGATGACAATATATGTATCGGCGTAAGCGCTGAGATTCAATACGACTGTCTTAGGTCAGTTATTGAGCGTTTTTTCACATTTTTATCAATAACTCATTTGAATCTCGTCCGATAACATATATTTGTATCTCAAATTCTTTGACAATATTTAATAAACATCAATAGCATTAAACGAATATTTATAGTGTAATTCATATTTTTACAAACATCCGGGTCAAACCTGACCCACCACCGCAGAGTATGTGTTAAAACAAATAAGATAAATAATAGTAACAGATATAGATAGGTACCATCTGCAGGACCGCAGATTTAAAGCGACAGTTTGAAAAACTGGGGTGGATACACGTATACAGAAGCCGTACGTATACGTAGGCAGCCGGAGCCAGGTAGATACACGAGACACCAGGTTCATTGAAAACAAGACATTTCTATACTGATTCCCGCCATCTGGGAATAAATAAATACACTGTCTATTGAAGTATTCGAGAGAAAAGAGAGCGAGTGAACAAAACGAATGCGAAAAAAGTACGCGCAGGAAGAATAAGAACTTGATTGGACGCCAAAATCCGAATTGAAAAGGAGCACTTGGTACAATGGTGTAGGGACGTGCAACGTACGGTGAGGGGGTATTTATTATTCTTCAATCTGTAAACCGAAAACAATAATTCAGATTTAGACGACATATTTCATTTTAAACTAGCGCTGTGGGCTGTGTGTATTTATGCGATGGAGATGAGACGCGAACTTTTATGCGCGAATGTTGTTCCAAAACTAAGCTAACGAGACTATCAAAACGACGATATAAATTTTTGTATCACGTAATTACCGATGCCAGATTTCGCTAAATCGATTGTTGCCGATGCGATGGTACGGAAAAAACACGCATCTACAAATAGTAGGTTACGTAATTAAATTAAAAATGTAAATTATGGAACTGAAATGGTATAATAATTCAACTGAACATTTTAAAAAACACGAGAGAATAATTGGGAAAAACTAATTAACGTAGAATCAAAACTAACCCTAATCAAAAATGTAATTTTAACCGGAAAAAATTTCCGCATTATTTTAATGAAATAACTAAATATTTGAATGAAACATCTTTCACTCTAAAATATAACTGAAGAGGATTTGTAAACATGTCCATTTGATGGACGTAAGTCCGTCTGCACCTTAATAGCTTCCCAATACTACCAATAAAATATTAAAGAGAATACGTAGGCCCCAACTCAAATTTTGATGAACTTTGTTCTTGCGGTGACAAGGTGTCCGTCCAAAAAGAACATTATATGTATTACAAAATTATTTTATTCGCCAAATATTAAATTAATATTGTAATATTGTTTTAAACACAAGCCACTTATTGGCATTTTAATATAGCGTTTCACAATACTTTTATTACTGTGTTTTTTATCGCAGTCGAAATTATAAATAGCAGGAAAATCAAACAAATACAATAAAAAATAGACAACAATTAGTAGAGTTCCTCATTCAAATTAAACGAAAATAAGTAATGACTTACGACATGAAAGTAAAGAAAAATATTAATACGTACTTTAAAACAAATACTCTGTTCCTTGAACGAATTATTTGTGCAATAAAATAATACAAAATTTGAAAGGTTCGGTATTTTTTATTGAACAAAGATATATTTCATATAGTTCATTTTATATTATTGTAATGCACCAAACAATTCGTTTTATGTAACAAAGTATTTATTTTAATGTACATATCTCTTAAAATAATTCCCTGTTAAATCGTACCCAAAAGTAAATAAATAACAATTATTGAGATCTTAAAATATGGTACTTTACAACTATATATGTAAAATCAAAACACAACACACAGCAAAAAGAAAAATGCAATAAATATATTAATTAAAATTATTATGCTGTACTTTTGCTGAGTTTTTAGTTAAATTATAGTTATAAAACAATTAATATCTCATAATTATTCCAGTTTTTCTATTATTTTTCCTTCATATATAAATAATATAAAAACAGTTCATTGAATTGGATGTAAAAAGTTGGCCACGTCTTACTTTTTATTCCTAAACATTATTCAACGGCATAACTACGCCAATGCAGCTAATGCGGTGCACTGGGCCCCACATTAAACAGGGATCCAAAAATTCCGCGTTTTACAAAACTTTTGGTATTGGTACTTTTCCATGTGAACTAATAATTTTGAAAATCCACCACAGCAAGAAATGGAATAATAAAATTTTGAAAATCATTTCTCACGTGAAAACGCTTGATTTTTTATTAAAACCACTGAAAAAGTACAATTAGTATGTATATACGAGGGGACCAATTTATAGAAAGCCGTTTTTTCCATTTTGCATTGGGACCCAATTTTTATAATTACGCTATTGACATTATTTAAAATTAACTATTTCGCAAATATATTATAAACATCTACATAAGGGCTCCCGATTATTCACGAAAAATACCCTGAACCGATATCTCACAGCTTTTCAAAAAAACAGCATAAATACAATAAACTGCTTAAAGTGACATCTGTGTATTTTGATAGATAACTTTTAGTAAAAACAATGTTATCATTCGTCACTATCTATCTAAATATAAGTTGAAGTATAAAACTATAATATGTTGATAATACGAAACTGTATAATTGTATCCATTAGTCATTGGTAAGTGTGATTTGGAATTGACAATAGTAGCTTGTTAGAATAAAATTGTCTGTCACTTTTGGCAGCGACATCTCTTGCTACTGATGTTAAACATTTTTCAGAACCGGCACATAAACCAAAACTTGTACTGCCATCTATCGTGTAATATGATCACTAAATGAGCATCGAAAAATAACCGCGTACAACCCAACAGACTGAAAAATAAGCCATAGCGAGCAGAGACCAGAACCACAAACCTTTGAATACAGATGTCATTATACATCATAAATAAATATATATATATATATAAATACATACACATATATAATTTAAAATCAAACCTCATTTAATTATTCTGCTCCAATAATGATGAAGAGGTAAGAAATCCAAAAGACGAAATTAATCCAAAGGTTGATCAAGCTGTAGAATATAGAATAACACTTGAATGCACTATGACACTTGACATTCTCCATAAAAACGAAGTATTTTTCAAATGACGCACGAATTCACATTCACTGACACAATATCACTTTTCACAATTGTAGGTTTACCACCTACTCACTCATTAAATTTGGAAAATGTTTTAAAAGACATTTCAAAGCGACATGATAGAAATCAAAAACATTTTTATTCAAAATTCACTTAAAAACTGACACGTGTTTTATCCAGCAAAGCTAAAAATGCCAAAAACAATATTACTTAATTTAATGTGGTGTATGTTTAATTAAACAGAGCACCGTGAAATAACTATTGAATAGAACACTAGATCACTGATTTCTGTGAAATGTTGATAATTTATTTTCCACCCTCATACAAATTAATTATCTTTAGAAATTGCGATTACATACACGTGCTTTTATAGAAATAAAACAAAGCACATACCACAAAAATATGAAATTCAATGTGAAATTATGTGAGAACACGTGCCAAGTTCTTCGTGGTCATACTTAACCAAAAAGACTATGGTAAAGTAAGTTACGACTAGTGGGCAGGTATAAGGGTCAAATGAATATTAGGATAATTTTTTAAAATATGCACCATTAAAAATTAAAAAGAAAACTTAAACCGAAAACTTTTATAATAGAGCGAACATCGCGAAAACAGCACAAAGAAACATATGATCGATTAAATTTATACAACACCGCGCATGTGTTCACGCATGCAGTGTTACCAGTGTCAAAATATCTCATTTTGACTCCAATTTGAGAATACTGAAGGAGGAGGTCGGGATAAGCTGAAACCGATAGATTTTTTAAATATTATTATAATTTACACGTTGTGTAATAATTTTACAAAGTTATATTTGAAAATGAATTATGTAATAATCAAACAGATGTATATATTAGAAAGTCAATCCAGTCCCAAAACAATTTTGTACGGCTACCTACAAATTTTCATATTAAAAACATAACTTTGTTAAGAATAAAGATTTTTTTTAGTATTAATATACACGTTATGCAAAATCACATGTACATTTAACAAATAATAATAAATAATATGTGAACAAATAATTTGATAAGTCTACTATATTTGGCAAAGAATTTAATTTTTCCCAAATAAATATTAATTTAAATTATCTTTAGTATTGAAGAACAGCATCACTTACTAGCACCTACATAATATATTAAATATTTACTGTGTTCCAAAAACTGGACAAATCTAAAATCATTGTCTGATAAATTATTGTTAACCTTAAATTATTATTAAAGAGAACATTCTTAATGTGAAATTGTAATTATTTAGAACATAGGTTTGAACAAAGTAGATGGCTTTCAAATAATGGAAAGATAGATGTATTTATTTGAAAAGCATTACATATAGGTTTGAAAATTTGTCGTCAATTTACTGTTTTAGTAAAGCATAATCGGATAATGCACGTTCCCCGGATTGGAAGATCCAGATTTTAATCCCGGTAGCAACAACAATATTTTTGATAAAATTGATTTTATATGTATATCTTTCTAATTAATAAATTTAACTTGTATTTATAAACTATTGTTATCTATAACTACTTTTCATAAACAATTTACCAATAACAGCCTAACACTGTAAATTCTGAAAAAAAAACAGCCTTTGTACCTTGTACAACATGCTTGTTATATTTTATATAAAAAAAATTTTGGTTTGGACAAGATTTAAATATTTTAGGATATACTATTATATTTTTTTTAATAGTTCATTCATTTAGCATGGCACTTTAGTCTTAGATGGGCCATGGCCACCTCAAGATAAAAAAAAGTTTTTACCTTGAGGTAATACAAATTTTAACAGTTAAGTTACTATTAAATTAAAATATTCTTATTTGAGTCTTTCGTTTTGAATAAATCACCATAGCAAATTATGCAGGGTGCGTTATGAACTTTGATGTACGTTTATAATCGATTTTCAACAGTGTGCACCTTACACATTTCATGTATTAACATTCAAATGGTGATTCTAATAAATTCATAATTATTATTTTTATAATGTGAATATGAGTTCTTAACAAACTATTAACAGTTAAAAAATGAACAATTAAAATTTGAGAACAAATACGTTAACTGATTTTTAAGTGATTATAAGCAATTAACGTAGTGGTTTTAACATTTAAATGAGAATATGTCATATAATACGTTTGCAATATTGGTTAGTTAGATTGAACTATAGTAGACCAATTCCTTATGTTTGATATAAGTTTTATCATGGTTAAATAGGTTTTAATGTTGGTAGAAGTACATGTGTTTAGAATTAGTTTTTAAAGATATATTGTAAAATTAGGAAATAAACTGTCATGCCCATTTACCCTTATTCTACATTTTCTCTTTTTAAAGAACCTACTCCTCTGTATATACATATATATGTTTAATAAAATACACACAAGTACTACAAATAGTTATTTATTTTTTTAAATATTTTGAATATTATTAGTTTCTTTTGTATGCCGTTGAATTTGTTAAAATAAATACATTTATTTCATGATTTACCTGTTTGATTGAGCAAATAGTGATGTAGGTAGGTATGCTGAGAAATTTAATGTCAAAGCTAAAGAAATCATTAATCATCTATAGCTGTCTTGTTGTCTACTATCATCCATAGAAAACAATCATCTAGATTGTTGATAATAGATACGAATCGTCAGTTGAATCTAATCAAATCGAAAACTCAGACTAATTGAATATTAATTTGACTTAAATCGAATTAAAATCGTCCTCGTTACTAAGTTCGTACTTGAACAATGGGTTTTTGGAAAAATATCTTTATATTCACGGGAATTTCCATTAGTATTGAGGTGGCTTTCATAATTTACAAAAAAATTCAACATAACTTCGATCATGATATGAATGATTTCATCGCTTTTGATGATTCGCGTTACAGTTGCAATGGTGCAAATAAAAATAATTGTTCTAACCCATCTTGCCGGTTACACAATTTTAGTAAAATTTTAGGCATGTTGGATTCCGCCAAGTTAAGCATCGATTTATGTATGTACGTATTCAGTTGTCCCGATTTAACAGATGCCATTATTAGAGCACACCGGCGCGGAGTGTTGGTGCGAGTAATAACAGACCCAGAAGTAGGTTTTTGCAAAAATTCTGGAATTTTAAATTTGTATCGAGAAGGTAAGTTCTCTTTTAATTTTTGACAAAATGACTATTCCACTTAATAATTGTTTAAATTTTCAGTGACTTCATGAGTAAATTATTGTAGTACCACGTTATATACATATATTCAGTGTCATCTTGACACTTTAGGGACTATCTAAAATAATCCAGAATTTTTTCTGAACTTTTCATGCAACTCAATGATGTGCCTTGTAAAATTATGTAATGAATATTATTTAAAACGTGTAACTTGTCAATTTAATTGTTAGGGTTATATTGAATAATCAGTTTAATTTATAACTCAGCTGATTATTGACGTAATCGGTGTTCACAATCGGTTCCGATATTTTTTTTTGTTTCTTTTTTAACCTTGTAACTGCCAACTCTATTTAAAATGGAAGACACCACATAGGGTAAGACTAGGTTTTAAGGGCCTTGACTTATCTATCAAATGCTGGGACCTGTCGTCCACAGATGCCAAAATGATTTAAAAATATGACTAATCCCTGCAAGTTTGTAAGGTCCAAAAGTACGTGTTAACACGCTTATAGCTTAGCGTGACGTACAAAGTTTGGCGTATTAATGCGCTCATGGCATTTAAAAGGTTGATATACCCTATGAATATAAAGTATGTCCATTTTCTTCCTATTAATTGCTTATATAAGGGAATGTTGGGTCTGAAGTGTATATTATATTTTATTACTTGCATGCTTTTATAAGTATTATGCAAATTGTTTTTTTTTGTTGAAACAATCAATCTGTTATGTCAATTTTATAATAATTTTCAGTACAGTATTTGATTCCTATTTTATTTTCCTGATAAATCCAAAACATTTTGACACAGATTTCTTTTTACACCTGAGTGTATCGTGTTAGAATACATCAGGGTGTTTTCTGACTTTACTAGTCGTGTTCTATTCCTTAATAAAATTACATGATCAGTATGAATTGTTTTTGCGGTTTTTTTTAGCAATGTGACATTCTATCAGTTTCTCGTTTTTATACTTGTTTCAACTATTAATAAAAATGGCATCTAAATATGGTGATAATGACACCAATTGACAGCGGCGTGCACTCAGTACTCAGAAATAACTTATTATTTACCATCATACCGTTTCTCCCCGGAGGTAGACTGAGAGATATATTTTTTTAAAGTGAATAGTTTTCATTCAAAATCTTGTAAAGAATATAGTATTATGAAGTAACAAGTAACGTAATTTACATAATACTATAAATCTCTATTTGAAATATATATTCAGTTAATGGAAAATTTTATTTTAATTTTCAACAGGCATTTTAATTAGGTGGAAGAAATCATCAGAAAACATAATGCATCATAAATTCTGCATTGTGGACAGTCCTCTAAGTATATCTCAAGTCCGAAATGTATCTAAAATGATTAATAGTCACAAATGTGCTGTCCAGCCAATCTGGAGGAATGGATTAGTAATAACCGGTTCTATGAATTGGACGCCCCAAGCTACAAATGGAAATTGGGAAACTATTATACTAACGTCTGACTCAACCATTGTGCCTGAGTTTGAGATCATATTCAACAGATTATGGGAAGATTTTACACCCGTGTTAGAAGATGAACTTTCTTATTAAGAAGCCCCAGGTAAGAAAAAATTACGTTAAATTACAACAAACAAAAACAATAAAGATCTTTTTATAAATGTTTATGCTTGTTACAGGTGAGTTATTTTTATTGCATCATGTATTTGTAAAAATATACTTTATTTTGTAAATTTTGATTGGTGATAAATTAGGGATAATTTTTCACTTTGAGCCTGACAAAAATTACACCTAACAAAAAACAGAATGCGTAAAAAGTGAGAAATACTAATAACTGAAAACTGTGCCATCTCTTTACGAATATTGTAAGGTCAAATGCACAAATAAGGTGTCCTGATATGTAAGTGTTCTGAAGTCTATGTGTACAAAATCTGCAAAAGTTATTATGTACTTCCACATAAAGCATCTTTGCTTGACAAATTAAAGTATTAAAGCACTATAAATTGTTTGATAAATCTGTAAGGACAAATGTTGATTGTTATAATGTCAACATGTCAGCAATGAATGCTTTAATGGCTGCTGGTTAGAAGCATAAGCCAGGTTCTTGAAAATTTTGAAAAATATGCAAATTTTATTATATAAACATTCATGTTACAAACATTGTGTATTTACTGACGCATTAACTGAGAGAGTGGGAGATGAATAGTTCGTTTGCATTCAATTTATTTATCATGAAATTTAACGATAAAAATAATTTTAGAAAAGACATAAAACCCCATCATTGGCCAGACTAGCTTATTAGGCTATTATGTTAATATAAATAAGTTATTCTGTTTACTGCATTGCACTTTATTTTTGTTTAGTGAACTATTCTCACGATTTGGATTGTTGTGTTCCCAGTGCACCTCTGTCCTCGACATCAAGTTCAATTCATATTCAACATGAATTATAGATGGAAAATTTTAATGCAAGTACCTGTTGATTTTTAAGTTTTAAGAAACAATATGATTTAATCCATTTTAATGCGAGACTGATTGCCAATACTTCACACTCCCAAGTCGTATAAAATAGCCACTGAAAAAATACATAGGACAAAACTTTTTCAGTGACATGTTTACATTGGTTTAATTATCAAAACAAAACATGTTCTGAAAAATTGCAATATCATCAATAGAAAGTGAACTGATTATCAATTATTGTAAAATTAGTTATGTTAATACATTACAGCATAAAAGTAGAGTAGCAGTTCTGATGCCACCTAGAAAGTTTCCTTCAGTGTTAAATCATAATAACATAACATTGCATTTAATAATGTTGGTAATATGTTTTTGGGAGAAAAAGACAAATCACTGTAAAGATATATAGAACGAATCTGATAAACGTTACTTCAGCTGTCGTAATTCAGCTAGTAAAGTAGTCTACCGGCGATATAAACATTCCAGATTCATATCCCTGTGAGAGCTATTTTTTTTTTATTAAATAAAGATGTCATTAAAATTTTAAGTGACATTGATTTAATTATTATGAAACAATATGAGGAATCGCAATGGCATCAATAAAAAGTTAATTAAATATTACTAACTACATATAAAATATTTTTCAGGAAAGTAAATATGTATTAAAGTAATGGAAACATTTTTAATGCTGATGAAATAGCTTTGTTTAGAAATAATATGCTGTTGACAATGTTTTAATTTTTTTTCAATAAATTTCTTTTGTAGTATACTACTCATATTGAGTTATAGTTCTATCACTATTATAGTTTCAAGAGGTGCAGTCCTTCTTTTCATCAGGTGTAAATGATAACTAGGCTAAATACAGTTTTGTGTCGATGTATTTGTTAGAGGAGCTAGGCAGACTCGCTAAATGTCACTAATTATAGTTGCGAAAAAGAATTAAACAACAAATTGCAAATAATAATAGATATTATTTGTTGAGCTTCGAACCCTGATCACTAGGCGAGTGTCTTACTGCTAGACCAAATAACCATGTCATCTGTAATCAACTTTTAATCTTAACATAATTGAATTTTAAACAATGAAATAGTATAAATCGCAAAAGGCAAGTACACTAATAAAGTGAATTATTTTTGTTAGTCCTGGAGATAAATTAGTATTCCATATATCACCCACCGTCAAGACCAGTTTGAGGGCTTTAGACACCCCGAGCAGAGTGAAAGTTGTGGCTGTTTTCATTCTAAGAAGAATTTGTAATGTATGAATCAATAATAATATATATATATATCAATTTAGAAAAATGTATGAACTGCTGTAGCCATCAAGAGTTAGGCTCTACATAAATCTGTAACACACATATTTAGTTTTTCGGTAAAAAATATAAATTTTATAACTTGATTGTTCTTAGACTCCAAAACCATGGAAAATAACTATTCTTGTTACACCAACTGATTGGATTGATATCAAGAAAATGGGAAAATATCTGCACATCGGTACAAACTACAAAGAATATATTCCTGAAAAAGAAAACTGAAACAAATAGAACTCAATGATAATGTATGGGATTTAAACACTACAGCTCTGCTTCTTGGACTATAAGATGGTTTTACAATATTACAAACTAAAAATACAAAATTGTTGAATACCAGTTTAAGTATGTTACACCTTAGAAGTTTTAACTGAAAATTATACATGGCGAAAGGTTCCGTCGAGAGATTTTAACTATGGAACAATGTTTTCAGGAAAGATGTCATGCTACTACTATTAAGAAGGAAGATTACTGCCGATTCCTTGAGAGAAAGAAAAAAAATATGAGAGAAAATCGTCAATTACTATTAAATCTTTTAATAATAATCATTTGTTACTGAATATATGTAGTACTATATTGTACAGACTACTCTATATGCATATTTTTGATTAATTACCGCATTATGATTACTGTGACAATACAGAAAAACTAGCTGCGATAATAAGTCCCCGTGGACCACCAAGAAAATCATCTGGTTGTCCCTATGGAATGCCATGGCACAGAATGTTTAGACACCTGTAGCAAAAGTCTGGATGTGTTAGAAAATGTTACATGTTGTTTTTGAAATCAATATTTCAGAATCACCCACTTTCACTACTTTTAGAAAAAATGTTTTAAAATTTCCTAAATAGTGTTATATTGTATATATATTAATATGTAAGAGTATTCAAATGCAATTTACAATTCGTTAAAACCATAGAATCTTTCACAAAATTAACTACATTGATTTGATACCGAATTTGTACTTTCTCAGATAATCGAGTGACAGAATTTTTCTACAAAAAAATTATGCAATTAGAAAATCACAGCTTTTTATATTTGCGGTGGAGTTATGTTTTATCCATCTAATATTCAAATTTCAGTATTGATTGCTTAAAAGTATTTTAACAGTCAAGTGACAGTTCAGTTTTCAGAGGATTTTGAAAAATATTGTATTTAAATTGTTTTTTTTTTCCTCTTCATTCTGTAAAAAGGAGAGGTATTTTAAAATTTTATTTAAATATCCTGGAATCAATATATACCACAAAGTGGATTACCAGTAGCTTATTTCTCAAATGGGAGTAAATTTTTTTTTCTTTATACACATACAGCAAATATGACCCCCAAGGAGATGGACACTGACGCTTTAAGATATCTCTATTCTTGTGACAGTAGAAGACAAGGATATGGACTTCACCACAGTTTTATTATGGGTACCAGCAATGTAAGATTTTCATATTTTCCATCCACCGTAACATGGAATGCGAGTTGTAAATTGGATTATTCAAATAAAAACAACATTTAAATAAATATTTGTATATAATTTATTAACACTTAATTGCAATAAAATTGCTTCTTCCACCTCCCCAAATACAATATCTACACTGTGGTGATTGTACTACTCAAAGAATAGGATTGATGACATTTATTTGTTTGAATTTTAAAATAATTGCATAAAATTCATCCCATAGAGATCACATATCAAAAATTTAATATCACCTTTAATTCTATTCATTAATTTACTGTTTAGAACAAGAGAAGAGAATTATAAAAATTCCTTTAATGTTAATTATTCAGTCCACATATACAAATTTATTACATTATTTTATATCAATCCTGGAATCCACTATGAGAGATAGCCTCCCACTATCGGAAAGTTTAAATAGTCTCACAGGATAATATATTTTTTGCTTCACTTTTAAAGAAAAATATTAAATTAATGTTTTTTATAAAACTGTTTGAAAGTGTGTATAGCTTTCGTGAAATTATTAAAAAAGTACACTAGCTCTCTGGCGAACAAAAATATATTATGCGGCCTTATAGAAAGAAACAAATTCAATAATAATATATGTAATTGGACTAATATCTATAATATTAATTATATATATGATAAAGTCAATTCTAAAGAATGAAGCAAAAAAATGCAAACAGTGATGTGGTGGTACCGAGATATTGCATCCAATAATAATGAAATTGCACAGAAAAACACCAAATTTTTTCCTACATTATTAAACCACATAGCATGTTGACAGATATTGATATAATATAGAAGCTATGCAAAGATTATGTTAAAAAAATAAAAGCTCATTATCATATTTTGATTTTCTACAATGATAATATATTTGGAATTAATGTAAAAATATTGTAAATTCAGATACGAGAAGTAAATTTAAAGCTTAAATCTAATCATATGTTTGCACACAAAATTGTTTGAAATAATATTATCACCATTTAACCTTGGCAAAATGTGGACTGCCTAATTAGATTTTCAAAATGGCAAAATCGAGCTTAAAATTTTCACAATATTTGTTTTTAGATGTCATGGTAACAACTATATGTGAAGAATGTGGATTTCAGCAAATATTCAGTGAAATAGTTCACAGTATAAAAATTATTTCAGTCAAGGTGCCTCTAATGAAATGTAGCAATCGCAGAATTTCCAACATTATAAAATAAATACTTATATAATAATAAATGTTTGTCACTCGTCTCCTCGAATAGCTCGGTATTTGTTAAGCTCATTTGGAAATGTACGAGATAATTCAACTAATAAGTGGCCTTTAAAACGCTTATATGAGTCAATTTTTCCCTTCACTTCCTCATTTTTTGTTAATGCCTTCTCGATGCAGTCTTTAGTGTAGAGCTGCGGATTCCTTCCCTGGTCAATGTAACTGAAAGAAATAAAATTATTGTTATATACTAGAATAAACTTAATTTAAACCATGTTTATACATTGCTGTTTAAACGCAAAGTGTTTTTTAAAATATTTTTAATTAAAACTAGATCCACAAAACGTCTTGATAGACGTTTGTCTGCAGGTACATTTATATCCATTTTGTTACATTTAATATAATCAAAACATAACAATTAATCAGTTGCAATTTAAACAATTCATTTCATTCTTACAGGTAAGATAGGTTATTATCGATAAACCATTTTTTTTTTTTTATCATTTTTTCTAAATTGGGAGAAAGCGTACTCTTTTATAAAAACCCAGGTAGTTTATTTTTTATTAGGAGAACACATTCTTATTGTGAAGTTGTAATTATTCAGAACATAGGTCTGTGATATTTTAAATATGAATTAAATATTTAGAAAGATATACATATAAAATCAATTTTATCAAAAAATATTGTTGTTGCGCCACCGGGATTCGAACCTGGATCTCTTTCCAAACCGGGGAAGGTGCATTATCCAACTATGCTACAGCGACAATATTTTTAGCAACAAATTTTCGAACCTATATGTTACCTTTTTGATATTAATACATTTAATTTAATTGATTTTATATGTATATCTTTCTAATTAATATATTTAATTCATATTAGTTTATTTTTTATTGTAAGAACAACAAATTCTATTGTCCTTGATCCATACTTATTGGTGATTTTGGGAATTGTTAAGTACAGATTAGCTACACCTCTTGTATTTTTTCCGTGTGAAGCCACCCTATTTAGAGCATCATTGTTATAATTTTCTTTTATTAAAAGGAACAGTAACAGCCCATGTACAGGAAGAACGTTTACGGAAGAATATAACAATTTTAAATTATGCCCCAATTTAAATGCTTCCAGGCTTACAATTTTTTTCACTATGGCTGTTTGAAGATTTTGTATTTGCTTTATATTTGAGTTACAGGAATGTCTTAATAATGACTCAACCAAAGAAAAAAAAAAAATTCATAAAACCAGCTTTGGGATTACGTAATGAATTTTGTAGAATCTTCCAGTTATTTCTTGGCAATGGTGACATCCGATAATAATACATGCCCCCATAGAACCTTTACAATTTTAAACAGTCAGCCACACTGTCTGAACTTGTCATCACCGAACTAGTGATGTTTATGATTTATGGCTTAGCTTTGTACTGAGTAGGCCGACATCTGATAATTATCAAAAACCGACATATAAACATTATACTCAAACTAAGAGATATGCTGTAAAAAATTTAAATGCCTTTAATTTAAAATTACTGATTTAATCAAATAAATAAATAAGTATTAATTATAAATATATACATATAAAATCAATTTTTGTCAAAAAATATTGTTTTTGCACTACTGGGATTGTTGTAATTATTCAGAACATAGATCTGAATAATTACAACTTCACAATAAAATGTTTATGTGACAATATTTAAGTATTTTGTTTTAAGTCAAAAAAACAAAATGTTAAAGGTTCATATATGCGTCATTTTATAAGCTTACACTTTAACAGATCGATAGCCAGTCGCGGTCAGGTCGGTTAACTTACTTCTCCGGGAGTATGGCCATAAAGGGCCGGCGGCAGACTGAAATTTGTTACAAAGCGGTGTTACCAGACCCTTACGGCCACGGCTTTTACCCTTAACGCACTGTGGCCTCTTTAGGTATATTCCAAAAATATACATTCTATTGCCATCTATGGATGATTTGTAATAATTTTTACCAATGTCACAAATTTAAAATCAAAATACACGTGGTGTTGTCAACAGTCTGCTCTCAACATTTTTTCCGTAAGCGGTGGTTTGTTTACGAAATTGAGTGATAGTTTTTTGCATTGTGCTAAAAAAATCAGTATATTTTGGTGACAAATGAACTAAAACCTTTTTTTAAGGGTATTTTTAATATTGTGAGTTATAGTGATTTATTTCCTTTGGAACAATTTGAATGTTTTATGAGTCCACGAGAGATCTAGAACATGTTATTTTTTGTTTTGTGTAAAATTAATTATTTACTTTCTTTGTTGTGAACAATATTTAACATTATGTTATTCGTCTTTATATTTATTTCTGAATAAGTTAATGTTACATCTTCAAAGTGTTCATATTTTTATTAATGGTGTAAAAGTAAAATCAAACAAAATAAACATGTCAAGCTATTTGAATGAACAAGACATTGCCATCCATTTGAATCAGAGTGAAGATGAGGATGTATTCAATGATATTGGACATTTACCGATTCAATCAGATAGCTCTACAGATGAATCTGATGAAGAGGTCAGTCCGTTCAGCTCTAAACGGAGATAAATTAAAGACCGAAAATGGGATCAGGGTGAATTTACTCACACATTACACGATTTTGATAGTTCTTATTCAGGTATAATGTGCCTCATATTACTTTAGATAGGAATTCTATCAAAATTGAATTCTTGGAATTATTTATTTATTTAGTGAGTGACTTTTTTGTTGGAAGAAATTATCTGCTCCGATGCAACCGATGGTTGACGAAACCTTGATTAAGTTTGCAAATTATCATCGCATATATTGGCAGTGATTAAATTTGTTAGTTTTTGGACAAAATATGATTTTCTATGAAAAAAGTTGAGATTTAATACTGAAAAAAAAACCCATCAATTTTCATTCCCAAAAACCCGCTCACAGAGAAGTTAAGAGGGCTTCTGCTGTACTTACATATATTTACAATTACGATCACATACTTCTAGAGTATTTATCTATGACCCAGAATCCAATTACCACAAAAAAGCATTCTAGTCTGCAACATTCTCTAAAATAATGAAATGTTTCAACTTACTCAAAAACTTCCAATGGAACATGGACATCTTGTACTTGGCTTTTTAATTTATCTACCTCTTGAAGGCCAGTAACTAGAGACTGACTGAAAATATAATACAATATATTAGATGCAAAAAGTTAAGTGTGTCATGAAATACAATTTGATGAAATTATTTTAAAATATACTTTTGGAAATTGAAAATATCTTTTCGAACTTCGTTTGAATGCTTATATTGCTCATATATAGCATTTTTAAAGAGACTGAAATATTTTTGGCATTGACCCGTGCAATATTGTGTCCACCAGATATTACAAAACATTCCTCAAAATGCAACATTTCTGACAATCAATTATCATTAATAAGTCTCAAAAATATTTTACACCTGGAATTTTGCTAAATATGTAGGTATTATGGCTTTATATTTCAGGTAGACCATCATTGTATTTTATTTCTATCGGAATACCTAAAAACATTGCAAGGATAATAGGGGCAAACCAGCAGCCTTATTCCCAGTACCACTTTAGCTAGATCTGTAATTATAGCAACTATTCCGAGCACACTAACTCATGCTCATTTTGCCTTGCTTAAGGTGACCAGATATCAGCTTAAGTAAACCCTGACATTGTGAATAAAAAAAATCTCGCGGAACACAGACAAGAGTATCAAGATAAAGAGATAAATACAATTTTCACACTTACCGTTAAGTTAATTTTGGACATTAGCATTTGTAAAATTAGCGTAACCTGAAGAAATTATAGCAAAACCTCGAGCCGGTGTTAAAGCTCAACCTTATATATGAGCTCAACCAGGAAGAAACCAGCAGGATTATGTTGCAAGGAATTTGAAAAACTATTACAAATAAATTGCATATTTCTTTTTAAAAAATTAGCTTAAATTATTTTAAAAACTCGACTTAGTTTGTCTTATTCGCCTCAAAACAATTATAACATCTATCTGTTGAAGTACAATAAAAATACTTTTAACTTACATTTTTTGGTTTAATACGCTCTGGCCTTGTGGTTGAAAATCACTCACAATAATTCTAATTTGCCTGACATTTTCAATAAACATTTCCAGCTGAGTTTCCAAATTTTCGAGTGGAGACGCCATCTTTGACCTGATTGATTTGATAACTGTGTTGTTTTGTATTGTAAATGTATATTCGTGTTGTATGCATAGAGTTGTATGCATAGATAAGAGATGTCACAGATCCAAAGATAAGAGATACATTTGAAGTTGTAGTTTCATAGACAATAATAAAACCACAAACTAGATAGATTGCCCCCTAAAATGTAGCATGATAATATAATATTTTGGTGATTTACTGTCATTACAATTTTTCAATGAAATCATTACAAAAAGTTGCTAAGTTAACCGCGTTACAGCAAATTTAATTGAAATTATAAAGAGTAATAACTGTAATTAACATCAAACAAACATAAAATCCTAGCAATATATATATTTTTAAGACACTTGTACTTTCTTATTACTTTTTTTTTTGTTTTTAATTTTTTATCTTTTGCGAATTTTGATTTTTTAAGAAGTCTAAGACTTTCGTTATAATATATTTATTTTTAGTTATCCGCACTTTCTTATCATCTAATTTTTCGGTAAACAATTGCACAATAGCATTTTCACCGCCTTTGTAAATTTTTTTCAAATGATCACATGAAATGTCATTTAAAGCTAGTTTTTTTACACACATTGATAGAAATAATATCCTTTAATTCTGCCAACATTCGTAAATTTACTTTAGCTTTGTCTGACTTAGATAATTCTTGCAAATAATACTCGCATTTTTTGTAAGAGTTAAATAAATTACTTCGTAATTTTAATGTGTTAATCAAATTTTGTAGTTCTCATCTGGAATTTCACATTGAGCTGTTTTATGAAGTGTTTTTTAAATTTTTTGTTTTTTAGTTTCAGACATACTTGCTAAGGCTTTCGCTATTTTATCACCAGTCTTTTTTTTAACCAATCTACCATTTTTTAAACGCAAACTTATTATTAATAAACTATTTGCAATCTCTAATATAAAAGTAACCTCCAAAAAATTTTCAAAACATTGACAGCACACGTCTCCAGCGTAGAAATATTCAAAGTAAGAATACCATGTTGCCGGATCGGAGAAACGACGCAATGAGAATATTTTTGAACTTCTGCGCATGTGAGCGGAAGCGAAAAAGTACACTGTACCTCAACTATTTTTTATTCTATTCATAGTAGTTTACATATGGGGGAATCTTCTTAAAAGTTGAGTACGACTGCTCTTTGGGAACGTCCTTAAGTTACATTGCAACGGCTCACAATAACAAGAATCACCTAAAAGAGGAAACATAAAGCTTCCTACTTCTCACTGAGTAACTTGTTCGCCAGTCGTCGCATCTTAGGACACCGAGTGACGGGTGTGTCCAGAAGGTATTTGATATACACGTGCCCGTATTGGGCCGACAATTGATATATAAAGGTGTATCTGTCATATGAGAGAGGCGGCCTCCGGTTTATGTTACCTCTCTTTGACCTTCAATCAAACCTATGGGTGGCACTGGTCACTATGGGAAAGTTGAATGATATAAACACGATACAGCAAATGTCTATTTATATATTATACTCATACTACACACGTTATGGGCAGGTATATATTCTTATACTAACTTAATCCTATTTAATTTCTACCTTATAGTAATTTGCGTTGCTTCGCTGGAGTCTTCTTCCGGGGTTCCGGTCTTCGGCTGGGTAGAGTGATGTCGTTGGCGATTGCTCCAGGCTGGTTCGACGGCTGACTGGGCGGCTGTTTCCAGGCTGCTTTCATGGCCGGTTAGTGGACTCGCTCTCAACTCTTGTGGCAGACTGCTTTCAAGTTCAATGACGGACTGCTTTCAAATTCAGTGACGAACTGTGGCCCAAGGATAACTAATGAGCTCTCCTTGGAGGACTACCCTGACGAACTCTTTCAAATTCTGAGACAAACTATCTGCAAAATAGCGTTCGGTCCGTTTATAATAGCATTCAGTCCATTTTTATCTCTTGCTACGAGGGTGGATAATCGAATTCGCCAGTTGATTCTAATCCCAGGACTGGCGCAATTTCATTGGCCGTGATAGCCGTGAGCTTCGCCTCTGTTTATGTGTTATTTTAGACACCGCCCCCTTCTCATAATTAATTATGATTAAACTTATCTCAACGTAATTACACTTATTGTTATATTAATTACACTGTTTATCAAAATCTTATATTTGGTCGCATATAGGGGTTTTTAAAGCGGGTTGATCATTTATTACGTAACTTTACATACATATTCACTTCATTACATTATTTATTTAATTGTCACTTGAATTTATTAACAATAAAATTCGCACCCTTGAATTTTCTTTACATACTTACGTTTATAACATTAATTTATTTATAACTTAAGTAAAACATATTTAATCTAAAAATTTCTGCTACAGCGATAACCTGCCTATTCGTTACTTTATATTATTAATGCTTGATCAGTATCGCGATTCTTAGTGCCTATTTTAATTAATTAGCATTTACGACATTGGCGTATTATTTTTTGCCTGGAGCTGGTTTGAAGGAACGAACGCAGACTGAATGCGATGGAAATGGGAAGAAGGATATATGACACAAGATTGACCAGTGACCTCTATCCTCTTTGCCTACTTCCGCAGGGAAACTTTGCTAGTCTACCAGGACGATTCTCGGAACGCGATTTTTTTCTTTTTTCGTACGTGGTATTTGCTGCACGAACTTCTATCCGAATTTAACAAAAGGGACGATCCTTTGTTTCGTACCCTCGAACAAGGTCTTTGTTTCGTAATGTTTCTTTATTGATTTAGCTGTGAAGTACCTTGCCACACCAAATACCTGGAATGAAAACGAAATGGCCGGGGAGGAAAGATTTCGTTCCTTTATGACAATAAATTCTGATTTGTCGGTAAGAATAGCCCAAGTAACCAGTTTGAGGAGAGCTACAAGTACAACAGATTAGTACTTCAACTGAACTGATGATGAAGTATTCTATGATAATTTTGAAAAGTCATGAACCATCATTATTTTGAGCACCAAGATATTTGCAATATGGATCAGACTGAGGTTATGATGGTCCACAAACCTGATAGAATAGTAGTGTTATTAAAAATAATTTATTATAATTTTATTAACTACGACATAAAATTTAAAATTATTGTGCCTTAAGAGCTGTGATTTCCTTGTCTATAACGGATGGTAACAAAAGACAAACATTATTTTTCTACTAATTTTGATGATTTTTATGTGTTACATTCGAACCTAGTTTCTATTCAATCGTCCTGATGTTGGGTCAGTTATACCATTTTACTTTTCATATTTTATATTTATTTTTTATATCCTAATTGTAATAACAAGAAACAGAAGTACTGCCTCTTTTTAGCTTAATGGAACAGTAATTAGTTTTGATTTATCTGTCATTATAGTTTTTAGAAGCAGTTGAATTAAAAATGTTACAACCGTACCCAGTCTACCCTAAATCCTACAACAGATTCGGTAAAATTTTAGATGGGTTAGTTGATAGTTTCTTTATGGGTTATTTATTAGCACTTATCTATGATTGGCCGTGTGGCTTACGCGCCTTTATGTTTTGATTTCTTATCTGTGCGATATTCTGTCAGCTGTGTGGTGTTTTAATTTTTTGTGTCAAATAAAAAAGTTTATTAACTGTAGTAATAGCTAACGAGAGTATGCGCAATATACGAGTATACTACTGAAGTCAGAAATGGGTATTACAGGATTGCTGCCGTTTTTAGAGAAAGCTTCAAAAAAATGCTGTATTTCTGATTTTTCAGGATGTACGGTGGCGGTGGATACGTATTGTTGGCTCCATAAAGGAGCTTTTTCCTGTGCTGATAAACTCGCTCGGGGAGAATTTGCAGATGCGTAAGAAAATTTTCTAGTGAGATTTTTGCTTTAATTCTTGATTTCTGTCGAATGAAATCAATTTTTGTTGCGCTTTTTGTGATGAATGAACAAATTAAGAAAAATGAATACAAAGTTGATTTTAATGGTGCTTTGGATATTTGTATGTGGGATTTATTAACCTGTCATAATTGGAAGTCTTCACAATCTAGAATGTGGATATAGTAATATGGGCGAAGCATATGTTGTATGTTAGTACAAAAGTGAGGAATTCTATTATATGTTTACACTTGTGATAACAAGAAAGTACCCAAGTTTTTTATTTTACGTCCATCTATAGGTACTTAGGGTTGTCAGATTTCTTGCAAGTCAAACCGGGATACCCTTATCCCCAAAAAAAATCAATAATATTGAACAGTTTAATTTTTAATTAATATTAAATAATAAAATTAAGTTTATAAATTTTAATATGAATTATTTATTAACTGTTAACCTCATTCTAACATTTTGTCAGCCATTTTTCATCTACCGGCCTGAGCAGCCGGTGATAATTTGGTGAAAGCCCAAGACGATCAAATGCAATCAGACAATAAATTTTGAGATTTTTAATTAAAATATGTATTTTTTAATTACCTTTTAGTATATTGAATAATAGTGTTTATTAGTTATTTATTCAAATAAACTCTTCATATTTTTAATTTAGTTTCTTCAAATAACACGGAATTTTAAAGGTGTAAAAATAAAACTCTTTTTTATTTTCTATTCAATCAATCAATCATCTATCACATTACATTAACATTACAGTTGTTTTATTACAGGTGTTTTTAGTGCCACATGTCCCATATTGAAATATTATTTTTTTCCGTTTCACGTAAATGTAATTTTTTACGACATTTCTTTTCTAATAGAGACATTTTTGAGTAGTTTATAAAAGTATATAATTTTTATTTCAATACTAATATATATATAATACACAAATTTTTATATTGTCTTCGCTGTAAATTCGGTGAAATCAGTGACTCACTAACTTCCTCCAAAAATGGATAACGTCTGTCATTCTTTTTGATGTTTAAATTTTTATATATATTTGTGTACATGAGATATGCCGCAAATGTGATTATATTCAATATTCAGTAATACCCCGAAGTTACGCGATAGGTGGGACCGACGAAAATCGCTTAACTCGAATTCGCGTAAGTTGGAGTACAACTTTGGATATAAATACATACAATTTTGTTTAATTGGGACCAAGGACTAACAAAAACACTAGATTAGATGAAAAATATTTAATAAAATTGCAATTCTTTATACATATTAATACAAAATATTAAAAAAATAAACGATTTACGTAAAAAAGTTAGCTCAATCTTCTTTGCCAATTCACTAATTTTCATTTTGCTATCAAAATCTATGATAATCTTATGTTTATATTCCAAAGATATTGTTTTTCTTTGCTTACTAGTTGCAGGAGAATCAGATTTACTTCGTTTGGACGACATAGTTTTTTTAAGGGTTTAGAAAACGTATAAAAAATCAATCTTAACTTTCATCGATCGTTGAATCATAATCGTGCACGTAGAGTCTGCGCGAAACACACCCAATGCGTATCACAGTAAGAGAAACACTAAATATAGGGGGCGGCAGTGTTATCAACAGTCAACGTCTACCGGCAGTGTCACTAAATGAACCGCGTAACTCTGAGTTTGCGTAAGTCGGGGTAGCGCAAGTTAGTGTATTACTGTATTCATAAAAAATCCAACAAGCCATCTGTCTTCCTTTTTATCAGTGCTATCTTTCGTTTTGTTGTAATTATAGTATCTACCAATATTATCAAAACTCACCAACATATAATTAAATAAAACTGTTGCGGCGGGATTTGGTTGACATGGGTAGTAAATGAAAAAAGAGTGTCTGTTGCAAACAGTGTCTATTTTGGGACTGTGTTAGATGGAGCTTTGTGAGTGAAAGAAAATTATCCATGAATTGATCGATGACTGATACACAGTTTTTGTCTCCCTTCTGCACGCAGTTCTCTAAAATGTGTAAGAGAGAGACAAATTTTTATTTATATTTATAAATTATAGTTCATGCTTACACATTTTAAAATTCTGAGTTAAACGTTTGTAGGCATCTAAAAATTTGTTTCGGGACATGGTGACAATCCCAATTAATCGGGACGTTTGATAACGCTATCTATACTTCTATTTGTGCTATTTGATAGTGGGTGCATCATAAATATATTTTCCTGGTTATACTGTTTTCATAAAAATCTTTTTAATACAAATTAAATTAAATGAATCAACTAGAAAGATATACAGAAAAAATAATTTATGTTTTGAAATTGAAATTTCACAACAAAAATGTGTTTTCCTTGAAAATCTTTTTAATTATTCAATTATTTTAGTACATACAATGAAATGTACAATCAATGTTACTTTAAAGTTATAAACTCATATTTTTTCTTTTTCATTGGATGCAGGAATAAGCCATGAAACCGTAACACAAATTTATAACAAACAAAAGAGATAATAACTAAAATAATTAATCAATCATATTTAGGTACTTAATTATATTTAAAAATAAATTTTAAATTCATAATTTTTATGTATATATGTATATAAAAAAAGATTTAATATACTGTTGTATTCAACTATCACTTTGTGGTTATTCATTTTAAGTAAATTAAATTAATACAAATTAAGTTTGTTTAAAGTCACTTTATTTTTGGTATCACCAACTGGTTTCGGAACTATCATTCCTTCTTCAGGGTAAACTGATTTCAAAAACAAAGTGCTTTTAAGCCAAGTGAATTTGTGTTCATTTAAAGATTTAATAAATTAAATAAATAATAGTATATCATAGAGACAAAGCTATTTTTTATTATATTTAATGGAAAATATATGGAAGTATGGGTAATTACAGGGCTTACAACCTGTCTTCGGCTGGCTTAAGTGATCACTTTATATAAATATAACATATCTTTTAACACATACTAGAATATGCCCGAAAAATCAATTTTATTATTATTATTATTTATTAGTTTATTATTAGCAATATTTGAATATGTCCAAGAACACATAATTACTGGATTTTCACCTACAAAGGCACTATTATTAAACAAATAATAGAGATATAGAGACAAAGCTATTTTTTATTATATTTAATGGAAAATATAACCATTGTAGGTGAAAATCCAGTAATTGTGTGTTCTTGGACATATTCAAATATTGCTATTTAATATATTGTTCACAAGTTAACTACGTTGAAATCTTTAAAAAAATACATAATATTATTATCATATTTATAACACGTGTAATGATGTTGATTGTTGTTAATGCTAGGCCCTTTAGGCAGCTGATGAAGTTTCACTGTAATTTTAGTGCTTCGCAACTCAATTATTTACTATTTACAGTAATTATTTCAATAAAAATTTTCTGAATTAATGCTTTTGCCTTGATGCTTGGGTTACTCTTCTTTTGCTTGCTTGTTAATTGCTCTTACTCATACCATCACGCATAATACCCATACCATTATGCATAATACCTATACCATCATGTATAATACCCATACCATCATGCATAATACCCATACCATCATGCATAATATTCATACCATCACGCATAATACCCATACCATCATGCATAATACCCATACCATCATGCATAATATTCATACCATCACGCATAATACCCATACCATCATGCATAATACCCATACCATCATGCATAATACCTATACCATCATGCATAATACCCATACCATCACGCATAATACCCATACCATCACGCATAATACCCATACCATCACGCATAGTACCCATACCATCACGCATAATACCCATACCATCACGCATAATTCTCATACAATCACGCATAATACCCATACCATCATGCATAATATCCATACCATCATGCATAATATCCATACCATCACGCATAATATCCATACCATCGCGCATAATACCCATAACATCACGCATAATACTCGTACCATTATGCATAATAGCCAAAACATACATTTTGAAATTTATTTCCAGACACATCAAGTACTGCATGAAGTATGTCAATATGCTGTTATCCCATTCCATCAAACCAATTCTCGTATTCGATGGTCGCCACCTACCAGCGAAGGAAATAACTGAAAAGAAACGAAGAGAGTAAGTTAATTTTTGTTATCCGTATTGTTTTGTTAACAAATGACACAAATCAAAGTATACAAACTTTATAGGAGACGATTTTCAAAGTTTTTATCTATTTCAATGGGCATAAAATCAACCCGCTATGTTTTTGTATAACAATTTCTGATGTAACTATGTTTCTATTATCTTTTCGTATATATATGATACATTATTTTTGACAACCTCCCATCTGGTGATTCAGTTGAGAACATACATTTATCCACAAAAAGAGATGAGCATTGTTTGCTGAAAGAATAACGACACTGTGCCTTCTAGGAGCCATTTTTAAAGTTCTGACATTTTTTTCCATATAGAACTACACTATTTTAACAGGTTTTCATAATTAACTCAATTCTGCATTTTTTTTATTGTGTCACTTTTCTACCAACAGAGCGATATGGGGAAAGGAGGCCTAGTGGACCATATATACTTGATTGATCTGAATCATAATACTGTACAGTCCCGTCTAATTTTAAACAATGTTTGTCCCTTACACTCAATATTATCCACGTCGGTCCCTCATCATCATTTTTGTGATATATATCATATCATACCTATTCATAATATATTGGAGTGGAGAGAGTATGTTACCGGCCCTATCCACTTGACGAATTACACTAGACACAAGCACATCACTATATTTCTGTCTTAGACTGATAAACATGATGTGTAAAAATGAGTCAAAATAATATCTGGTTGAAAGAAGTTCATTGATACAATGTTACACACCAAGGCTACAAGTATTAACGGTGCCGCTCCCTCCCTTTGTGCATGGATGTGTAAAAAATGTATTTTTACTGCCAATCTATTATTATACATTCATGTTAGTATTTTTATGACAATATGGAAATGTAAAAAACCTTTATTTTATATTTAGAAATCAAAGAACTCCAGTTGAAATGTGACATTTTATGGGTTTACTAGTAGGTATTTTCGACTATAACTATTATTTTTAATAGTATAGATATCTGGCGAGGATGTCCAATAATAACTGTAAAAAAATTTGGTTGAAAAATATTCAGCGGTTTATGAGATATGGCGAATAATATTTTTTGCAAAACCTTTATTGTTTACCTGGATTACGTCACCAGTTTGGGTGGAGATTATCCGACAGTTACCCCAAATGTGTTAATATTATCTGCCTACCTATATCTTGGTCTTCCCTTCTGTCTCTATCTGGGTTGTATAAGAGGGGTTTGTGCTTGTTTTGGGATTCATTATCATGTCCCGCCCTGTAGTCTCCATGTTTTCATCTTTCTCAGGGTATCTGGGGCATCATACTGTTTCCGAAGGTTCAAGTTCTTTAACCACTTTCATTCTCCAGTTCAGATATCATATATTGGGCTGTAAATTTTGCACGTGCTTTATTTTCCAAGACCTGCAATCTGGTTTCTAGTACTAAGTTTCACACCCGTACAGAGCAATCAGTCTTGTATAAAGTTTAATTTTTAGATTCTGATCCCAATGACAGAATTTTTTGTATAGCAAAGTAACAAGCATTTCCTGATATTATCTCTTATTGGATATCATTGTTCCTTATCACATTCGTTCCCATATATTTAAATTCGTTTTTGTAGTTTGTAATATGTATAATAATTTATTGTTACACATTTGGATTCCAGATCCAGAAATACAGCAAAAAAACGAGCAGCCGAACTTCTTCGTCTTGGGCAGGTAATAATTTTTTTATTTAATAAAAGATAAAACATTGAAAGATTCTGATCAATCTCTCCAGACTTTCATTAATATTGCAATTGTATCTTGAAAAGTGACAAATTTACTGAAGATGCTGTATACTTGATGAATTTAATGGATTCACTAATTAAGGCTCAGAAATGGGTCATTAAAGTCATAAACGAGAGGCCATTTAAATATGAATAACTCAGAAGAACTTTTTAGATCCTTTCAAGTTTTGGATATAAGACAACTTTATACCAGATCAATACTAAAATTATTTTAAAAAAATAACTTAACTTTACATCCACGATCCGTATTTAAGGAAACTAGAAGCAAAACATTTTAGTACCAAAAATGAATACATCAACAATCTCTTATTTTATGTGCCGCTAATATTTAATAAATTGCCACTAGATCTCAAAGCGTCAAAAGTGATTAATGTATTTAAATCAAAAATAACAAAATGGTTGCTTGATGTGAGTAGAAAACAAAATGAAAGCAATTTGTTATTTGTGTTAATCTAGCTGCTTATACATTTTTGTCTCCAACTATAATATAGCTAAAAGTCTTTTTTATAACTTATGATTTTACTTTAACAATATACAACTTGTAAAAACTGTACAGGTAATTGCTTTGGAACAGACCACGTCCACTTATTTTTATATTAAAAAATTAAATAAATAAATCTATCAGTGGTGTGTAGAAGGGACTGACTGCCCCACTAGGAACCCTTTCGTGTTTTTTTTATGAAAATGTGGGTTTTTATTATTCATTTATATTATAAGTTATACACTAAATTAGACTTTTTTTAAAATTATTACTTAGATAGGACCTTTACACTAATTTAAAACTAATATTATTTTATGAGAACACATTTTTGTTGTGAAGTTGCATTTTTTCAGAACATAGTTCTGTGGTATTTAGTACAAATTAAATTAATCAACTAGAAAGATATATAGAAAAAAATATTTTTTCTGTATATCATTCTAGTTGATTTATTAAATTTGTATTGAATATTATTTGCAATAATTATGACAATACAAGCATTATAAGAAAAACTGCAACCAAATTAAATACATTTTCCGCGTGCCACAAAATTGCCTTAACCTGTTAGTTACCTAATAAAAGTTCTAGGTGAAACAGCATCATACCATCAATTGGCGATAAAATTCGTAAAATTTGAAATTCACAGACTAGCTTTTTACGAAAAAATCATGAAAACATTGGTGTAACTAAAAAAAGAAACATGGAGCTTTTATTTTTATTATAAGCGTTCATCGACCGAGATTTCGTACGGTTTTGAGATGAAAAAATATTAATTTATAGGAATAATATAATTTATATGGAAATTATTATTTATTTTATATTTGTTTTTTGAAAGGACGACTTCAGGTTTTATTAACACAACTATTGTCATATTTAATTTGATTTTTTGATTTGAGCATATCGGAAATTTCTAGTAAGTCTGCAATATCTCCATTAGCGAAAAAATCACCCTGTCATTTTGCAAAAAAATGTTTGTAAATGTAAAAAAAAATTTTTTTTTTAAAAATTCGATAATTGTAAAGAAAAAAATATATATTAGCACTTTACGTCACACATCGGACTTATGCTATAGCACTAACACGCATGAAATACCGTTCGTGCCAATGGCCAATATAGTCTATAACGAAGCACTCACTGTATTTTTATAGCAAAACGCTTTTAATAACTAAAAAATAATATCTTATTCACTTTAATTACTATTTAATAAGTATCGCGAAATAAGGGTACAATTGTAAATATATGTGTATTGCAGGATAAACCTCGATAACACCCCGCACCGGCTGGAATCAAAATGTAACTGACAAGTACTTTCCTTTTGGAAAGTTCTGGTATTTTAGAAGTGCATAATTAGCACGTGCAATATGTTTGTTGTCGATATATTATTATGTATAATATTACTGAAAATCCTGTCATTTGGATACAGAAGAAATCTGGAAACACAAAATTACCGGCATCTGCGCGTAGTACAGCGACTTTCTTATCTATGGTGTAGCGCTAAATATTCTGAAGTTCCCTTTCTCGGACGGCGATAGTTGACGCGGTCTTTCTTGGGGTTAATATGGAAAATTCTTGCATATACAAAATATATTTTCTTATAATTATGAAGACAAATCTGAACTGAGACAAATTAACAAAATGTTGAAAATATGAATTATTATTAAAAGGGAAGCCCAGCTACTGATGAATAGTAACAGTATTGAGAATTTCAAATATCTGATTAAGTATAATATCAAATATATGAATATGTTAAATACAAAAGGCTAGAGGTGGCATAGGTATTTGCCAGGTTTTTTGTTGTATAAGAATCTACTTATTTGAAGTTTTATTATTTATTTTGCAGATTGAGGAGGCACGATCATACATGCGACGCAGCGTGGATATCACACATGAAATGGCCTTACAGTTGATAAAACAGTGCCGGCAAAGGAATGTTGACTGTATCGTAGCACCTTATGAGGCTGATGCACAAATGGCATATTTAAATAAAATTAATGTGGCCCAACTGATTATTACGGAAGACTCCGATCTTATTCTGTTTGGATGTAACAAGGTAAAAAACAATACAGATCATCAAATAAAACTCCATTTACCTTTTTACAAATTAGATTTGTTAAATCATTTAATTTATTTAACAATTTAATGTTGTATAACAACTCTTCATTGTTTTTTAAAGACTTTGTTTAATGCTTTAATTTTTAAAACTGATATATATATATATAGGGGATCCACGAATACGAGACTCGGCACCAACAACATGAATATTAAGAGTACCTAAAAAAATAATGTTTTGTTTTAGCTGATTTAACTGCCTTAACTGCATTTCTTTTTGTCAGAAGTGTTTTTTTTTCATTCTCTCAAACATATTCCATGCATAAAACTTTACAAAAAAAAACACATTTACAATGGAGGGATTTTTTCAACGCTTTTGTTATATGAGTCTCGTCAAAAAAATTTGGCAGCCACAGGAACCAGATACATTTGTGCAGTTAGTTTACGGCAACATTTTGAATATTCATCAATGTCACAAATGGTTTAGATAATTTAAATCGGAAGATTTTATTACCTTAAAGTAGACCATCTAAAATGATTGTTAATGAAGATTATTGGATTGTTACTGAAATTGAAGGCAATCCAAAGATGTCAATTCAAGAATTAGTTAACAAGACTGAATTCTCATGGTCCATGTCATGATGCATTAAAAAAATCACACATATGTGCGCCTACTGTCCAAAAGTCGTGCACACAGAAATGCCGACCGGGATGTTGTATATTTTTGCACAATTATTATTTATTTCACTGAAAAAAGTCATCAAAAAAGAATAAGAAAGTAAAGAGGATTGTTTTTCGTCCCTTGCTGGTTTTTGACGATATATTTCGAATTCTATGCTTTTTTTTTAGTGAGAGTGCTGTCATCCTACCGTTCAAGGTAGCCATGAAATGATTCTGTGGTTTAAATTTCGCAGGGTTGATTTTTCTGAATTAATTAATTTATCTTCTTCTCAGTCATCATTAGAGGATGCACAGTATCATTTATAATAATATTTGAAAGTGAAAAAATCAATTTTAACCACAAAGTTAATTTTGCTAATATTAAAAATATTGCATTTTATAAGTTACATGAAAAGGCAACAATGAATTTTAAATTCTTGGTCAGTAATTGTACTACTGTTTTTTTTTATAATTTATATATTTTTTGTTAATTTATATATTTTTTATTAATCTATATTTTTTTTACAGATTTTCTTCAAAATGGATTTAAATGGAAATGGTGTATTGGTGGAGAGTTCTAAACTTCCATTGGTGATGAAATGCCCCCTGGAACACTATAGTTTCAGTAAATTCAGACAAATGTGTATAATGTCAGGTTGCGATTACCTACAGTCATTGCCTGGTATTGGTTTAGCTAAAGCTCGACAATTCATCAATGCAACTAGAGATCCAGACATACAAAATGTGAGTATTCACTGTCTTACATTATTTTCCAAGAATGTAGATCGTCAAACACCACAAACAAAAAAAATCATAGTTTCACACAATATAGCTAGTCTTATTTTTTTTTTTAAGACGTTTTCCGTAGTAAGCAAATCACGAAATGACAAAAATGCCGATTGCTTTAATAGAAAAAATGTGAATCTTTTCGTACATAAAATAAAAATAAGTGATAATATATCTGCGCGACCGATACCTACCCTCAGTTCCTAAGCTTGATTCTTTGTTCCACAATTTTCATTATTTATTCAGGTTTTATCATAAAATACAAATATTAATTTTTTTCAATAATTTTATCTTTAATTTCAAACATTGCACGTGTTTGGGCTCGCATTGGCCAGTAAGCGCTCGGCGTCTGTCATGTATTTTCAGCAGCATATTTTTAAATCACCTTAGCTGCCTGCGTGGCCTTAGCAGCAGTAATCGGTGATAACCAATTACTTTCTGATGATGACGTGAGAGCATACAAATACTGAATTTTTTTGTAAATAAAATAATTTGTGCACTAACTGTACTTTATTTTTCTTGATTGTTATGAATTTAAAATAATGGTTTCCTGACGTTTTATCCCCCAACTAAAATGTTAAAACAATAAATTAAAAATGGTTTATCATAATTCGTAAAAGTAGTCATATTTAACATAATAACGATTTATTGTAAATATGAAAATATTATTAATTATCTGAAATTATATGTAATTTCATACGAGAGCAACATTTGTATAAATTTGCTTCCACCCTATTTATTAACATTCACCATGTTGGTATTTATAAATATAAATAGGTACATAAAGAAGCTTTGGGGGATCAATCGTCCGGGGAATCAATTAGCAGAGGGATCAACTGTCCGAGGGATTAACTATCGGAGGGATCAACTGTCGGGGGATCGAACGTCGGTGCACTTAAAATAATAATATATAGTTAGATTTTATTAAATTATGATTATTTTTTGTTTAGGCTCTGCGAAAATTACCTTCATATTTCAATAAACTCCAGATGACTGTGAGTGAGGAATATCGTGATGGATTCATGAAAGCTGAAGCGACATTCAAACATCAATTAGTGTACGACCCCTTGCAAAGAAAGCTCCTGCCTTTAAATGATCTGGAGGATGAGGGTAAGTAAAATTTAGTAGATATTCAGTATTGCAAAATTCACAGAAACATAAGAAATGGGTCATATTTACAGAAGGTAATATACAGCAGCTTAATCGCGAGTATTATGTTTAAAATATGACAAAATAATCAAATGATAAAATGATTTTTACAAAAATAAAAAAAATCTAATAATAAAATATTCTACTTGAATTTTTACTGCGGTAATTCATAATTTCAATTCAATATACCATTTGTTTTAAAGATTGCACCGCATTCACATGATTTGTTATTTTGGTCAACTTATGTTTGATTAATAATGAAAAAAAAAAAATCTAAATCTTATAAATTTAAGAAAATTTTTTTAAATAATTTTTGATAAATCTAATATGTATTTATGAACTATATAGTTAATCTGTCTGAATCCAGATCCTGTATTTCGATACTTGAAATTCATAAATCAGGTCATCAATTCATAATAATTATATATTAATCTTGGTGCATTTCTTTCCTTATTTTTATGTTTTGTTATATTTTCTCATTTTAGTTTATTTTAGACATTAATACAAATTTTTGTACCCTGCACCAGTTCAGTATTTTTTTTTATTGTATGTGACCACATAAAATTATACAATTTCATTACCAGTTTCGCAAAGTTACCACAAATCTTTTTACACTAGACTAGACTCGATTATCTTGGGTTGGCGGTAGTCTACATATATCTTATATATCTGAAATAATTTTTTTTATCATACCTTACTATTTAAAATACAAATTTTTTTTTATGGTGCTCCTGCCAGATAATAATTCGAGAACAAGTATCAACTCAGATTTCCGGTCGATGATGCAGTTTATTTATTTTATTTTCTGTTACGTGTTCAATTTTGCCAGTTTTTTTTTCTAGTGCATATTATGTAGTGCAAAGAAAAATTATTACATTTTAAATAATATTTCAAAATGTTAATAATTATTTTAGATTTTTTTACTCCCCGGGTTAATTCGCAACCCAGGTAGTGCAACCTAGGTAATATGACTTTGTATAATGTCTAAAGTATTTTTATCAATTTTGTAGTTTATTTTGTTTGATGTTTTTGTAAATTAGAATTAACAAGATCTTGTCACATTCAAAATTTGCTTTTTGTCTGTTTCTTTAAATTTTGAGTATTTAACGGTATCAATAACCATTTTAGTATGAAGAATTTTAATTATTGATTTATGAAGTATGTTTCATAATTTTTTTTCTATCTTTGATCTCTAAGGTACAGATCCGGAAATGTGCAGCAATGCTGGAGCACCGATGGAACCGGACATTGCTTTTCAACTAGCCCTTGGCAACTTGGATCCATTTTCATTAAAAAAAATGGACGATTGGCACCCTGATAATCATACAAAGGTCAGCTTTAACATAAAAAAAATATTCAGAAAATCTATTTTTATTTGTCCATAAACAAAACATACAACATATTACTATACTATAATACCGTTAAGCTACTCATCAACAGCTGGTAATTTTCAAATATTTTCCACTTTAAATGATCAATTTTATGCTCAAGTCAATGTTAATTTGAAATTCTCATAAAAAATCCTACAGTAAAATCCCGTTTATTCGAAGTTGAGGGGACCGAAAATCAAGAAAAAAGTTCGAATAACGATTTACGATAATGAAAATAAAATTTTCAAAACTCGTTTTTTTTTACATAGGTATTAATATGTTTCATTACAACTCGAAGTAGTTATATATACCTATATACACACATTTAAAAATAACAAACAAGTTCTCCAAATATGGCGTAAACAAATCACAACATTATTTTTAAAAAACCGATTATAATGGACTATCTTTTCACGCCATTTTTAATAACGACATAATTGCTAAACTTGTCAATACTGTCATTTCTCCGATGTATTGAAGTTAGCAACAAAAGTTTCCAGTGCTTTTAAAACATTGTTTTGTGGTTGTCGCGGCGACGTTTTGCACTCGAATGTGATGTCTTGTTATATTTCTTCTTTAATCTCCGCTTCCTTACATTTCTAGCCTTTCAACGCCAAAGTACTAGCTGTCATCTTCTTTAATATTAATGGGGTCGTGTATTCTTCTATTAATTTTATTTTGGATAATATTTTTTGACAATCTCTTAATAGTAATTTGATTTTTTAGCAACTGTTCGCGTTTTGTACGTGTTTTACATTCGTATTATTTTCGAGATTATAAAATTATCAGTCAAAATCATAAAAACATTTAAATTTAATGAAATACAGATAAGTCTAAAGAGCATAAACCACACATTCACGAAATTCAAAATATCTAACACGTAAATATTAGACAAATACTAATAATTATCTTTACACATGGCAATTACTAATGGCAATAAAATAATTAATAAGATATGAGAAAATCTGAGAAACGCCAACCACACATTTTTCAAAATGCCTTGGAAAAGTCTGAGGAACTCAACCGCGTACTAGCATTTGTACAATAAAATATACAAACGCTACGTAAACAAAAATAATTATGGTATTAATACAGAACAGAAGATTGGCAAGCACTGACATTGGCAGAAACTGGGAAAATTACGTTACCTAGAAGGGCGCAAAGATAATATTTGCTATCTTTTTCTAAAGTAAAGAAAACGAGCGAGAAAAAAAAGCATGCGCATTAATGTTACGCGGTAAGGATAATAAAGATTTAAAAATCGAGGACATGCTAGATATGTTTGTCATCTTTTTTTAGTATACTGAAAATGAGTGAGAAAGCAAATTTTATGTGTGGTGAATCGGTATAGGGACGTACTACCCATTTGGATGGACTATATTGGACTTTGACATTTGACAGGTACATCGCGTGTATTTTGCAGATTGCAGACATTTGACAAAAAATAGATTGACAAACTCATCTGATAGGGTTCAAAAACAGCTTCAAATAACGATATTCGATTTATAAGTACAATTTAGTATGAAAGCTTTCCAGAGGAACCACATTCTGGTCTAAAACCTCGACTTGTGGCGAATTTCGAATAAACGTTCTTCGAATAAACGGGATTTTACTGTATCTTGAAATAATTCTGAGTCTTGTGTTGTATTTTCGTTGCATAGCTCAAAAATTCTGAAAAGAGTTTGAAACATGAAATATTATATTTATTCATTAATGCATTCGAAGTCTGAAAATAAATTTGTTGCAACTACTTTTTACTTTGTGCTTTCACCTTTATTTTTCATCATATATTTTACATTTCGTGATTTGGTTTGTTCTTAATGTTTAACTTTGGTTTGTTTTTACGATGTTTATTATTATTTTTTTTAAATCAGTTTTTACTAACTTTTACACACAGTGTTACAATTTGATGATTAGAAAAATGTCAGAACATGGTTTGCAAAAATGTTCTAATGTACTTTTGAGCATTTTGATGTGTGACAATTTTGCAGGATCCTATTGCCAATATAAAATTACGAACATAAGTACAATTGAAAAAAATAATATTAATTTACAGTTTTACTTTAAAAAGTTAGATATTTCATACGCATAAATTGTGGGTAATTGTGTCATGCATACTGTGATTAATTTTGGTAGGGGATTGTATGAAACTGAAACGAGACCAGTAAATTTGTACCGTATCATCAACGCCTAGGACAAGTTATCTCATCTTGAGCGTTAACGGCACTATGTAATAAAATGCATTCTATGCATTTAAAAGTTTGAGATTTTTTGCACATTATGGGCCGGTTGTGTGATCAGTAGTAACTTTTTACTAATGCCTGTAGTAAAAATCCTTTGCAGGTTGTTGATACATCACATTTACTACTGTCAAAGATGGTCAAAGACAGTCTCGCCTCTCAATGTGGCAAGGCGAATAATCATGAAATGTGCTCTATTTTCTGTTATGCCTGTGACTTTATTTGCCCCTGCTTTTGATATGTCATTTTGGTAGTAATGTTTTTTTTGGATTATGTGCTAATGTATCAATGTGACAAATGACTTTTGAAACAACTGTGAAAAGTCCGCCATATTTAATCATCGATTCTCAATTTTACTATCGGATATCGAAGAGTAAAACCAGTTTACTACGGGATGCACTTTCGAGAAGTAAATATTTTTTTACCAACGATCAAACTACCGATTTTTGCTAATCATTTTACTTTAGTAATTTTTTAAACTACAGTAAAAAGTTACTACTGATCTCATACAACCGGCCCTATGAAATGCACATTTTTTATATAATGAAATTTTTCGACAAATCTATGACGTTTAAAACAATAAATAATATAGCCCTCAGGTGGTAGGACAAATGGATGGAATCAGAATAGTGTTGCTCCTCATAAAAGCATGTGGAGCAGAGGATATTCTGAACATCTTGAGAAATCCAAAGTTACGAAAAGTATCAAGGATCACATGACAGCAATCTTCGTCCCGAGCACTAGAGCACTGACCACTAAACTCATACACCCCAAGAGTGAAGAAAATAAAGACAAAGAGTGAGTATGCATTCTGTTTCATATTTTAAAGTTATATAAATACAATGAAATCAACAGTTTGTGTCTGTATGCGTGTGGTGCAGGATGATTCAATAATGAAGTAAAATTTTGTACTTCAAAATATATAGAAATGTAGCAAAATAAGATATATTTTAAAAAAGGATCTAACTAATGATTAATATTACACTTATATAAGTTTAATAATTGATTATTTTATTAAATTAAGAATGAATATATATTTATTACAAAAATGATTTTGTTTAATATATTTTACTTTATAGATTGACAATTGAAGATCTAAGCTCAATATATTGTGTCAAGCAGTCAGAAAACAAGCCAATAAAAAAACACATTATAGTTGAAGAGACTCAGGATTATGAATCCCTCGAAGCATTTGAAAGTGTGTCTAAAAATCCATTTTCTGTTGAGCGTTCAAAATGTAATTCTAGAGGTTCAAACATACCTTTAGATGATGGAGCTGTCTCAAATAGTAAAAAAAGACGTTTATCTTCTGAAAATGAAATACCATCTCCCGATACATCGCCAATAATAGAAAATAAAAATCGCAATTACAAAAGAATGATAGAAAGTCGTTCATTTTTAAAATTTAATAGATTAAGCAAATTCCAAAGGACCTCATTGGATACTAATAATTTAATTGAGAGCAAATTTTTCAATTCGATGAATTCTGATTTAGAAATTGCACAAAATCAAAATTCTTCTGAGGAAGGCAGTGTTTTGAATGTATCTGGAATTGCTGCATTAAATGTTGAAGACTCCAATATTTCTAATACTGACAAGTCATCTGTTGTAAATGAAGTGAGTGATGTAAATGGACCTTTAAGAGATATAAATAGTGTTCACAGCAAACTCTTGACTGTAGATGAGTTAACGTGTACTTCTACAGATAAAGTTACTCATAAATCCACTGTCTCAATGGATCATACGCCTGCAGAATATTTAAGCAAATTTAATCCAATCGAAAAGTGTGTTCTTAAAATTATTAATAATGTGGAAGACTCTTATAATGAAAATACATATCCTTTTGAAGATCTCGTCACACCCATTGCCTCACAGGCAAGTTATTTCACATTGTTACATCTTTATTTATCATTATTTATAATATACATTATAAATTACAGAGTTGTTATGATTTTCCAGGCATTTAGTGAAGGCACAGAAGAAGTAATACCTGGAAGTCCCATCCAGGCTATTAAACCAAACATCACATGCAGTCAACCTGTACTTAGGGCCAGCAATATTAGTCAAAATAATCCAAAGAAATCATGCCGAAGACCTGGATTACAAAGAAAAACCTCAGCCCCTGTGCTATCTAGTCAACAGTCCTTATTAACAAATTTTGGATTTCACAAGAAGTAGGTAATCCAGCATGTATCTGAACACAACAGTGGAATCCTGATTCCCATATTTTACACTTAAAAAAATGAATGCGCTATTTCAATATTGTATATTTCGATAACAAAAATTTTTCCACCATATCCATTTTGTACCAATCCAAATTTTCGTAATACAGTAAAATCCCATTTATTCAAAGTTGAGAGGACCGAAAATCAAGAAAATAGTTCAAATGAAAATATATATTTTTTAAAATCGATTATTATTTTTTCCATAGGTATTAACTTTTATCTTTACAACTCGAAGTAATTATATATACCTGAATACACACATTTTAAAATAACAAATAAGTGGTCAAAATACAGATAAAATAAAATTTTAATAACAACATAATCGTCAAACTTGTTAATACTGCCATTTTTCTGATGTATTGAAGATAGCAACAAAAATTTCCAGCGCTTTTAAAACTTTGTTTTGTGGTGGCCGTGGCAGCATTTCGCACTTGCTTGTGATGTCTTGTTATTTTTCTTCTTCAATGTCTGCTTCCTTACTCCTTTCCCCTCCATGACATTTCTAGCCTTTCAACGCTAAAGTTCTATATCTGTCATCATGTTTAATATTGTAGATAACGTCATTAATGGGGTCGCATATTCTTCTGTCAATTTTATTTTGGATAATATTAGCAACTATTGGTGCCATTTTCGAGATTATAAAATTATCAGTCAAAATCATAAAAATGTTTTAATTCGAATTTAGTGAAATACAGAAAAGTCTGAGGAACGCAAACCACGCATCCGCGAATTTCAAAATAAGTAACATATAAATATTAGAGAAATACAAATAATTGTCTTTACATATAAAGCAATGGCAATAAAATAATTAACAAGATATGAGAAAATCTGAGAAACGCCAACCACACATTCTTCAAAATGCCTTGAAAAAGAGAAATGTCTGTATTAAAATGAGTACAAATTAAATAATTTATGAAACACGGAAAAATTTTAGGAACTCAACCGCGTATTAGCGTTTATACAACAAAATATACAAACGCTACGTAAACAAAAATAATTATGGTATTAATACAGAACAGAAAATTGGTAAGCACTGATATTCGCAGAAATTGGGAGAATTACGTTACCTATAAGGGCACAAAGATAATATTTGCTATCTTTTTCTAAAGTAAAGAAAACGAGCGAGAAAAAAAAGCATACGCATTAATGTGACGGGGTAATTTAAAAATCGAGGATGCACTAGATATGTTTGTCATCTTTTTTTAGTATACTGAAAATAAGTGAGAAAATAAACAATGCAAATTAACTTTATGCGTCGTGAATTAGTATAAGGGTGCTACCCATTTTAATGGACTTCGACGTTTGATAGGCACATTGCGTAGTGTACGTGTATTTTGCAGATTACGGACATTTGATGAAAAAAATCTAATTAGGCAAAAAATAGTTAGACAAACTCATCTGATAGGGTTCAAAAGAAGGTTTGAATAATGGTATTCGATTTATAAGTACAATTTAGTATGATAACTTTCCAGAAGGACCACATTCTGCTCCAAAAATTTGACTTGTGGCGAGTTTTGAATAAACGGGATTTTACTGTATTAATTTTTCTATACTATGTGAATGTGTTCTTATCTATAAAATGTTGTTTCAGTAAATATATGTCATAAATCACAATGTCAACAAGTCAATAATCAAAAATTTGTTTATGATGCATGCATAATGCATTCACCATTGTGCCAAGCTATCTTCTTTTGTACTTTTTTAAATTTTAAAATTGCACACACATACGCTCTAATGTAAACAAATACATGTACATACCCACATACATTTTTAAGAGCCCAGGACGCCTTAAGGCGATTCAAATGGCATGTACGTAAAAGCAATTTGTGATTTCACACTTGTCGCATATTTTTTTAATGAAAATATTATATTTAAGTAATGAAATCCACAGGTGGACTGGAAAGAAAATCATCCAAATTAGCTAAAAATTGATTCTTTTACCGAATTGATGTAATTTTTTCATAAATACAAATGAAATATTGAATAAGAATATCGGAATTTACGGAATAACGGGAATCCTTGTATACTGAAAAATTACACAGCCACGCATAGCGTCCCCACTCACAGATTGATTGCATGACTATATTGATTGTATTGCTCATATATTGGATCATGTGAACCAACACGCTACAAGAACGTGATGCATGCACACGTGGGCAACTGCGTGTGTGAATCTCTTCTTGTTTCAGTATTGCTTTCTTTCTTTTTTAAATTTGTTAAAAAGGGTGTTTTGCTTTTTGATTTTTTTATACTGTTGTATTTTTAGAGGTTATGCAGTGTATTTTTTTTTCTTAATTTTTTATGAAGAAAGTATGTAATTTATGTCACGTTAGTTAATCTGTTAGCTGGCCAGAAAAAACCCTAGGTGAAACAGCCAATTACCGTCAATTGGCGGCAAAATTCGTTAAATTCAAAATTCATAGACTATCTTTTTATGAAAAAAACATGAAAATGTTGGTATAACTAAAAAGACAACAAACATGGAGATTCTATTTTATTATAAGCGTCCATCAACCGTGATTTCGTACAATTTTGAGATGAAAAAAATGAATAAATAAATGTTTATAGTGTTGCCAGGCCTTAACGTTCAGGATAGGAAATTATTATTTATTTTGTATTTGTTATTTGGAAGGACACTTCAGATTTGATCTATATTTAGAATGAAACAATTATCTGTCTCCCATTTAAATACTGGCCTAACCCCTGCACTTGTTGATGGCTGGTTTTCATCAACAGTATTGTCAAGGTCTTGTTCATCGTAGATGTGAACCACTAAATAATCATCCTCGACGTCGTTCTCATCATCCAACTCATCATCGGACTGCGGTAGTAACAAGTTTATCAGAAATTTTTAGAAGTCCACAATATCTCCATTAACGAAAAAGTCCCACTCTGCCATTTTGTAAAAAAAATTCTAAAAAGTTTTCAAAAATTCGATAACTATAAACGAAAAAATACATATTAGCACTTCACATCACACATCGGACTTATGATATAGCACTAACACGCATGAAATGCCTTTCGCGCCAATTGCCAATATGGTCTATAACGAAGCATTTTTTTCTTATTTTTTAATTTATTAAATTATTTATATGTACTGCTTTACTAAACAATATTTTAGGAAAAGTTTTTTTACTCTTGTCTTATCATCAAAACAATTGTGCTTTGAAATAACAGAGGCGCAATAAGTTTCTTAATTTATTAACTTTTTTTTTTACATTTTCAGATCACAACTTAAGCATTGACTCATTCGCCTAAGAAAAATATGTAATAAGGATTTTTATGCATATTCTGCACGTATTAACTCGGGCAGGTTCCTGTAAAAAATTGGCACCTAAAGTATTCTCATAAGGTGTATAACCTTGCTAATTAAAAGTTATACAAAATTTATATGCTTATGAATTATTCATTACCGCATTCGAACACACTGGACTGGATGAAAGCCAGCTGATGCTTAACGCTAGATTGGAAATTCCTGTGCAGGGAGGCCGAACTGTCGTATTGATGCAGTGAACACGTGTTAACATAAAACATGCCTGGTATGAAATATTAATTTTTTACGAAGAAAAAAATATGTATTCAAATTTTTGTTGATTTATATTGATAAAAATATTTCATTTTGTTTTCCACGGAACAAAATAAATTTTGAATTATAAATGCATTTTATTGTGAAAAATTTATTTAACATTTTTTTTTTTGACTTTTTATGAATTCGAATTACATTGTGTTTTAAATACTGGGGTTTGAATTAACAAGGAGAAATTACAATGTATTTTGTATGAATTTCAAACCTCGTATAACATGATCCTTTGTGAAACTAAATACCCGTGTTTGCTGTATTATGAAAATATAATTGATTCATGGATATATTAGTCATCTAACATATTGACTCTTTTCTGTACTTTTATTTGTGAATTTCGTGAAAACTGACACTCTTTTTGAGATTTTAGACTCTTTATTAAGTGTTATTTGAAAAGTGTAAAGAATATTGCATATTTTTGTTGCGTCCTTGTGTTAAATTTTAGTATTTTGCTCATAATTTCATTTTAAATTTGAAGTGGCGTCAGTTTGCAGTACGTAAAAATTTTTAAAAATTTCTGGTACAATTCTCATCGAGAAAGGAAGTTCATTGGCCATTCATAATTTTGGAGCCTTGTATTGTTTGGGTCCACAGATTTAATTCAAGGTTCAACATAACATAATTTATGTGACAAAAATCAAAACGTTAACAGAATACAGATGGAAGATTTTGACAAAAATTAATGCAACATTGGCCAAATATGTACCTACATGTATTTAAAAATGTTTTGTGAAAATGTATATTTAAAGTACACTTATAAATGTTTAGAAAATATGTTGATGTTTAGAACGCTTTCTATGAAATTCTGCTTTCCTAATATGAAAATCTTTTTTTTTTTATTTTGGTTCCCTCAATTTCGTATTAAAAAGCTTTTACTGCATATGTAATGTAATTGAAACTAACCATTCATTTTAATGTTTTGTGAAATACAACTTTTCTGATACAAATTTTATGATAATTTGATATTTTATAATAATATGTATTATTTTAATATAATAAAATGTTATCTGCCAAGTTTAAATCTTGAGAGTTCTCGGATTAATTCAATGTTTTGAATTTAACAACAAAAGTGAACATTTAAAAATAAATAAGATAATGAATCGCAGATACCAATGACTGAGCAATATTGTTTAATTTTTATTATTATTTTACGATAATTATGAAAATTAAATTACATACCCCATCATAATCATATAAAAATTTGATTATTATCTAATAATTAAACTTATCCATTTTTATTTACTTATCTACCGAGGTGAATAACATTTTTGGCATCTTTGACATCTAATATTCAAGCCTAAAACAATACCTAAAATTATTATTGTCTCAGAAAGTACTCAAAAGTAAATGATTATGTTATATATATCTAAAATTAGTTTATTTACTCATTTACAGTAAGGAGATTTTTGCATTTTTATTTTAATCTGGACATTATCAAGTTTTGTTTACTTATATTTTTAAAGTTTGCGAAATAAACAAAAAGGCAGAAAGCAAAACTAGTTTTGACAAATTTTTTCTTTTATTCCCATTAATTTTTTTATAAACTTCATTTTGTTTGTTATTTTTTTTAGTTATGATTACTATTTTATGTATCAGTGGTCACAAATGTGTGCGTGGAGTAAATATCATTTCAATATTGTAACCATTATTCAAATTGACTACTGTGAACTGGCTCGTGCGTGACTATGGATATCTCTTAATTCTGAGGATGACGATTGAACCTTATCGCTAAATTAAAAAGAGTAATATATGTCAGATTCTGAAATGTTTTCTGCAAGCTAACATTGCCCACCGTCCAATTAGCTCAATTATTGTAAATTATGGCAAGTTCCTATTTATAATATTATAATTAGAAATTATGTTTAGTGTTTACTTTTTAATTGAAATATGTAGATTTCTCTTGAATTAATCGCAGTATGTTTTTATTATATTACATCCTGTGCTCATTCACACGTATAAATAAGTAACCTTATGTACGATTGGAAAGATAAATCTGTTGCATATTATTATCCTGTAAAACAATATTGAAAATAGCATTTTCATGGCTGTGTATATTTGTAACATGTTTTTTGTTATTTTTTATTATTAATAAACATGAATCATTAAGAAATATATTTATATAAAATAAATTCTTGTATATTTACTTATATCATTGCATATTAAGTTTCTTGTAGGTTTGTAAAACTCACAAATTTTTAAATATATTTTTGACAAATGAAATCAAAGTAAATTGATCAAAGTCAAATTCTTTATGCAAAATAACTTTCTACATAGTTTGTATTCATATATATACGAGTATTTAGGCTTAAATCACACGGATCTTTGAGATAAGGGAAAATTACACGTTTACTCAATAAAACATGTTCTTGGCATTGCATCATTCATCACAACGAGCGTGAAAATTATTGAGTATATTACATATCTCAGCGATCAAAGTTCAAGAATCGTGCAATATGCGCTCAAATTTATTAATGCACGTTATCTGTAGTATTAGGTATATTCGTAATTAACTAAAAGTATCCGGTTTGTTAACTATTCCACCTATAGGTACTTACACATACTCGTACAAAAAATAATCATACTTAAGGAGCACCAGAAGAATGGGTGCATTATTTAGAATTATATTATACACATGGATGATTACATCTTATATAACAATGCCCAGCAGAAATGGATGGGTATGGGAAACATAGGAAAGTTTAAAATGTGATCCTGCACCAGAACGATACATTATTAACATTTTTGTCATTGCTATGGGTTACATTAATTACCACTTATTATTTTTTAATTGCCTCCTGTCTCTGAATAATAAAGTAAGTAACATATACTTTTTTTTAAAGTATAACTACATAATATTAGTTCACTAATCACAGTTAACAATGTTAGGATTGAAGCAGCAACATTATTTGTGCAAATAGTTCAGATCAAACACCTCATATTCTATATAATTGAGGAAAATATGTTAGTATTTTCCAACATTCAGTTTACTTGATGCGAGTTGCTAATTATTTAATCTGCGTAGTAGCATTGTGATTATTTATACTTTAATTAAAACTGTATGATATGTTTTGAAAGGGAATTCAGTGGGCGTGAAGTGAAGCTGACTCATAAGAATTGGTTCAAGAAGTGGTTAGGGGCAGGGAGGGGCCTTTAATAATTATTATAATGAAGATTACCTAAGACAGCATATTTTGAGTCATAAATTATTACGATGTAGACAATTATTAGACATTTATGACAAAATATTTATCTTTTAAAATATTTATCGTGAATCTTCATGGCAACTGATTTGTATTTTTCTTTTTCTTATAGTTTTAAATATCAATTCACCGTAGCGTGTAAAAATGTATATTTATTATTAAAAGATAACAAATATTATAAACAATTATTTGCCAACATAGTGACAAAGGTTAAGGTCAGTCAATTATACTAATAGTTGTAATGTCAATCAACTAGCGAGTTGTAAATACACTTATATGCTACACGTCGGAAGTGGGTAATGTTTACCCAACTATGAAAAAAAATATTTTTATTTCATCATAATTTTTAATTTTATACAATTGCCGTAATATTGTATTTTATCTCACTACATAAATTAATATACTATTATAATATACATTTATTAAATAACCAGCAGGTGACGACTGACTGCCTGCTGTCACATTTTTGGTCCTGCAGAATATCAGTCACTCGACTATCATCTGAAGGTTGAAATGAAATGTGTATCAGCAGTATTTTTTATACTTTTCACATTCCAATACATAACTGGTATAATATAAGAATTACGAATTTGTATTAATTCTATAATGCATCAAAGGTATTTTCTAATTGTTAAAATAAATAAAATAGTAATACAAATTAAACGTATCAACTAGAAAGATATACAGAAAAAAATCAATTTATCGAAAAAATATTTTAGTCGGTACCGGGATTTAAACCTGGATCCTTTCCTATCCGGAGAAATACGTTATCAGTTACACCATGCCAACTGAGTAAGTTGATAACAAATTTTCGAACTTATATACTTCAGTTCTTTCAAATTGATACATCTGTTATTCCATTTTTAAAAAGCTATCACATTTATATTGCGACAAATCTCAAATACCTTTGAGTAAGAGACACCAGAAATTAAATCAATTCTTCTTTTAAACAGGCAATCCATCCTTCAAGAGTGATTTGTAAATCAATTCATTTTTATTAAATTTGGATAATACAACTTATATATTTTTAAAAACTGCAACTTCATTATAATAATAATAATGTGTTCTCTTTTAAAATAAATAAAATAGTATTTGGGGAGGCTATTATATGTTGAGCTTTTTAAGGTATAAAGCACAAAAAAATGAACTAGCATGTAATCATATTCCTGTTTGATAAATTTCGAATTTTGAAAATACGTCTGCTATATTTTAAGTATCGTCTTTTTTAATGTCTAATGCACTTTTCGAGCTGAATAATTTACAACATACCACTACAAAGATGTCTATGGCCAATTTATTTTTGTTTATTCTCATTCCTGTATTAAATTAGTCACATAATGAATGAGGGCTCTCATAATAGAAGAAATGTCTCAAAATGTTAAAGTAAATTGAATTATTCTTCAGACGCTTGTTCACATCGGTGTACTTATGGCGATGATGAACTAGTTTGAAGATATAATCATCTAGAGTCTAGACTTTGTGATACTTCGAGTCTACGTACCGACAGCCGTATGACGGCCATAGGCCTGCTCCAGCGAGGGGTGCATTGGCGAGTAGAAGCTCGCCTAGTTATTCTGGATAAACATTTGTGTATTTGTTTATTTGGGGGTACAACAATAATTCCGAGAGTGACAGGTGTGTTCGTGCGCGCTCCCCTTCGGATTGATTGGATACATCACAAAATCAGGTAATTATAAACTTTTTTTACTTGAATCTTCATTATACGTGTCTTTATAAATTAAATTATTTATCTTCAATACATTTCACACATTTTTGGCTATTTACGCTTTTTTCGGTTGAATTTATTTATTGTTACATTTCCTTTATTTTTTGTTTTGACATTTGTCTGATATTTTCCTTATTTTTAAATTTTCCTCTTCCATATCTCCCTTCAGAGGATTAATCTTTTTCAACATTCAAGGAAATAAAGATTGAAAAAGGTCACTAAAGACAAAGAGCATCCACACTAGTCCACTAGCATCATCTCATCTTTCATCTCCCGACCATGACTTCTGATCCATCTGCTGCTTCTCTCAATACTATAACTGGTACGCCACTTGTGTACCCGTATTTGACAAATAAAATTCTCCTTTCCTTATTTGTATTTAAAGAAACAGAACAGGGAGTGATTCATCCAATTAACTTTGGAAAATATATTTCCCAGCAGAACACTTTTGGCATTTCTATTGAATTTAAATCCGCATTATTTTCTAAGTGCGTGGTATCTCCACTGACCTCTCAGAAGAATGCATCATTACATACAAAGACGCTTACACCGGAAACCTTCCCGTCTATGAGATTGCATTGGTAATCATCTGCAATTAGTCCCTCGTGCATAGAATGACATAAAACAGTACATGACCGCAAACAATACTATAATTGTCAAGCAACCAAAATCTTTCGCGGAAGTTACATCCCACTACCTATGTAAAATACTTCAAGAGATCATTCCCTTCCTCACATATTGCTATTTATTATTCTTCGTCCTTCCAGAAAATTATTTATCAAACTCCCAAGACCAAGGTTCCTAATTCCTTCTAAAAATTCTTAAGAATATTATTAAGGAGAACACATTCTTATTGTGAAGTTGTAATTATTCAAAACATAGGTCTGTGATATTTTTAAAATACAAATTAAATGTATTAATTAGAAAGATATACCTACATATAAAATAAACTTTATCTAAAAATAAATCCTATCCGGGGAAATTGCATTATCCGATTATGCTACGGCAACACGGTGCATTGACGATAAATCTTCGAACCTATATGTTACACTTTTCTAATTGATACATCTATCGTTCCATTATTTTCAAATGGCTTTCAAATAATGGAACGATAGATGTACTCATTTGAAAAGTGTAACATATGGGTTCGAAAATTTGTCGTCAAAAGTACTGTCTGCTATAGCATAGTTGGTTAATGCACCTCCCCCGGATTGGAAAGAGAGATCCAGGTTCGAATCCCGGTAGCAGCAACAATATTTTTCGATAAAATTGATTTTATATGTGTATCTTTCTAATTAATACATTTAATTGGTATTTAATAAAATTGTTATTCTCGCTGTTTTAATATCTACTAATACTGTTGAATTTTAATGTTTTAACATCGATTTGTTTGTTATTAATTATAAACATATTAACATTGTGTAATACCGGGTGCAGCATAAGTCAGTTAACCGAAAATGTATGATCTAGTGTAGCAATGTTTTATTAATAAAATCAACAGAAAGTCTTCAATCTGTATGATCCTCGTTTAGACCTTGCAGTATTGTAGTCCCATAAGGTTCCATACACAATGTATGCAACATTCTCCCAGAAATGTCTAGTTCCTTAAAAAGCCCTTCTTCTTGTGTGACTGAACGAATGCCTCTGCAACGATCTCCATATTGTCTCGTATAGTTACTGATATTGGGCGGCCACAGCCCACAGCGTGGTAAGACACGGAATTAATTAATGAAATCTTGTAAATCTGTATAGTCGAGAACACAAGTTGCCATCACTTCTTCAAAACAATCACACGATGTTCAGTTGAAAATTTTGTGTCACCTGAAACACAACTAACAAAGAAGCCAAAAAAACAAATAGCTAGCTATCTTTTCCACCGCTCTTTCACAAATGACCGCCACCCGCAACATGTTTAACAGCGATTAATTAATTTATACCGCACAATTTAATCAGTTTACACGGTTACAATTATAGTTTTATATTGTTTAAAACGTTATAAAACATTTTGTTAACAAAAGAAAAAGAATGTCCCAAAATTCCGACAATTCATGTTATTATTATTATTATTATTATTTAATAATTTTTTATGAGTAATATAATATGTAATTTTAGAAAATAAGTCGATTCCCAGCATCTTTATCTCGGTGGAAATATTTAATATAAGTTCATCGTCTCCAGTAGTCCTCGATTTAAGGTCACATCACATTTTTCACATTTATTTCCCGGAAATTGTTTGTACGTCGACTTAAATTTTTGTCGCGGATTTTTCATCAGTAAAAAAATTCAGCACTCCTTCAATGATGCATGAACTATGTTTCAAATCAATTTCTTTGAGAAACCGTTTATAAATATTGTTTTTTTTTATATCAATTTTTTAGTCGTCGGTTTAGCACGAATTGACAGAACAGGTTTTTCCGAAATGGCGGATAACCCAAACATTCTACGGCGACTAAATAAACTGTTACGGTTACGACATTTAACGGGGGAGGTACGCTGGGTCTTTTCAAAAATGTTAAAATATCATTTCAGTCGAAATGCGCGGTTGCGCTAACGTGGCGTGACTGTAACAGATTTGACCAATACCGTGGCTGCAATACAATTATACATTCTTGTAGTACAAAGTAGGGTGTATTATATTGACGACCTTGTACTTGTTTCAATTCATTCGTTCGTCTAAACTTATCTCGTTTTAAATAGGCTGTGACCGCGCGCCTCCTAATATTTGGCTGCAAATAAACAGTAGGTATGTATTTAAAAAAAAAAGCAATTCTTTAGTCTAAATTATTTACCATTCTTCTGAAAGTACTTTTTACTCGCCAACAGGTGGGTATTTTATTATTCGATACACAAATTATATTTCAACAAAAACCAATTTTATTTTATGTTCGAACACTGGGAATGCAAATAAAGTGCATGCTTTTATTTATGTGTGTGGATGAGATATTCAGGCCTATTCTCAAAATTGCAATATTGAAATGAAGGTGATTGTTACACCAACCCTCAAAAATAGACAGATAGTTTTGACAGATTATGGTACGTTTATCTCCCTCACTCCCCCACTCTCTCTCCCTCTCTCTCATTCAAATATAACACTATTTTTGAGGGTTGGTGTAACAATCACCTTCATTTCAATATTGCAATTTTGAGAATAGGCCTGAATATATAAAAATAAGCGAGCGAAGTGATGTTACAATGTTAGCAACGAAGTATTCTTATTTTCTTTACATAAAATCGAGCAATCCCTTCTTTCTTCTAAGCTGTAAAGATAATAAATTTCCCCCTCTTTACAAAGTTAAACGAACATGACGACAATGATAAAACCTCAAGAGAAAAATAAGTGGCGCTTACGGCGCTTGCGGTTTTATCGCAATTAGATTACATTTATCTTATATAGACCTAATTAACAAAAAAAAAACTTTTTATTTCGGCAAGAATCCGGGAGGCCTTGTGCGAAGCAAAACATGTCAATTACTTGTATAATGTATTGTACCAGTAATGGGAAAAACAATAAATTGTGGCGCCGCGCGTCAGACGGCAATAAATTGTGTATTCGATTTATCAAATTAATATGGAAAAGACTTTCGATATTATAATATTTTCGTAATTTGAGCAATAAACAAGAATTATTACGTTAGTTATTAAAATATGTAAAATATATTTCCAAGGTCAGTAATCGCGAGTAAATATCTAAATAATGAGCCCCTTCCATTTCTGTAAAAACAAACATTTTATGTAATTTTCGCTGGACCGTATTATGATTGTCATAAACATCTTCCTACGGTCTTCTGCTAGTCCTAAGGCGTCTTCCAATACCAATCCCGTGTCCTGTAGTTTCGCCGAGTACCTACAAATACAATATAATATATAGTCATTGCATGAGTTTAGTTTTTTGTTTTCCGCAGGCATCCGCAAAACATATTCCAGCCATTTGATTACCTACAGCTTACTAGCTAAATACATATTGAGAATTTGCTTTATAAATATTATTTCTAAATCTATAGTTAGCACACATCACATCGTACAAGTTTTAAAAATATGGATACAGAGCTTTCGTGAAAAATCAATCTTAACTTTTGTTTTATGAGAAAAATCTGTGCAAGACTTATCGTATTATTTAATTACGAAATTTGCGTGGAAGACTTGACAGCTCGATAGTAGAACATTGATAATTTATGGGTATGTTTATATTTTGTGATAATACTAATGTAAATATTGTATCTGCTACTCCAATTGAACTGGTTTGAGCCGGTGTTTAAAGAACAAATTCTGGATTCAAATATTACAGTCGAAATATTACGAAGGGCTTCCACCGTTCACAAATAAATTTACCATGTTTTCATATATTATGCCCTTACAAGGATGGATATTAAAGCCCGTAAAAGAAAAACTCCAGGGCCGGATTATGTTCCTTACATTAAAATTATGGAACGATGAAATTTAAATTAAAGTTTTAATTAATCACGATTTATTTAAATATGCAACAAATAGTGTTTAATACTATCTGTAGCCGTAAATACCTCGATAGCCAGTCCTGGATTTTCTATAGATAATGTTGAATACAGTAATTTAATATATACAAATCCAAAATACACCAACCTTTGTGAACCCGGGCTGGTAGATGCCGATGTCGCTCTCCTTGTAGTCTGGTGGTCCTTAATTCTGCTGGCCAGCCTCCGAAACCTTCTCACAACCGAAAATCCGAAAATATATAATACACAATATTTTTATATCGCCGCCGTAAATAAGTCCGTCCGAACCGAAAAAACTGTCTCTTTCCGTAGCAGCTTCGCTTTTGTTTTCTGTTTTTAAATTCACACAAAAAGGAAATACATATTCAAAATTTTATACCAGGCCTACCTATCGAAGTATGAAAGGGCGTAAACACTATCACTAAAAATAGCAGATTAGTTTCATGAGCCGTATATATTCATAGAGCTAAAAATTCTACTATAGCCAGAAATGTGAGGTTTAAATCCCACTCCAGGGAGTTCAAGAAAAGATCCTTCGATTGGGTTTTTCACGATAAGCTAATTGAATGTCCACAAGAAGTTGGAGTTGAATCATCATAGTCAGCCGATACATACCATCCTTTACTGGCAAATCTCCGAAATGCGAGAGCAAAGTATCATCCGTGTACGTGCGCTCTAAGTATTGTATAATAATTAATCAATCTGCAGTAATGAAAAGTACAGTAGATGGTACTCGTGTAACGTATTGTATTTGCAGAGAAAAATTCAACAATATTAGTAGAAGTCATACGTGATATTAGGTAGGTAATGCAGATGACATAACGTTGCTTACAGAAAGTCCTAAAGACCTTCAAATACTGTTAAACCTCCCAAATAATGCTTTTCAAAAATGAGGTCCGACTATTAAGTATATAAAGGCAATGATTGCAGTGGTCAGCAAAGAAACGGTTGACTCTCAATGACGACAGAGGAGAAGACATATAACAGGATAAACATTACAAGAGCTTCGGTGGGTGGATTAATAAAGATATTGACTCTAAAGAGGTGACAATAAGGATTGAAATGGCATGAAGTCTCTTAAGGATTATGACGAACATGCTCAGCTGTCGCAAAACTTTTATGCGCCCTACGTGCAAGTGTATAGTCGTGAAATGTGGATTCTATCTGTGACAGTTGTTAACAAGGTGGAAGCCTCCTTGCATGTGGTGCTACAAAATAACACCTGTCATATCATGGAGAGATTTCATTAGCAACAAGAAAACTTCAATAAAAAACGAGAAAAAAATATATCACTAGGCGCCGTAAAATTGAGTATTTTTGGTATACAATTTGTGAACCAAAATATCGTTTTCTACAAATAATCATTCAAGGGAAAATAGAAGACCAATGGTGGTGTAGTTAAAAATTGAACAATTGTCAGTGTTGCAAAATAAAACTTTGAGAATATTACTCAGGAAAAAATAGATATACTCGGATCAGTGCAATGCTGAAAGATCTGAATATGTTGACCTTTAAGCAGAAAATATATTTTAATGTCATTTATTTATAAAACCCTCACTAAGAAAATATCGGCAGAATTTATAATAAAAATTGATGCACATTAACATGAGCACGAACATCATACAATAGTATAGGATAGACTGAGATTGCCATTCAGGAAGAAGGCTGAATCTCAGAAATCGATGATATACAGTGTGATGAAGTTTTTTAATGAAATGCCAGAAGAAAGAAGAAGAAACTACATATATTCAAAATGAAACTAAGCAAATATGTGAAAGATGTTTTAGTAAAAAGGAACGATTTTGATCTTGTTTATATTAGAGCATATATAAATATACTTATGTATGCACTATATTAAGAATAAATAAATTAATAAATAAGTTTGGACAAATGTTAGAAGCTATCCACAGTCTTTCAACTTATTTCTTTCAAATGACAGATAACATACGGACCTCACACTAGAAGAAGAACACTAAGAATTGGAAAGCCACCACATTTTTCTTTATGCCCAGAATATATTAAATAATAGCCAAAAATAAACATCCTACTGACAGTAGCAGGCAGACGAGAAAAATTCTTCTGACATCTTCTCCGGCAGAATCTACCAAATGTTGGAGTGAGCTGGATATGAAAGGTATAAATATGAATTAAATATATTAATTATAAAGATATACATATAAAATCAATTTTATCGAAAAATATTGTTGTTGCGCTACCGGGATTCGAACCTGGATCTCTTCCCTAACCGGGGGAGGTGCTTTATCCAACTAAGCTACAGCGGCATTATTTTTAGCAACAATTTTTCGTCTTTATATGTTACCTTTTTGAAATCAATACATTTAATCGTTCCATCATTTGACAGAGCTATCTACCTTATTTTTACAGAATCTCAAAATACCTTTAAGTAAATCTGATAGTAGACGCCAGAATTATCAATTCATTTTTATTAAATTTTGGATACATTGATACAACTTTATTATTTTTTAGGAGAACACATTCTTATTGTGAAGTTGTAATTAAAAAAAAACACTCAACTTTAATAAGAAATGATGTTATATCTGCTACAACTACGATGCATGAAGGCATTTTGTTCGTGTAGTTCTGAAGTAAAATAAATAATCACTTAAATATAGCGCAACACAATCTTAATGACCCGGTTGTGCGATCAGTGGTAAATTTTTACTATAGTAAAAAAAATTACTTTAGCAAATAAAATTGCGAAAACGGGTTGTTCGATCGAAAGTACATTGAATAGTAAATTAATTTTGCCATCCAATATCGGATGGTAAAAACCGTAAATCATTAAAAATGGTGGACTCTTCACACTGTTTCAAAAGTCATCTGTCACATTGTTACTTTGAAAATTGCAGTATACGACAATGGATCGTCCAATATCCCGCTATTTTAGTGATGACAGTTCGTCCGAAGATGATCTCGCTATTAAATTTATATTACTGAAGATTTTTCACCAGCAAGGTGACAGAATTCCAACACAGGGGTAAATAAAGCTATACATAAAGCATACAATTATATATATTGCCAATGGCGAATATTTAAAATATATCAAATTTGACGTCATTCTCAGTTTTTGATGATTATTCACCTTGCCACACTATTAGGCGGAATTAAATTTGGTGTACAAACAATCCGCAAATGTTTTTTACCACGGGCGATGGTAAAATGTTAATGTAGTAACAATTTACTATGGTCAAAATTTACTACTGATCATACAACCGGCCTTAAGTGAATCAATATAAACCTAAGAGTAAATAGAATACAGAAATAAACGAAGCGACGATAAAGTGGATTATAAAAGTAATGTGAGCCTTGTAAGTCGTGGACGATGTATTGTAAAATATCGTACATATGTAATTCAATACTTCAGGATATACATTAGTGGGAACATCATTTCACAGTGCATTTCCTATTTTTCTATGAAAACTGTACAACTCCTCACGCATCCTGTCGAGCATAAACAAGGGCGGGTGTTTTAAAAATGAAATATGATCTTTGGAACTTACCCACCAAACTGAGATAAAGCCTTATCGTCTGGCGTGCATTGTCACACAGATATGAGGTCTCGGCGGTGTAAAATTAACGTAAACAATTGGATCTATCGGGAGAGGATGTCTGTGTCGCGCGACATACGCCACTTATAAATAAGCGCAATCTGCCGCGTGCTCTTATTTCATTCCGAGACTCGGTGGGCGAAGGTGCTGTTCAGTTAACTTTTTATCTAGAACATTTCTTCGAATAGTCAGTCTACTATCTCAAAATATGGACAAGTCCTTCGAAAGCTGCGGTTACTGCAAGGACTGCGTGCGAAGGAGGATAATGAAGGCGGTTGGGCGCACATCCGAGATGGCTCTAGAGTGCGCCTACAAACACATTTTGGATTCCTACTCCGCGCCGTACAACCCCGAGCCGGAAGGGTCTCCCGGTAACGTGTCGGCCCGACTGCTGCCCTCCCCGGGTGTGAGCTGCCACTCCAACTGTCGCTGGACTTCCTCGGGAGCGTCCTCCAAGCCCAGCTACGACGACATGAACTTCAGCGATGACTCCGACGACTTGCCGCGTATCTACAGGAAAAGGATTCAATTTGTGAAAAGAAAGAAAGTGTGAAGAAAGTTCGTTCTACATTGTGAAATTACCAATACCATTTTTGGTGACATATCCGCAGTAATTGAAGAATTGGTTAACGTTGATGATGATGTACCTTAACGTTGATGCACCGATAATTTCCTACGCCCGAGGATAACAGAAACCCAGAAGACCTTTGATAGTCCCTCAGAATATGCGGGTCACAGTTTCCTGTGATAAACAATATGTCGTTTCATGAATCTTAATAGTATAATTTAGTGAGTGTGTGTTTTATTTAAGCATTCAATACCTAAAATTAAAAATTGTTTTCATCTGTGTACTTTAACTTTAGTTAATAAATAGTTTAGTTACTAAAAGATTTGGTCTCCATAATATTAGCGAAGGGAGTATGTATTTCATTATTATAAATAGTTGATATTTCTCGTTTCATAACAGAGGAATTTATTGAATATTATTATTATCCAAAAAAAAATTAGAATAGGTATTATTTATTACCCTGTATATGTATTATTATTTATATTAATGTAATTAACTAAGTATTATTTACACATTTGAATAAAGTATATTAAAAATATTATATCTCTTTTCAATCAATCTCTTTATTAACACAAATTTTTTAATAATCTGTAGGACTTCTGCAGTTATCGTCCACGTATCCGTGGTAATTATTAAATGATTTAGAGTAAATAAGGCCAAGTAAGTGTTCCTAAATTTCTAAAATGTTCCCGATAGATAATTTTTATTTATGACACGTCAGAAAATATGTTTTTTTTGACATTTAGACAATTGCAAATTTTGCAAACAGATTAAATATTTTCATAGATAAATGTATGGAAAAAGTGTTTTTTTTTGTAATGTTCAGTAAAATATTTGACCCGTAATAGGAGAGACGTTCGAGATACATAAAAATATGATATACTGTACATAGGTCATGTACAGAAATTACACTGCTGATAAGTTGGCGTTTAGAATGACTATTTAACTATCAGTCTATAAATTTATCCATCCAAAAATTAAAAATTATAATATAGTAATAAAAAAAAAAAAAAAAAAAATTAAAGGGGGGGGGGGGGGGGGGGGGGGCGGGGGGGGGGGGGGGGGGGGGGGGGGGGTGGGGTTTTTTTTTTTTGTTTGGGGGGGGGGGTGGGGGGGGGGGGGGGGTTGGGGGGGGGGGTGTGGGGGGGTGGTGGGGTGGGGGATGTGTGGGGAAGGTTAGGGAGTTGTAGGGTGGGGGGAGGAAGTGGGTTGTATTGGGTGGTGTGAGGGGGTTGGTTGGGGGGTGTGGTGGTTGTGGGTGTATTGGTAGGTTAGGGTTGGGGTGGGGTATGTGTGGGGTGGGGTTGGGGTGTGGTTAGGGGGTTTTGTTTTGGGGTTGTGTGGGGGTGGGGGTGGGGTGAGTTGTAGGGGGTTGTGGTAGATGTTTTTTGGTTGTGAGGTTGAGGGATGTTGTGCATATTAATTGAGATGTGTTTAATAATTGTGAGGAAGGTAACATATTGAATGTTATTAGTTATATATAAAAAAAGAGGAGAAATTAGAGGGGAATAGTGTATAAATGAAGTGATAGTATTAGATTGTGTTGGAGGAAGGTCGTGAGGAGGAGTGAGGAGGAGGAGGAGGATGTTTTTTAGGAATGAGAAAGAAGAGTAGAGGGGATGGGGGTGATGGGGTGGGGGGGGGGGGGGGGGGGGGGGGGTGGGGGGGGGGGGGGGGGGGGGGGGGGGGTTGGGATGGGGGGTGAGATGTGTGAAGAGTGGATGAGGAGGGAGATGATTGGTGGGGTAGAATGGTTTGTGGAATGGGATTATGTTGTAGAAGGTAAGTAAGTGTTGGATGGTGTGGATAAGTAGAATTGATGAATATGTTGAAATAGAGGATGAAAGTTTAGCTAGACAATGAGATTATCTGTTCCATCAGAAGATATCTATTTAATTTATTCAGCAACAATAAACAGGTGTCATTCGTTTGGATTCCTGCACATAAGGGAATTCATGGAAATGAATGTGCTGATAAACTCGCCAAGGAGGCCACTCTTTCCGGAGTTTTCCCTCATCAATTCCGTATCCCGATGTATGACAGACTTAATATGGTAAAAAAAAACGTACGAATTCTGTCTGGACTGCACAATGGATGGATCCAAATAATCATAAGGGTAATCGACTTAAGATAATTCAAATACCTATTCCCAGCACTCCCTAGTTCTCCAAAAGGAAAGTCTCCAATAGAACAATATCAAATATCTCTAGAATGAGAATTGGGCATTGCCAGGTAGCCATACATTTATTCAGATTGAACTTAATAGATTCCCCAATATGTGAGTGTGGTGCCGAGGAGGAAACCCTTGACAAAATCTTTTAATTTTCAACCTCCGCCACATTTGATCTATGTTTTGAACGACAATGGTATTTTCTATTCTATAATATTATTGTATAATTTTTCTACAGAATACAGTTTTATCTCGATTAATGGCACAAATCACTCTTGAAGGGTGGATTGCCTATTTAAAAGAAGACGGATGACTGCAACAGCGGGGCTGTAATGATAAATGTTCGAAGTAATTGTGTATAGAAATACATTAAGATAGGTAAATATACAATTATATAACAAAATAATTTCTTAAAGATAAAAAATCTTTTCTTTCCGCGTTATCCCCTGACTTCATCACCATGAATATTATTTTGTCCACTTTTGAAGAACTGAAACTTTCGAAATGTAATGTAAAAAAAACGATTAATATAAAAAGTAGCTTTCAAATGAATGAGTTTGAACAATAAACAATAATAATAATAATTAATAATTCCAGCGTCATCAGGTTTTTTTTTAAACCCGATTCGCCATAGAGATAATACATTTTATGTTATACATTAAAGGTTATGAAACAAATACGAGTATAATGCTATGAAAATCATAAAATACTTTTCTAGTAACATTTCCACCATCGCAGCTTAACTTTGTCTTATTGAATTGAACCGGGTTTTTAGTAGCTTAATTCGTGGCTGTTTGAATTTTTTTTTTGCCATAAGTGAAGTTATTTAAAAAGACTTTTCCAGCACAAATTAATAGACTTCGTTGATATGAAGAGTAATGGCGCATCATTTTGAAATTACTGCCTTGTCATTATATTTATTCTCAAATTAATATGGATTTCATTTAATGTTAGTTATCTCCATAAATTTAAGGGTGCCCACTTTCAATATGAAAATATTATCATTTTATGATTTTTTTCTACTCATAATTAAAAAATAATATATATTTTTTATTTTAAAATAAAAGAGATGCAAACACGGTATACGTATCATATTCGTACTATTATCAAACTATGCTAAGCGCTTGTGCTATGAATGATCTATATAATAGCAAATTTTTTGAACGACAATGGACAATTGACTTGTAATATTAGAACACATCTGTAAAAATAAGGTAAACGGCTCTTTCAAATAATGGAACGATTAAATGTATTAATATCAAAAAAAGGTAACATAAAGGTTCGTAAATTGTCGCTAAAAATATTGTCGCTGTAGCATAGTTGGATAATGCACCTTCCCCGTTTAGGAAAGAGATCCAGGTTCGAATCCTGGTGGCGCAACAACAATATTTTTCGATAAAATTGATTTTATATGTATATCTTTCTAATTAATATATTTAATTCATATTTGTAATATAATATTTCCTATTCTATAATATTATTGTATTTTTTTCTATAAAATTATGTTTTAACTTGATTAATAGCACAAATCACTCTTAAAGGGTGGATTGCCTGCCTATTTAAAAGAATAAGAAATACGTGCAGCCGTACGTGCCTGAGTAATTAAGGTTTTTATCTAATAACATAAACTTTAATGGATTTGAGTCCTGTAATGTATATTTTTTAGTCAACAAATTTAATCAAAATTAATCAGGTAATTAATACCAAAGCTTTCTAGAAAGAATTAATAGACCACGAGTAAACATCCGCATGGGATCACTTAGGCGTATATGTGGCAGATTGATGGAGTAAAGAATTATGAGAGAATGTAAAGCTGATCTTAGCGTAGTGAGTAAGATTATGAAATTATCATTTAGGTGGTTTGGTCATATGGAACCGATGAATGAGGAGAGAATAATAAGAAAGATATATGACGCAAGTGTTGATGGCACCAGAAATAGAGGGCGTTCGCGGTAGACTTAACTGGAAGCTTTAATACTCGAGAAGCTTGTATGAGAAGACGTATGAATGTTGATGAGACGAGAATTGTGTGTCAGGACAAAAGAGTGTGGCGCTCTATACTCCACCTACTCCCCCAGATAAACGGCATGATGCTAAGCTAGTTAGTTTAGTGTTTTATATTGATACGTGAATTGAAAGAGTAAAAAAGTCTAATCAAAAACCCTTAAATGCAATTTAAAAAGATAAATTATCTAGGGGCAGACATTGTATGTACAGTGCTGCCTTATTCTAATATAATACTTACAGGCAATTAAAATAAATTAATACAAATTAAATATATCAACTAGGATCGGAAGAGGTCTAGGTTCGAATCCCGGTAAAATAATAACTAAAATATTTTTTCGATAAATTGATTTTATCTTTATAGTTGATTTATTTAATTTGTATTATTATTTTAAGGGAGGACACATTATTATTGTGAAGTTGTAGTTTTTCAGAACATGGTTCTGTGGTATTTTTATACAAATTAAATATATCAACTAGAAAGATATACAGTATTATATTAGAATAAGGTGGCACTGTAATACACTAGATAATTTATTTTTCCGCCTCTCAGTAATTCTCTTGTTAATCATTTTTTTTAAACATTATATTAACCAACATAACGTATTTAAATTAGATTTATGTATTTTAAAACGAGACAGTAAAAAATAAGTTTTCCAAGTTGTAGAACTGAGTAACTTAGTATATCTATGTATAAATATTGTTTTATATTATTTTATTCGTAGAGAAAAGATATTGGAAAAGGTAACGTAATATAATTTCTCGATAAAAATTCTAATACAAAACTGCTCCAAGATTATACCTGTTACTATGCGCGTTAATGTTTAGGTCCCAATCCTTTTATTAATATAACCAAAAACGAATGTTCTAGTCTTTGTTATAATCCAATGTAATGGTTGAAAAAAATAAAAGAAAGATGTGATGGATCAGCGATATAGGATATCTCAATCGGGTGCATATTTTGTAATGCACACTGTCAAAATATACAGGTTTATATATTTGGCAGATATTTGTCAGTTCGCATTTGGTAATCGTAGAGTAGTTGATTACATTTTATTATGGAGCATTTAACGCCTCAACAACGTGAAAAGTTATTAAAACATTTTATCTAAATAATAATGCTGTATTGGTCGATATATCTGTATATGTATATGATCGCTATCGTCACGTTGGAAAATTTCTTGGTGGCTGAATTAGGTCGATTGGGCCTGCAACACATGTGGTTTCAACATGAAGGTGCCACCTCACGCACAGTCCGAGCTAAGCTTGAAATTTTTCCCAGCTGCATAATGTCAAAAAGTGGTGATATCGACCGGCCTCCTCGATCATAAATAACCCATAAACCAAATAATCGATAAATGAAAACCACATTTAAAAAATGTGTTTCATTTCCTAGTTATTCAAGAAGAACATCGGCCTGGAACATAATATTCACCCTGTACTTGTGCTGTCCTCAGATTTTACCGAAAATTTATTATTATTTCATTCTAAGAGTAATGTAAAAAAGTTGGTACTTTCACCTTTGTTCATTAATATTCTCGCACTGCGCTTTCGTAGAACCTTCAAGCCATCACTATGCCTCCACGTAGTAATTATTGTCTCCTTTGGATAAGTTCCGGATTGTTGCGCATTCGGCACGTGCCAAACTCACTTATTTTCCAATTTCTCAACTTACTCATATTTTTTCGACGACAAACAATCTTCGAATGTCGTCGGTTCCAACGGCTGCGTTCAGTCCAAATGTCTGAGTTAAAAAACAGTTTTTTTTTCTTAATGCGAGATATTTCTACATATTACATTTCGTGTACCATTGTTGCCTATTTATAATTATCTGTGTTTGCTGTATAAACAATACATTTTTTCTACAATATTTGCCACACATCGAATCAGTGGTTTCACATGATTAGAAGAAATTAAGACCGATTTTAATTATTTTAAAATTCTTGGCAGCGACAAAAAGGTGACTTTAAAACATTTATAATTTATTTTTACACACGATAATTTTGTTACAAATTATGTCACTGATTCGCTATCAACAACAAATAAAGAAATTTATCATTATTAATTAATCAAAAATTACTTAGTAAATAGCCAATCGTTTATTTTTTATTAAAATGCCTAAACATACATTTATTTATTCAAATATTATAATATATTTATTATTATTCATCTACGTCAGAGATTTAATTTTTAAAATTCGCATTTTTGCCATATTGCTTTATGACAATATTGTTTGTTTTCTTTTGATGCGAGTCACGTGGGTCCAGCGCCGTTCCACTATTTAGAACCAGCTTACGTGAGAAGCTGTGAAGTGACACGATTTGTCACATGTGACGACGGTCACGAATTACGGCCTGCGTGACCTTATTGCGATACGATTTTTAATTTTCTCACGTTCCTATCTTAAAGTTAATATTTCAACGCATTCAAGATGAAGTATTGTAGGAAATATCTACGCTATACATCCGTTTAATAGTGATAGGGATCGAATCTCTGTTACAATATCCGGCAGAGATAATTATTGACGTGAACACTGTCTTCTATTTTAAATCATGTGTAAAGCGATTTACGAAAGAAATATTTGCTGTGCATTTATTAAACATTTTTTTTATAATAAATCGATGTTATTATTGACCCGAGAAAAAGGTCGCCTTCTACTAGTTGTAGATACTAATACACTGCGATATCTTTTGACGATTATTGAAGGCATTGACTCTTCAAAAGTTCACTTTGATAATGTCAATAATTATAGCTATTTCAAACAATATACGCTCATTATAAGTACGTATAATATGACTTAAGTAAACTGTTATCTGTAGAGAAAGAAAAGAAAGGCTGGATGAAATTAGATATTTTCAAAATATTACGTATACATTCAGGCCTATTCTCAAAATTGCAATATTGAAATGAAGGTGATTGTTACACCAACCCTCAAAAATAGACAGTATGTAAATTAACGTCCGTGTTATATTTGAATGGGAGAGAGGGAGAGAGAGTGAGGGAGTGAGGGAGATAAACGTACCATAATCTGTCAAAACATAAAAATGGCAACAGGATTGGCCGTGATTCTTCACTACGACGCTGCGGATGAGGAAATCAATAGGCAATTTATGAACAAACCTTTTTCTGTGAACTTTGAATACTGTATTAGTACTTATTTTAACCAAAAACTTATATTTTTAATGTTCCTGTTGCCATTTTTATGTTTTAACAGATTATGGTACGTTTATCTCCCTCACTCCCTCACTGTCTCTCCCTCTCTCTCATTCAAATATAACACGGACGTTAATTTACATACTGTCTATTTTTGAGGGTTGGTGTAACAATCACCTTCATTTCAATATTGCAATTTTGAAAATAGGCCTGATTGTATATTATGACGAGGCTAGAATTCCCGACCACTGCGAATATCTTACCCATAATCAAAATAAGCACGTCTTATATTATATATAAATTATTACGTCTTGAAGAATTCAAAGTACCAACATTTTGTGATCTGTTTAAAAGAAATTCTATTATTCAAATATTAAAAGAAAAAGAAAAATATCATTTTATTACTGAAAATCGTACTAGGTTAAATTAACACATCATTTGCACAACACCACTATACGCACCTAGGAAAAAAAAATTAAAAGCATACCCGAAAACAGGAAGATTAATGACATTTTAATATTTTTATAGCGCTATTGCTATTAATTTATTATATTTTATTTCATTATATGCTAGTTATTGTAAACAATATTTTTTATTAATATACACTCCAATTCTCTGCACAAGTGTATGCTTTCAAAAGAAGTGTTGCATGAAAATAAATAAATTATTGTATTGTGTCATTGTAAAAAAATACATATATAGACAGGTAAAATATATTGAGAAAATTTGTAATACACGTTGCTATGCATAATGAATAAATAATACATCAGAAATACTTAGTCACGTAGCAATTACCGATTAATGAATTTATGGAGCAATATTTTGTTTAAGTCTTGACCAATGTTGACAACATTTTTCAGGTTAGTCGCCCCACTCTCGTTAAATTATTATCTTTCCAGATAAAACTGCAGCCAGTTTAATTCTACCAGATAGTACTAGAGCCATCCATGAAGTAATGTCACATAGGTCACATTTTTTCTCTCTATAATATCGTTCTTCGGAAAACCTAATGGTACGAAAATTATTTGAAATTTAACTACTACTAAAATTTATATGCTCGAAATAAATCTCGCACAATAATATGTGGATATTTGATTATTATTTTTACAGGTCCTTGTCTCTTTAATTGATAGCAGGGTCACACCTAGGGCGTTATTTTGAAATCTGATAATTCATGCGAGTTTCAGATTTCATCATATATTTATTGTTTTCATTCAATGTTTATTTTACTTTAACATTAATCAATCTGGCTCTTTACGTGTCACCTTGTGTACCAGTAGTTCACTAGTTCAAAACGTACATGTGCTGTAATATATATTTTCCAAAAGGCGCAGATCACCGTTAATTTACAAATAAATAAAAGTACACAACCTCTCAAAACATTCCTAGAGTTATTTTCAATACAAACAGAGGAAAAAATCCAACCAACAATTTATAAAACAGAATATTCAAAACATTAGAAACATTACACAAGGAGCACAAATTTAACAATAATGTAGAGAATTTAAGGCGCAGTTTGTGAATAATATATTTCAGAAATTACTCTCTATCATTGATTTATTTATAGATGCTTTTAAATTATCAATGTCATGTGTGTACGGGATACAGGGAAAAGATACAGATTGTACAAAAAATAGCATAAATAAATATTCAACGCCTTACCTGCAGACATTGAAGTATCAGAGCTATCCTCCAAGTACTGTAAGGTCGTGTAAATGAATGGTTATTTTGTAAAAGTAAAGATTAAAACTGAAGGCAGAAAAATTTCCAATAGTATTCGGACGATACAGTTTTAATCGCTACATTAAAAAAATCTGTGCTATTCCGTTGCCTCAAAGAAGAAAGTACAAAATTGAGTCTTGAAATGAACAAAGAAATAGCAAAGCAATAATGTTCATTGATCAACATAACCAACTCTCCTGGAAGGATATCACTCAGAAATTGTTAGTTAATTTAAATATCTCGGGTCTATAATTGACTGTTGTCGGTAGTTGCGAACCAGAAATCAAACGACGCATGGGTATGGCAAAGAGTTTTATACACAAACTTATCAAGATATAAAAATACCGCGATATATATATCTAAAACAACTAAGAGCAGACTTGTAGTTTCTGATTCATTCAATATTTCTCTATGGTGTGTTATCGTGGACTAGACAAAATTAAAGGAAAGAAGCTGGATCGCTGCTTTTGAGATGCGGTGTTGTCGCCAATGAGATCGTGTATAAGTAATGTTTCAATTCTTCAACAATAAACCTTGAACCATTTGCGTAAGGCGAATCCTTCAATTTTTTGAACATCTTGCGAGAGAAGAAAATAATTGGATGAAGCTTGCTGTTGTGGTGGGTCACGTCGAAGAACAGAGAGGAGGGTAAAGATCTCCCACCTGTCGGATCGATTACGTGGACAGAGCAACTGGCACTTCTCTAGTGATGGTAGTCCTCAAATATGCGGGATTCGGAGAAAAGTGGAACGGTATAGTCAAAAGGGCGAGTTTTAAAAATCACGATCCTCAGTCATGACAATCGAACGAAGAAAACGACTACAGAGACGATTGAACGGACGAAGATTGATTAAGAAATTGATGTTTTTAAATATAAACAATTTTACATTCACGCTTACAACCAGATGCGGATTGGCTCGATGCGTGTCTAGAATAAGGCCAACTACAAAAAATGATTAGAGGTTAATTGAAAGAAAGTTTTATTCAAATTTAATTACATACTTTGGAATTCCTCAGTATTAATGTGCGACATTTCTTTCCTAATAAATGTAATGTTTTTACACTCGTGTGTACGTAATACGTATGTACATTGACGCTTCTCGTATTATAGGTCACCAAATTTATCGAAATAACATGTTTTCTTACGCACAGATCGGGCGTATTTTACAACTTGGCAACAAGATATTATTTTATAATCATCTTCGTGGTGAAAAAGCATTTCTTTAGTAAAAAAAGACAACAAGCATGCGTAGTAAACATGGGATGATAAGATTGTCAATGTCAAATGGTAAGTCAACTTAAAAGGAAGACTGTCAAGCATGAATAGAAGGGTCAATGTATGGATATATAATTTTTTATTTATAAAAGGACACTATAAATGGGTAATCATACGTTTAATAAACAATAATCTATGAAGTTATCGGGAGTCAGGAGAATCAGTTTCAGTTAGCATCTGCACTGACTGATACTTCAAAACTGATTGCTATATGTGTTATTAGTTCGCAGCAAACACGAAAATTTTCAATTGCTTCTGATTTTAGTTACGTTTTTATTGATTATAAGTTCATTTAATTTGTCATTCACCTTTGCGAATATAGAAAAAAGTTTCATTCGTGTACACGAACCGTAACAGCGCCCGCTCTACCTTTTACCTTGCTCCGAACAAAAAGGCAAATTGCCGTCCCGTATCAAATATATTAATATTGCAAGTTAAGAGATTGACAAAAGTATACTGCGTCTTAAAAGTCTTCTATATCTAGAAAATCCGATTTTATTAATATTTTTTAGCCTCCGCCTACGATATTCGCAATCTACATAACACTATCATTAGTGATTTGTCTTCCACAGGCGCACTGCTTATAATTTGAATTAAAAGTGCTAATCCGCGGACCCAGTATGATTTGTATGAGTTTAAGCAATATTTCTGTTTTGAAAAGTTCTAGAGATTGACAAAAGTGTTCTGCATCTTACAAGTCTTTTGTATCACTAGGCATTTGTAGGTATTTACGTAAACATAATTTAGTCCTTCGAGCCGGATCAAATTATTATTATGGATAACACATTATTATTGTGAAGTTTCAGCTTCTCAGAACATAGTTTTTTTAAAATATTAAAATATTTTTTCGATAATTTGATTTTATCTGTATGTCTTTCTTATTCAGACATTTAATTAATATTTTTATTTGTGATCTTTGATTGGTTTATCTCGTGCTTTGTATGAGAAGTTGTTTTTATTTTTCTTCTTACGCGGTGTCGTGGTATATTTGATTCAAAATTAGCTTTAACGTCAATTTCATCAGCCAGTTCTCTTGCATCAACAATAGGACTTATCTGGCTTATTATTTACTTGGCGGCGGAGTTGTGCCAGTTCCAGTTAATTTAGAAATATCGTCCATTTTTTGGTCATCATCACTCGCTGACAATTCCGTGTTTTCTTTTATAATAGGATTTGATGTTGGATTCTTTGCGTCGTCTTTTATTTTGGTACTACCAGAAGTGCTCTGTAAATAATTATTTAAATCGCCACCTTGTTTTTGCCTTTGAGTTTCCTTTTCTAGCCTTCGTATTTTATACTGGTAACCAGACAGTTTAAGTTTTCTTTGTCCATCGTCAGATATTCTTAAACAGACAGAAATCTCAAATTAAACAGTGTAAAATACATAATAATAATAAAAATGAAGATCCCCAAGAAAGCTAAAATCGTAAGTATCACACTATACAGGAAATGTTTGATTTGATAACACAAAAGTTGACAAAATAAAGAAATACACCATTTACAGAAGTGGTACTATTAAGACATTAATTCACAAACAGTAGACGTTATTTTTATTTGACCATTACGAAATAACTTAGGCGTAACCCCCGTCATAACAGACCACTCGGTAAAAAAAATAATTGTTGTCCAAGGTGTTAATTGAGTAGCAAACAAACAAACAAATATCGGTACATTCAGTTTTATAACATTAATGGGACTTACTTTTAAAAGTTAACAAATCAGACTAAATTATAAAATTGACAAATATTTATCTATGAACTCTATATTCTACATAGTATAAACTTGAACTCGTTATTACCACCAACGTATTAGCAAGAATATTGTATGATGTAAACGCCCTTTTATAATTAGAGGTAATAAACAAATCAATGCATGAGATTCCTTGCTATTCCTGTTTAAACAAGTTTACGCAGGATTACAAATATTTTTTTAGCTTTTAGACAAAAGCAGCCAATATGAAATGTAAATTGCATGGTGATTTTAGCCAAAGGAAAAAATTGACAAGTAAAATTTCGATTAATTGGGTATTTAACTTATCAATATTTTGTCACATTCACAGTCAAAAAGTCCGCTCTTTATATTTGCCGCCCCGGACAAATGTCCTGGTTGCCCGCCCCTAGAGCGGGCCCTGACCGTAAGAGATATGCAACACGCGATGCAGACATAATACCCCATGCATTTCTCGAGCTAAAGCTTCCAAATTCTAATGAAAAGAGTAATCTGGACGGAGATAGTAACAAGGAAGACGATAAAGAGAAGAAGAACAGAGACAGATATAAGAAATATTGTTTTTAAATGTAAAAGAGAGAATCTACAATAATATGGAATGCAACCTAAAAATCAACATTGTATTTGTAGCGTGGAAACGAGACGCACTGCCCAACATTAGTTTATTGTATTTCATTTTTAGTTTGATAGCGGTGGCGGTCTAACGGGGCGCTCGCAATATTGTATACATTCAGGCGTTTTTTTTTAAACTGTCCATTGTTAGAAGTTTTAATCGACAACACTCTAATATTTTCTTAAAGGAATATTTAATATTACGAGATATTAATCCTCTAAATATTTTTATATTGATTTTATACGTATTTTAATTATAATCTATTATACATCGGACAATATTTACGGATAAATGTCGTCCGTTTCTTAGTATATTTAGGTTAAATATTGTTCTTTATTTCAAAAATTGTTCCAAAACGTCATGGTCTCTGTGATGTCTTAAGACTTTTACGATTTTTCTTCACCATTAGTAGTAATATATGTACATATAAAAAAAATATAATACGAATTTCACTCATCAGCGACATCTTTCTTCAGGACGACCAATGTCGTTTGTCTTTATTAAATAATATAATCAATGATTTATTGAGCATATTATTTGATTCATAAATATACTAATAGAGGGTATTTTAAGCATTATATAAGTCGAGGCAAAATTTTAAGCTAATAAAATTCGTATATTTGTTATTTAAACTAGTTAATTGTTATATCTGATTTTTAAATCACTCCACCTAAAATACCATAAGTCCTCCGATTCCACATCTCTGATTTTCAGTCGCATTTCGTATTTGTACGTTTGTCTTTATTGTGTATATACAATCTTATTTTCACAGAAACCATTCTCTAAAAAATGCCCCTTAAGATTGTGAGGGTTTGCCACTTTAGCAATGTATCGCCGGAGATAATATTAGTTTTAAATACTAATTAAATATACCCACGTTCTGAATAATTACAACTTCACAATAAGAATGTGTTTTCTTTAATAATAATATTAGTTGATTATTGTGTGCACACGTCGCATCACTAATCTTACTGTTTAAGAGTTTTTACTATTTTATTTTATTATTATTTAAATAGCGCATACATATACAGGGTGGCCCAAAAAAAGTGAGAACACCTCAATCAATCAATTATAATTCTTAATGTAACTTTTTTTGCACAATCTAATCAGAAATCATACTAATAATTGTTAAAAAAAATTTCACTACCTAAACATAAAATCTTATTACAAGTTCATGTGAGAAACAATAAAGAGTTGTATTATTTAGAAAGAGGTACATAAAAAATATTTGATTACTAGCGGGATATGAACCTGGAAATTTTCCTTGCCGGAAAACTGCGATACCATCGCACCATGATACTCGTATAGGAAAAAAAATGAAAACTTGTGAATGCAGTCCTATGTAAATGATACAAATGTTATTCCATCCAAATGTTATTCCAAAGTAAGCAAAAATATTAAGTAACATTTTTGTCCTGTTTTCGTCCACGATAAAACCTAAAGATACGTCATCCCTCGCTACATATTATGTCGGTAGTTTGTTCGATATCATTTAAAAAATTTATTATGTGTTATGGAAAACTTTTATTCATAATACATTTATACTCGTAGATGTCAACTGTTTCGCGATAGTTATCAATATAAATTATATGTATGCTTTTTTATATTGTTATCTTGTTTTCGTCCATGTAAAAACCCAAATATACGTCATCCCTCGATGTGTCAGTAGTTTGTACAATAATATATATTTTTTTGTGTTATTGGAAATGTTTATTCATTAATTAAGTTATTTTATTTATTTATTTGACATAATTTTTATACATCAGAAGTGAACATACAATAATATAGCACACTTATTAGTTGACTGTGATGCAGGAGGATTACAAAAAATACAGAAAATACAAATAACAAAAAATTCATAATAGTATACAGTTTTTTACATGTTGATGCAGTGTTACTGAATTAGAGTTAAAAAGAAAGGGTAAGATTCAATAGAGATATATAAAAAAATAAATAGAGACAATAAAAAGTTTAATTAATGTATTGTAAATCTAAAGTAAATTATTAATTATCATGATTAAGTTGGAATGTTAAAGAGCGATGCTTCTGATTTATCTCTTTCCAATTTAATCATGTATTGAGTCCATATTTGCGTAACATTTTTTAAGTGAACGATTTTCAGTCAGTGTTTTGCGTGTTGTACAGTTTCGAAACTAAAAACATATAGAAACGTTGAAAGAATGTCGTTGTTGCTTTATTATATTACAAAAAGTATTTTATAATATAATATTATGTCGTGTAATATGTATCCTTATAAATAGTTTTGCTAAGTTAAATAAAAGTTATTTGAATTACATAAATGCAAAAGTGTGTTGTACGTTTGTGAATGCTACCAGTAGGCTTATTCCGGGTTAGGTACTGAACAATATTTTTCAAGTATATACCTACCAAATTTTAGTAAGTTAAAATTTTGATGGTTACAGTTTAAGTTATAAGTTTTATATATTTATCGGCTTTCCAGAAATGCGAAGAGAATAAGAACAGGGAATAGATTTTGGCACCACTTTTACGCAAGTTTTCAAACGTTTTATAAAAACATTCTTAATTTGTAGTTTTTAAAAATATTTACAGTACATACTTAGCAGCAGGATGAATTGTGTGAGATTTTAAAAGATTTTTTGGGCACGTTTCACATAAGATAAAAGTACTAAAATCTTGCTAGTTGTTCACCACAAAATCTTTAGGCATCACTGAATTTTCTGCCCGTTTAAAACATACTTATTATTGTTGATATATTTACATATCCCTCATTACATATGCTCAATTAAACAACGAAATTATATATGTTTATCATTTATGGGTAATAGCCGTTCGAACGTGTAATGCGTGCCTATTGATTGAATTGATTTTGTTGACCTTGGAACCCACATGCGATAGTTTCCTCAACTATCAATTTGCTTGTGTATACCTTTCATTCCTATTTTTAATGCTTTTAACATCTTAACCATAAAAAAAGTGTATTTTGTAACATGTTATTATGTCATCCCATAAATAATGCGGTTTTTTCAATTACATGAACTAAAAGTCGGACGGGGACGGGATAAACTACATGCATCAGGTAAAATTACTACCTGCTATAAAAGCAGATAGTAATTTATGTTTTGTTCGATTTTAATAATTATTTTTCAAGCGATAATGGAAGTGACGAACGAGCATATTAGACATATTTTTCTTTATGAGTTCAATAAAGGCAACAGCGCATCGGAAAGTGCGAGGATATTAATGCAGTCGGATAAAAAGTCAATATTAACAAGTTATGAATTTTAAGTTTTTAAACAAGCGCCATTTTAAAACAAGATAGCGGATAACTGTATGCCATCATTATCATCAGCTGTCTTCTATCCACTTCTGAATAAAGGGCTCTCCAAGTGTCACGCCCTTTACTCTGACTTGTTATTCGCTGCTACGCATTTCCGCGGAGATTATTGGTTCGAATAGTCCAGCAGACTTCAGGGCAGCCTATCGTCATCTACACTAGCCCTCGGGCATCACTAGATGACACCGGGTGTTACTGTATTTTGATTTTTGATAAATTGACTTTTAGTTTGATAGGGCGCTCGCAATATTGCATACATTCAGGCGTTTTTTAACTGTCTCGCCTTACTCGAGACATTTAATCATAAATAATGGGATTTTTCTGTATATTCTACAAGCCAGATAACGAGATACACAAACAAGATAAAGATCAGAGAACAAGACAGCAAACAAAGGCCTTCGATTATGTTAAATGTATGAATCTACGAAAGTTTCATCATACTTTATTGGACTCCAAAAAAGCTTTTACAATGATAACGCTAACGTAGTCGGTAGTATTGTTTCAAACAAGACTTAAATTAAGAAGGGAACAAGACAAAGGTGTGCACCTCGCCATTGTTATTAAATATTTGCTCAGAATACGTCATGAAGAATATTGGAAGAATAGCAGAGGCGTTTTATAATCGGTGAACGGAAGATCATCAATCTACGTTTTGCTGATGATATCACGTTTGTACAGCTGATACCACCGACGGATCCAGGAGTTTTTCCAGGGGGGTGGGGTAAATCCGACCCTTATTGCTATTACTATCCGGAATCACTCGGGTATCCGAGAAGTAAACCTTTTTGGTGCATTGGCGGTTTGATCATGTGTCTTAAAAACAACTGCCTGCTGCTGTGACATAAATATTTTGAATCAATATAATAAATTAGGGGGAGATAAAGGCGACTCCCCCCCCCTACCCCATGGATCCGTCCTTGGCTGATGCCATCTTGCCAGTACAGAGATTGAACTGGAAATCATTTTACAATAAATATAATTCGTAAGCGAGCAGTGATCACGAACACTAGCGACAGTGGGTAGGAAGTTCGAAGATACACACAACTAGCTAAAGTTGCTATGAACCAACTATGCTACAGCGACAGTATTTTTGACGACAAATTGTCGAACCTATATGTTACACTTTTTCAAATTAATACATCTAACGTTCCATTATTACGTTGGTAATGCACCTTCCCCGGATTGGAAAAGAGATCCAGGTTCAAATCCCGGTAGCGCAACAACTGTATTTTTCGATAGAATTGATTTTATATATATATATATATAAAATATATAATATATATATATATATCTTTATAATTAATACATTTAATTCATATTTAAAACATCACAGACCGTCTGTTCTGAATAATTACAACTTCACAATAAGAATGTGTTCTCCTTAATAATATTATACATGTATGTTTGATTTAACTTTTCTAAGAGTACTAATGTATGGAACTGGCGTCTCTTCTAGGTTAGATCGCGTTTTTTGTAGATGGTTTCCTTGATGAAACGTTCATATATATATATATGAAACATGTTCATGTATAAGAAATTAATATTACGAATTTCACCCATCAGCGACATCTTTGTCGTTTTTCTTTATTAAATATATGAATCAATTATTTATTGTTTATATTATACGATTCACGAATATAGCGATAGAGGGTATTTTACTCATTGAGAATAGTAAAATTTCAAGTTTATCAAATACATATTTTTGTTATTTAAACCAATAGCTATTGTTAATTCTAAAACATCTGATTTACTGATTATCTTGATTGAATCATAGACCTTGAAACTTATCGAATGGCCACGATATTCACGAAATAAAAATCTACAAAGTGCTTACGGCAGTCGAGTGTCAACATCCCAGGGGTGCATTATAAGTATGATGAAATTGGCATAAATACAGCGTGGCACCTTTCTCCCCGCACAATTGTTCATTGCGCACAAATAAAAACTTAAACTTTATTTTGAATTTATAATATGATAATAATATAATGATTTTAGTTTATTTAATGTTTTTTTTATATTATCCACATGTTTTGTTTTACTCTCGGGGTTTTGATAATTATCTAATAATTGTTATTTTCAGCCAGAGTGATTCGCCATCATTTAAGACAAGTGTCGGATTCGTATTATTATATATATTATATGATATAAATATGCGTATTTAATAATACGCGTGTGTATATGTGAGTGTTATCAATTATTTACAAAATGTTGTTTGTGCTTTGTTGAATAATGCGCATATTGCTTTTAGTGACATTATTTCAATGTAATTAATAATATAATTTCATTTTCTCACACACGCGAGAATGAATAATTTTCTATAAATTAATAGAGAAAGCTCTGCTTTATAGCCGAAAACCTACCACAAATAACTGTACAATTACTTGAGTTAAACACGATTCAATGACATATTCAATAATATAAATCAACAAACGTGTTTTCTGTGCGCTATCTGAAATATATTTTTTTTTAGTTTTTACGCAAATAATCATTTTTTAGACGTCCACCGCATTATAATAATGTCTTATTCATATCGTATTATTATAAATATATTTTAATTTTGTTTCGTGTATAATTTTTCTAAGGCTATTCCGATCTCATATGTTGTACATTTTGATAACGATTGTATTTATTTAAAAAGTTAATTAAATGCGGGCGAAGGTGTAAAGACAAGAATTCGCAACAAGATCATATCGCTAAAAGTTTAATCGTACGTTATTAATAAATCATTGTGTTTTCAATGTTCCTACATCTCGCCACAGTAATACCTTTAATTATAAAGTATTACGCAATATTTTTGCAAGAGTTGAATCTGTTACACATAAAAGTAATCATTTTTCAGTATTCAGATAGGTACAATACGTGCGTTTTTTTTATACATCGGTCATTTAGCGTATTCAGGTCTGCCTGAAGTTTTACGAATCTTCGTCAGAACCAACGGTTTGAGAATTATTATAACTATTTTATTATGTATTAATTACAGAAAATATTCACTTCTTAATATTTTTGATATATTATGATAATAATTTAACGGCTTCTATGTTTTAAAAGTTCGTAAATGCAATCAAGAGTTGAAATGTTTGTACCGAACAGAAAATAAAAATATTAATTAGATTTTTTTTTTCTGCTAATGTTAGATAATTCTTCAATTTTGAGAGTGGTTTACATTACATGATTTTCAAATCTAGCCGAATTCAATGTAAAATCGTTTAAAAAACCTTATTAATATATGACTAATTTTTAGTAGTGCACAAATCTAAACAAGTTTATTAACAGCGCCAATTTTACTTATCAAAATCATGTTATCGCAAAGTCAGTCGCCATTTTGAGACGCGTTTCGCCTTGTAAGGGCATTATCAAAAGTTGAATTTACCGTTAAGATGATCGGACCGCGTGTTCGATTTTTGCTGCAAAAAAAAATGTAACAGTAGATACATATAAAATGTTAATATTGTCAAATGTCCAATTTTCTCACTTTGTTAAAAAGTGGACTTGACCAATTTGAAAATAACCTCTTTCATTATGTTTTGTGTATTTATAAAATATTTACTTTCATCGTTTGCAAAGTAGGAAAACAACGCATGTCACAGTATTATTACCGACGTTTATGAAGATTATGAATGCAATCACCTTTCGTGAAGAAAGTTATGTGCTACCCACAAGGTAGAATCTGTTTATTATGTAACACAGAAACGCACATTTTCTAGAAGTAATTTGATAACAACCTCCAGCGGACAACATTGCTTTCTGGTGCTGCTATTTAAATGGTTCTCAAATATTATTTATTTTGTGTCATTTGTAGAACAATATTAATATACTATAATATACTAATAATTTTTATTTTGTAAGAACCTAATAAGTGAATTCTGTTTTATATTATATGTTATTAATTTAAATTATAAATAAATGCCATTCTTGACATATTGAAGTCAACCGACCTGAACAGTAAATACAAAAGAAACCATTATTTTACAGATTTGGAGACCTGGCTGGACGTATCCGGCGTGCGGTGGCACGAGATGGACTCACAACCGTACATAAATATTTTATTATTATGTACAGAATTACATTCACTGTGTGTATTTTCATATTATTTCAGACCAGAATGACCAATTGACTTTTATCGCCAGATCTCTGAAATGCGAGAGCAAAGTTTCATCGGTGTCACGCGCCCTCACAAATTGGTTTTAAATGGATTGATGCATCTTACAAAATATTACTTAAAATGAATCAATATAATTGTTGTATTACCCTCTTAGGGTGTGTGTCCACGGATATGCAACTGAAATAGGAATATTAACTTGTTCCTCTAACTGCTGCGAGTGTGTCGTGGTGGAGGCCTTTCCTTGTATTCGCTTGATAAATTATCTTGTTTTTACTAATTGACTATTGTATTATTTAAATGTTCAAATAATATCTAGCTTAAGATAGTGAGGCGCGTATCTACGACGTGCAATACACGCCGAAAGACCTTTCAATTAATTACTCAGCAGCGACCTTCGCAGACGTTGTCGGCTAATTATGTGCGCTAAGAATATAGAATTGGTGATAAAATATAGAATTACCACCTTTATCGATCTAGCAAACAGTAATAATACTATACAGTGACAGTCGAAAAAACAACACAATTAACAATGAACATTGAAACGTGAGCAATAAAAAATCTTTCTTATGTTTTTACGATATAACAATTTGAAAAATAAGCGCAACTGCGTACCAGTTTCAAAACGAAAGCTACTCATAATATTACTGTAATTAGTTACGTGAATTATTATTGGTAACATAATACTTTACGGAGAAAATTACACCTTATGAACGTGTACATATACGAGTACATGACCATTATTATATAATTTTGATTGTAGATACTTTGAGTGGAAATATTTCTTCACTTGTTTTAGTTTGACAGTTAATAATCTACAATATTTAAGTGAGTCAGTAATTTAATTTGCATTATTTAATTCTTTAGAATCGGGTTTGAAATAATAAACAATGCGTTTTTTTTTATGGATTTAAACGTGCGCTTCGTGCATCTCAAAATAGAGCCACTTCTGAACAGTGCGGCGTTGGTCGAAAACATACTGCTACTGTTGAAAACGACGAATTGAAAGTTGTACTGGAAGAAAAAACACGCGACATACAACTAGTAGAAGATTCATCTTGCTTCACAACAATGTTTACCTTTGAAAGCACCTCGATCACCATTTACGGCAAAGATAATCCAATAACAGAGAAACAGCAGAAAATGTCCGTAGATAATTTTTGGATTCTAATCTGTCTGAGCTTTATTCTTCAGGCAGAGATAAGGAAAAATTGCATATGTGGGAAGGTTGGTTGGTGTTCTGGTGAAAACCATTTTTATCCGAACATGTTTGTTCTCATCGGGGAGAAGTCACCGAGAGCAAGAAACAACACAGAATATGTAAAGGTTAGTGAAAGGTGAGAGTCGGGATGTGCATCTGCAGTCCGATCGGTTTGGGCACTGGGCGCCGATTGTTTCGCCGACCGCTTCCTCTGCTGCACGTGTTGGTGCACATCCGTGGTGCACGTGTGTCATGCCCGCCGGGCGGCGCAGTCCGGCCTTCCTCGAACGTTTCCGCTTTGTACGCGTGAGATGGTGCAATACCAAGAATTGACAGAACGAGGAACATCTGGACGATGCGCGCGAGCCGCCACACATGTAATCAAATGGCTATTACTTAACAAAGTTCATTTACTCTGTGGTTATGTTTCATTGAATTTAAAGGTTGAAATCAGCCATCATTTTCAGAACAATATAACATACACTTATTTATGAAAAGTAGAATGTTTATTACGAAAATAGATGACTACGAAGCTACTGTACGAACTATGAGAATTCTAAATATAATCTAATCTGAGAGCAATTTCGTAGCTACATCAGTTTATATGGTAATAATTTCGTAACTATATCAGCTTAGTACACAATTATATAGGTAAATACAAATACTTTATATTAAACTATGATAACATTCTAAACACAGAAACACCACGATTTCAATAAATAATGGTGTTTATTTCAATACATTTTAATCACAATAAAACGGACGAATAGTACGGGTTTTAATAGAAATTGGATGGCTTAGCATTTATAGAAAATCTAATAGTTGACGAATTGCTTTCATTATTTATTTATTTTTATATAACGAGGGAACCAATGGGTAAATAACATTTTATGTTGTACTGTGAAATACAGTGATTATTCATCTAATAATTATTATTAAACGAAATAATAACTTTTCAATTCAATTATGCGAGATTTTAATGTAAATATACATATATTTTTTAAATATGTGATTTAAAAATAACTAATATTTAAAAATACTTATCTATCGAATGGAAAAAAAAACACAAAAAATACTACGGACAAATATATTATCCAGAATATCCAACAAGCGATCATTAAAATTAAACAGGGAAAATCCTTACATAACGCTGCTAAAATTCATTCCATAGAAACAATAAAAGATTACTTTATTTTTACACAGAACACATTATTGTTCTAACATAGTTCTGTGGTATTTTTAATATAAATTAAATTAACCAACTTGAAAGATGTACACAAAAAAATTGTGTATCGAAAAAATATAACTACTTGCTACCAGGATACGAATCTGGACCTTTTCTTATCCAGGGAAACACGTTTTCCAATTTCACCACATCAACAAGGTAGTTTTACGACAAATTTTAGAATTGATATTCTATAGCTCTTTCAAATTGATTTATCTTTTATTCCATTTTAATTTATTTTCCATCCTGGTAGCAACAAAAATATTTTTTCGATAAATAGATTTTTCTGTATGTCTTTCAAGTTGATTCATTTAATTCATATTAGATTTTCTGATTCCAGTTATACAACATTGTCAAAAAATCAAAAACATCAAGGCAGAATGGATACCATACCCATTTTGAAATATATGGTATCATCCTAAATGCCAGAATTAATAATCAGTATTTTACGTGTGCCCATTATGAAGTATCGGATTAATTTGTTTAATTTAACGTCTTTATAACTTTTACGTTAAAACGCGGAATGGTTACGTTATTTTAAAAAATATTACTTTTCTTTATTTAAATACACAAAACTGCATATTACAGTTTCACGAAATCAGCTCTTAGTAAGTCTTAATGTCTAACTAACTAACTAACTTACCATCACGCCGTTTCCCCGCGAAGGTAGGCAGAAAGGATAGAGCGCCACACTCTTCTGTCCTGGCACACAGTTCTCGCCTCATCCACCTTCTCATATAAGCTCGCCGGTTATTGTAGCTTCTAACAGGACCATCTTCCAGTATCTGATTTACCTGGTCTTGCCGAGTCTTCCGCGGACGTCCTCTATTTCTGGCGCCATCAACGCTTGCGTCATATATATTTCTTACCATTCTCTCCTCATTCATCTGTTCCACATGACCAAACCACTTTAGTGATCATTATACTATACTAAGATCAGCTTCACATTCTTAATGCCTGTCGCGTTAAATTATTTTTCACAATTAATTCGTTATATGCAATGTTTAAATCGTTAATCAAACAACATATTATTTAAATACTAATTAAATGTATTAATTATAAATATATACATATAAAATAAATTTCATCGAAAAATAGTGTTGTTGCGCTACCGGAATTCGAACCTGGATCTCTTTTCCAATCCGGGGAAGCTGCATCACCAACGTAATAATGGAACGATAGATGTTTTAATTTGAAAAAGTGTAACATACAGATTCGAGAATTTGTCGTCAAAAATACTGTCGCTGTAGCATAGTTGGTAATGCACCTTCCCTGGATTGGAAAAGAAATCCAGGTTCACAAATATCGGTAGCGCAACAACAATATTTATCGATAAAATTGATTTTACATGTATATCTTTATAATTAATACATTTAATTAGTGTTTAAAACACCACAGATCTATGTTTTGAATAATTATAACTTCACAATAAGAATGTGTTAAAATCCCAAAAAACCCTTAGTCATGGAGATTGCTTAGTTTACCCCACATACTGACATATATAATTCTTAATTCATACCACTATACGCCCTTCAGAGTACATGTATTTTAACTTACAGATATCTGTTAAGCATGACCTATCTGTACTCGGAAAGCGATTAAATGTGATTTTCTCATGTGCATTAAGCATACATTATAAGAGTGCTTGTGCTTGGATGAAACTTTAATCTCGTATCTCAGTGAATTGGCGGTAAATGGCTGTATGCATCAGTTGCTTTGTGTATAAAATACGAGTACTATTGTACTGCTTATTAGCAGTACGTTATAGCTCGCTCCGCGCTCAACTCTGTAATGTCACATTCTTCATGTCTTCACATTTTTGGTAATTGTTTTGTCATTACTTTATAAATACCTCGGCCGTAGGCTAATGCGAAGTCAATAAAGAGAGATATCTTCTTAGAGAGCAGTGCCCAAACCTGTTCGGAAATCAAATTGAGAGTCACTGATTAAATTCTCACATTTCTGGTTTTGTACACTGTTGGATGATGCCTAGAAGAAATTTCCGTATGTACGAGTAGCTCACAACACTGCCTTATCTTGATTCACTAATTATATTCATATACACATTCTGTAATTCCCGATTAACATTTAAATTTTAGAAATTCACCTAAACAAATATATTATTATTATTATAATTACCATTTTTGAATGATTTGTACCGTTACTCAGGGAGACAGGAAATAGCCCAGACTCACAAAACCAGAAACACAGTGAACCCGGTGTTATTTTATTTCATAATAAAAATATGTTTGATAAATGGAATTTTTATGTGTGATTTTAAAATCCCGATATATTGTTTTGATAATCTGGCAACCCTGGTTGGACATATCAATTTTAAATACAATTTAACGTCACCACTCGACTCTTAAAATAGTAAAAATGTAATGTTTGACCACCTAGAATAAATAAAATATGTTTATAATGTTGAAATAAGAAAATAATGTAAAATAGGAATTGTTGTTGTTCTACTACCACTTACTAATATATTCTGAGAATAGTAATATTCATACTGTTTACCTACTATACTCCTTTATTCAATTTTAATATTTTAAATATAAATTAAATATATTAATTAGAAAGATATACATATAAAATCAAATTTATCGAAAAACATTGTTGCGCCACCGGGATTCGAACCTGGATCTCTTTCCTAACCGGGGAAGGTGCATTATCCAACTATGCTACAGCGACAATATTTTTAGCGACAACTTTGGAACCTATATGGTACCTTTTTTATATTAATACATTTAATCGTTCCATTATTTGAAAGAGCCATCTACCTTATTTTTACAGAATCTCAAATACCTTTGAGTAAACTGATAGGTTCGAATCCCGGTGGCGCAAGAACTATATTTTTCAATAAAATTGATTTTATATGTATATCTTTCTTATTAATATATTTCATTCATATTTAAAATATCACTGACCTATGTTCTGAATAATTACAACTTCACAATAAGAATGTGTTCTCCTAACAATTTTAATATGACTGAAATTTAAACTCAAAGAGCCACAATCACGTAATGCCTTCGTGGATGAAATATTGGAGATATAGTCCTTTCAGAAAAGCGAAGATATTAACCAAAAATGCAGTCGGTGCTACACGAAGTTGCGGAAAAGTTGTCGGGAGTGTAACAAAACGGAAATCATCCGATTGGTTTGACGAAGAATTGCAAAAGCAACCTCCCAAATAAACCAGGCTTCTCTGAAAACTCAACAGGGATACAATAGAAGTGTTTCACCGTAGACGAAGTGAGGTATAAACGATTCCACAAATGGAATAAAACAGTATATGAGAACAAACATCTCGAAGAACTGGAACAACTGATCTGATAGTAGATAATTTTATTAAATAATAATAACAATAATTAAAATTATGATAATAATTTAGATCCAGAATCACTTGTTGCTGAGATAACAATGATCTTAGTGGTGATCAGGACATATTCAAAAGGTAGTTTGATCATTTCAGGATTAAAGTATATGGTGACGATGGAGGCGCTGGAAGAGTTGGGAGAAATCACGCAGCAGTGAGAAGGTAGAAAGTTCACTGGAAAACTGATGAATAACAAATCGCCCAGTAGTGAAAGGTTCCCGGCAGAACATTTCAAACTTGGATTTGAGCACTTTATTCTGATAATTTTATGGTGGAAGTATTGCAGAATGAAGAATTGCCTTGAATCAAAATAAGAGAATCATATGTCCAATGCACAAGAAATGTGCATCGGGCATTCATTAGATATTGAAATATCCTATCCTGAAATCCAGAAATTAAACATAGAATATAAAATTCTGACGAATGCACATTTTTTTTAGGGGTATAGAACTTAAAAATGAAATAAAACACATCAAAATCGTGGTAATGGCCATGGTATTGGCTTTATTGGAAAAATAATTTTATGCCATTAGTGTTTAAATATAATATGGCTCGAATAGAGCGCAACCTGGAAGTCCAAGTTTCGACCATTTTTTGGAGCAGCTGGGGTCGTATATGGACAATAACGCGACGAATGTTAGCTATCGTCTCTGGTTTATCGGCGTAGACTAGCGACTTCACATATCCCCACAGAAAATAATCCAAAGGTCACACGATCTTGGAGGTCAATTCACAGGTCCATTATGCGAAATTATGCGCTCATTGAATGTTTCCTTCAGTAAATTGATTGTGGCATGTTGCATCGTCTTATTGAAAGCGTACGATAAGATTCGCAAACTGAACTACGATTTTCTAAATAAATTTGCACAATTTACAAGCGTTGTTCCGGCATTAGTCTATTCATGGTAAAATGGCAAACCAAACTGAGCGTAAATCAGCTGTCAGCTGTCAAATTAACTGTCGCTGGAAAAAGTTTTGCCAATTCGAAAAACAAACCTCTAAAAAAACACCTTTATTATCGGCGATTACTTAAGCGATTTTATGCAAGGCCATTTCTGGTCGTTTTATGCAAGGTCATTTCTGGTATATATTAACGACTTTTGTAATGCGACTTTAAATAATGGAAAAATAACCACTTTCGCGAATGATACCGCGCTTTGCTTTGAGGGTAAGTCTCGGAAAGAGGATAGTTTGGACAAGGCGAAAAAATGGTTTGATACGAACCTCCTATCACTTAACACAAGAAAATCAAAATATGTATGTTTTTGTATTAACGAAAGAACATCGTCATATCAAAGTCCTACACTCATCGTACATGACTGCAAAACAAATAAAAACACGGCTTCCTCAAGCCAATGTGAAAAATTGACACGAGTTAAAATTATTCGGCATCTGGGAGTACTGATCGATGGTCATCTTAACTGGAAAGAACATATATTGAACCTAGCTAAACGCTTCAGAAAACTAATTTACTTTTTTAAAGAATATAATATATAATTGACTACAAACTCTTAAGATCGGTGTACTTTGCACTCTGCTGCTCCTTCATTAATTATGCTATTTTAGTTTGGGGAGGAGCGGCAAAAACAATATTAGAGTTGGCTAAAACAACACAAAAGACAATTCTTAAGGTAATAAATGGTCGTCATAAGACTAGACATAAGACAAATCTTTATGTTGAGACTCGTCCAATTTCTCCACGCTAACAACAACTCACCCCAAGCAATAAATCATGGACACAACACAAGACAAACAACGAACATCTACACGCCAGTTCCGAGAGCAATAACGACATTTTATCAAAGATTCTACATGTTCTTAGCTCCGAAACTGTATAACACATTCAGTACCAACTGGAAATCGTTCAACTCCAATATGATTATATAAATATGATCCAATCGGATAGAGATCAATCAGAAGCATCGCTATCCAACATTTTAACATAATCATTATACAGTGCCTACACTAATAATTCACTAGTTCTACAACACTCCCATTTCTTTTTGTTTATTCTATATATATATATATATATTTTTTTTTTTTTTTAATCTCTATTTTTATTTCTGTCGAATCTTTATCTTTCTTGAATTAAATAACACCACAACAACACGAAAAAAACTGGCTACTTTAACACAGACTGCAGTCTAACAACGTAGCCAGGAGAACGCTGTATATATCAGAGGTGGAGTCTACGATCCCACACAATAAACAACGAGTATATACTATGTTTACCATGTTATATTATAATATATTCACATCTGTGACAACAAAAATACGTATGTCAATTAAGTCTAAATAAATAAATAAATTTCCCTATTGACCAAATACATTCCCCGAGGTAAATTCTAGAAAAGACCCATGAGCAAATTCTAGAGTAAAACCTGAAAACCAACGATATCTTTCGTGTACTTTCGTAGACTTTCTATGGATTTCGGTATTCCATATAAGCTCTCACATCCGTTAAATTGGTAATGAGAGTAAGTGTTGCCAGAATACAGAACAAACAACTTTTGTAAATGTTCTACACAGCCGATGGACTTAGACAGGGTGATACGCTTGCTTGGTACGCACCACGGTTTAAAGTTAAAAAAGGTGTCATGAGATACAGATTTGATCCCTTACTACTGGCGTATACAGATTGGCATATGTCAATCGATCCATAAAAACTGTTGTAGAATCTTTTATAGCTCTCCAGCGAGCAGCAGACCAGAGGTCAAGGTCTTAGGGTCATTATGTAGTAAACCAAGTTTATGCTTGTTTGTGTGTGCGATAGAGGGACCTCAAGCAGAGCTGCGTATAAGCGATAACAAGTGTATTGAAAATGTCAAAGAGTTAGCGTATTTAGGGTCTAAGGTCAATGACAATAACAAAGACAGTGATGAAATAACAAGTCTGATTCTATCAGCCGACGAGTGCTTTGATCTCAGAGGCTCCTAAATTCCACTTGCACATCACGTAGAACCAAAGTTCATTCAAAATGTAATTCAAAAAATTCATCATGTAATTTTAACTACTCGGATGACAGGTCTCTCAGGCGGTATCAAGTTCTAAAACGAGTTTAAATTCCGAACAGAACTAGTTCCACCGCATCTACATATATTATAATTACTACGAGTGATATTATTTAGTAGACGCAAGCTCTCCAGGGTGTTCAGATGTAAACTTGGCGATCCATGTAAAATTATTTTGTCGTACAGAGGCCGATAAGAATATTTTGATAATAAAAAGGGTGCAAGCGGTGCGACCGTCGAAATATATTCTTATTTCTGTTTGAGAACTGCCGTTCTACGTCGCTGTGTTAGGATATATAATTCAAAATATTAAACCGGCCAACGTTTGATAAGTAATCTGAAACGAGGCGTACCCTCCGCGACACGGAACGGTCAGTCGCTGTCGGCAATCTGAACGAAACAACGGCCATGTCTCAAACTAATGGAGCTGTTCTTAATGGAAAGAAAAATGTCGTCGATATGAACAAACTACCCGAACTGCGAACTGAATTAGGACAAGGAATCGATTTACTCACCACTTCTACGTAAGTTTTATTAAAACATTCTTACTTTTTGGTGTTCAAAAATATTTACATTTAAATTACAAATAATAAAATGCTGCTCAGTTTTTCACCACTAAAATACTGATGTGACTTTCTTCACGTTTGCTTTCATTCTTTTGTGAATCTTTAGCCATCACTGAATTGTCTGTCCACACAATATACGCACGTATGCGCGAGTGGTGATGGTGTGAGGATAAGTGATGCAGGAACGGGAAGAAATCCTGACTATTTATAGATCTAATCAATGACAACATTGGGTTTGATTTTGGGGAGTAACGTTGAAGTTTGTAGAAAAAATAGTATCTATCATTTATCAAATTATTTATCAATTATTTTAGGACATTATAATTATTATTATAAAAATAACATCACTTTTAGAAATCTTTCTGTTCACACAAAAAATATTATTATTCGTCTCGCCCTTGATTTAGAGCCCTTAATTTATGATTTAGTTTTATATGAAAGCTGAATTTTCTCGAGGTGTAAAAATACTACATATTAAATTTTATTGCAATTTCGGGCGTCATTAATTTCTAATAGTCGTATGAATTGTGATTAAATTATTTATTATGAATAATAGATAATAGATACGAGAAGAACTAGATCACAGTATTTTATAATCCTTTGTTTTGTCAGTAATTCCGTACAGTAAGTGCCGGTTGTGCGATCAGTAGTAACTTTTTACTATAGTAAAAAAAGTTTACTAAAGTAAATTAGTAAAGTAAGTTAGTAATAAAAATTTTACATCCCGTAGTGAACTCATTTTACTTTGCAATATCCGATAGTAATAACGAGAATCGATCGTTAAATATGGCGGACTTTTCACAGCTGTTCCAAAAGTCATCTGACACATTGATACTTTAAAAGTAGCAGTATGCGACAATAAATTAATCATTCGATATCCCGCTATTTTAGCGATGAGAGTTCGTTCGCTGATGATCTCGTTGTTTAATATACATTATTACGCATAATACGAAAAAATGTCACCGCAAAATAGAGCCACAATTATTTCTCACACCTATACACATCTCCACCTATGCTTTGACAATAGTAAATTTAACGTTCGAACAACCTGCAAACGATTTTAACCACGGGCGTTAGTAAAAAGTTACTAATGATCACACAACATGAGTTGGTAATGTATTTTTATATTTTAGGGCAAGGGATTTAAGTATGTCTTTTTTTATGTATGAAATAAGTAAGGTGACGTTTATGACTTATTTTGTTGCCAAATCAAATTGGAATGTTAATGCGACGATCAATTTTGGTAGCACATAGCTTAATAGTACATAATTAACATTTTGTTTGATTTCAAATCGAAGAATTAATTAAGTTGGATGTTCACTTTCGCCTATGTATACTAACAAACGTGTTTTCAGTCACCTTTCGCATTTTTGACGATTTCACATTTGTACGTTTGTCTTTGCGCGTATATTCCAATTTTCACTACCAACTACATTTTTAAACTTATCTCGAATTTCGAATTTACACAGCACGTATTTTCCAAGTTTTATTTTAAGTTAAGACATTTTTTCCTCCTTTCTTGGTTCCTCTGGCATTTCATTGAGAATCTTCATTGCATTGTACATCATAGATTTATGAAAGTTGGTCTTTTTGCCGAATGGCACTCTCATTCTACGTCGTACTCTTGTTGCTCGTCCTCATGTTAACTTCCATCAATTTGATTTAAAAAAACTACCATAACATTAATATTTATTATCTATTTGAACGTCATCATAGTAAGTTCTTTTAACATTGTACTGATCCCGAGTATATCTATTTATTCTTAATATTATTCTCGTAGCTTTATTTTGCAGTACCTATTTATTAATAAATATTGCGTTTCTTCTTCACTAGCCAAAAATAAAATGCTGCTACTCCTGTTTATACGAGAAACAATAATATAGCAGTCTACTATTTTACATAATGCCGTACTAATAAATCCCAAACAAACTAGAAAGATGTGCAGAAAAATCTATCTATTGAATAGTATTTAGTTAGCACAATCTGGAACTACATGTTAACTACAATGAATAAGATTCCGAAAAATTTTAGATTTATAAAAGCAGCATTTTGTAAATAATAATCTGTTAATCCATTGTTACTTAATGAATCATCTAAACCAAAAGTGACATATTTTTAGCAATCTTTTTAGTCACGTATCTTATTTTGTGAAAAGTTAATCTAGAATCCATCATGTCAATACAATTATTTTATAACAAATTTTAAAAAAATCGGTTGTATAATATAAATTATTAACATTTTTCCATTTTATAGACTCTTTGTAATATATTTTGATATTAGTTTTTCTAAAACTTGTTTGTGGGTTATAAATCTACGTCTGTGACGCAGCCACGAGTAAGCAATAATATAAGTAACAATATTGATATCTTGTTTTCGTTCATGTAATAAAACACAAAGATACGTCATCCCTCGATAGATAATATGTCAGTAGTTTGAATGATAACATTTAAAAAAATTATTATGTGTTATCGGAAATATTTATTCATTAAACATCTACAGAAGGCCGCTGATAGATACACGATATTTATTAATTATTATAATTAAAAATACTATACATTATTGTGTATTATATGTATATAATGTGCGCACTATATATGTTTTTTTTAATACTAAGAGTTATTAATATGGCCAAGGAGGCCACTCTTTCCGGAGTTTTCCCTCATCAATTACAGACTTAATATCAGTGGCGTGCAGTAGGTATAGATTTAGGTTATGCTGTTACCAATGATATTATACAATCATATATAATATATGTAATACAAATTGTCATTGGACAAAATAAATCCGTCGTTTATACGACCCATCATGTAGTTATTTATAATTTATTTGAGAGCCATCTACTTTGTTCTTATCTTTGTTGTTTGAGTAAACCGATAGAAGACGCCAGAATTAACAATTCATTTTTATTACATTTTTGGACACATTGATACAAATAATGGAACGATAGATGTATTAATTAATTAATTAAGTGTGAAAATTTGTCGTCAAAAATAATGTCGCTGTAGCATAGTTGAATAATGCACCTTTCCCGGTTTGGGAAGAGATCCAGGTTCGAATCCCGGTGGCGCAACAACAATATTTTTCGATAAAATTGATTTAAGTTAATTAGTATTTAATGATTTTTTCAGTTGCAACTGGACTAATTATCTAGAACAAAGTGAATACCTAAAACAAACTAGGATTTTTCAAGAAAGAATGAATATTAAAGAAGACAAGACAAGACACAAATATTCATACTTCTTATATACAGCACATTTTTATAGTTACACCAATTTTAATTTCGTACGTTAACCTATGCTACCATGAAAGGAACATGTTGGTGTCATGCGCGGTAATTTCAGCAAACATGTTTTGTTTCAATTTCACTTCACGGTCACAGTATGTTTTATTTCATTTTCGGCTTCACGGCATCATGCAAATTATTTGTATAGGGACGTTACTACATAAAATCATTTTAAACATGCTCATTAATTATGGAGATTTATGATATCATACTTAAAAGTTGAAAAAAAAAAGCTTGTTTACAACGAGTGACGTCTTGCGTACATTCAAAAATATCCTACTTGACGTGTCAGTTTTGATGCCAAAACGTTGCGTCATTCTTCGACATTTTAAACGTTTCAAAAAGCGTTAACTTCATAATTTATTTATGTAAAATAAATATGTCACTAAAGAAAAGTTAATGACAAATTTGTTTCCGAAAAAACTCAGCTGCCGCAGGGACTCGAACCCGGGATTTTTGTATTGATATGATTGATATGTTCATCAAATTTGTTATTTTAATATGTTCTGAAGAATCATCATCATTAAAAGGTGAAATAAATATCGTTAATCGTGATAACTTTCCATTAAAACTCCCCATCTCTTAGATTTATGAATTGAATTTATGGTTTTTTAAAATACGACCGAATTTGTATTTGTTATTTTTGCAATAAACGTTATCTACACGTGTTTTGAATTAATGGAGTGTTTTCAAAAAAATACAGTACCTAGGTTATCTGCGATACATACGTAATTGTGCGTTTTTAGAAAAAAGACGCAGATAAGTAGGGTTCTTTAAAATAGCAATAAAATTAGTTATAAATATAAATACGATAATGTATTTGTACATATCACCATACACATACACACATGCGCGAGAAAGCGACGCGATGATAGCACACAGCACTTAGAGTCAGTCTGCGCCAGCTCCTGGTGTGATTGCATGAGACGTGCTAAAATATTAATCACATTATGACACAATATTTGATCATTAATAAAGTGCATTTTTATTTCCAGATATACGTACGAATCTTTATTGGAAACTGCAAATTTCCTTCTAGATAGAATATCAATTCGACCATCCATCGGCATAATATGCGGTTCCGGAATGAGTATGTCCAATTTGACTATTTATTTGAATATAATATATGATATAACAAGGTATATTTCTTTTGTTTCTCGAAAAATGTCATTTGTCCCCTGAATACTTAATCATGAAACAATAACAAAACAATCTTGTTCACGAAGAAGTGCTTTCATTGATAACCTTTACTATCTAACATTACCGTTAATGGGATTATATTTATTTTAGCTTTTAGAATGTACATATACACTAGCAATACTGTTCCCTAAATTAATATTACGTATTCTGCTGTATACTAGGCTTATTGTACGAATACGAAACAATTATTAATTAAACAATGTTATTAATGTAGACAGAAGTTATAATCAAAAACAAAATAAATATATTAATAAAGAGGTAAGTTAAACGAATTTAATAGTAAACAATGAGAGTTTGTAATCATTAATATAAGAGGTGATATGTGACATGATTTTTATGGGTATTACAACAAAACTTACAAAAAATGTACAGCGCTATTTAATATGTATGCGATGAGCCAGATATACTTATTTTTGTACTGGATCGCTATCAAAGGAATAGCCTTACACAGCTTTAAGGAATAACATTACAAAAACAAATACATACCTAGAATTAATTCAGTATTAAATTTATTTGAGCCTCATAATTTACTAAAGAATTTGAAAGAAATTAATAACTCTAGAACAAACATTCACTAATTGTAAACTGCCAAAAGACAGGTTTTTTGGCGGTTTGGTTTCAATGCCATTCAAATTACGAACAGGTTTCCATGGAAATTTAGATGTAGTTGATGGTACAGTGACTTTTAGCGAATGTTATGACGCGGATGTCACTTCTTCTAAAATTTTCTTTATACTCTTGTTTTCCGCAATCCTCGCGGATATGCTTTACAAACGAGGGTATTTTTATTGAAATCTATACCTGTTTTCTTTATTTTTCGAAAACATGTATTAAAACCAGTATGCAGTTGTAGAATAAAATAATTTATTAGTGATTAGCAATCTTTAATGTCTCATTTCTAGGTACACGGGCGGGCCATACAGGCAATGCCTCAATATTATTATTTATTATATTCTAATTACTTTTGAACATTTTAATAAAAACACAATTATCATTAACTAACATTTGTTTCATTCCGACAAAAAATTTTTGAATTCAATTTTGATTTATTAAGTATGCATTAGCCTCGTGGAAAATAAATCCACCTGCCTACAAAATATTTCACAAATAAAGGTACTAAATATCGCTGGTACATTTCTTAAAAAACAGAGTCCATTTTTCGAATTTTCCATGTCGATTGATTTTACGTTCTAGTATATAATAGCGGACCTACCCAGGTTTTTATCTATTTTTTTATATATGGGTAAACTTGACTTAACTGCGAGGATGTTTAAAAAGAAGATTTCATCGTAATAAGCCTTAAACATCTCGAAAAAAAAAATTACTCATTTATTCGATCGACATTATCGACGGAAATAATGGAAATTTTGCGAAAGGGTTAAGATTTTAAAAACGTATTAGTAAGCGTTTAAAATAAATTATTGTTCTGTGTTTATTTATTTATGTAAAATCAAACAGAATCATGTCCCAGTGTTTAACATGTAAGTACGTGTGTTTTTGTTTTTATAAGGTGAACTTTGTTTCGCAAGACAAATTACTGATTACTTAGAAGTTATCATAAATTCAAACAAATGAAAAAAAATTAAAATATTTAACACATAAATTTTTGGATAACAATGTCTAAATATTTTTAAAAGCCTACTCGGTGTTTATTTGCATTGTATTGCTTGGGTTGAGAGCAGAGTGTTAATTAAAATTCAAGATCCCGAATTGTTTTCAGGTCCACTGGCCAATAGCCTCACAGATAAGGTCTACTTCCCTTACGAAGATATTCCAAACTTCCCATTGAGCACGGTCGAAGGGCATATAGGACAACTGGTCTTCGGGTACCTCTCTTCCATCCCTGTAGTCTGCATGCAAGGGAGGTTCCACTATTACGAAGGCTATCCGTTGTGGAAGGTGAGCTTATATTTTTTATTTATTAGAAACTATTTTAAAATAATTGCATTTGATGTCTACTGAAGCTTTGCCTACTACAGTAAAATTTGCAATTTCAAACTGGCACGTTACCAAGATATCAAAGAGGGACATACATACAATTAATACGTAATCATTTCTAACGGTACATTATACTTTTTTTTCTCTCATATAATACGTAATAATTAGAATGGATGGAAAAATCGTCTCTGCACGTAATTTAAATTAAAATCTTTTAAAATTATCCATCAATTACGTATAACCAAATACGTATTCAATTTACCGTAATACACAGTTCTTTATTTTCTTTTGCATTTAAGTTCAATTTTTTATTTACGCCTTGGCTACGAGTACAACCTGTAATCCGAAATTATTGGAAAAGCTTAATAGTTACCCAGAATATTAAAATGCTGAAATCAACTATTACATTTCAATAAATAAAACATAATAATAATCATAATAAGTATAATAGTTCTAATTAAAATGAATGAATACATTTAACTACATGTGACGTGATGTAATAATATTAATAATAATAATGTGTTTATTCTAGAGTGATCAGGTTTTTTTTCAACCCGATTCGCCACAAAGATAATACATATTATATTATACATTAAAGTTACGAAATAAATATAATGTTATGGAAAAGAAAACTAAGGAAAATATTAATAAATAAAAAGTTCACACATATATATAAATATAAACAAAATATAAATACTTCAGTCACGGCCATTGTTGTACATGTAGCTATTCTGTAAGCGTTGCCATTCTCTGGCCAGGGAACCAGCTTTCCATGAGAGCGCCGCTTGCGCCAGAGAGTTGGTGCTGAGCTCTACCCGCAGCTTTACGCCCGCAACTCGATGTCTCAGAAGCGGAACAGTATTCTGTATGAGTACTGAATTCGGAGACAGTTATACGTCACTTGCTTGTAATAAATGTTGTTGAACATTTCCAGTGCTGTATGCCAATAAGGGTGATGAAGTTATTGGGAGTGACCCACTTGATAGCCACCAACGCGGCTGGCGGACTCAATCCGGCCTTCAAGGTGGGAGACATCATGCTGGTCAAGGACCACATCAACCTCATGGGCTTTGCTGGCAACAATCCCCTGCAGGGACCGAATGACGAGAGATTTGGTCCCCGATTTCCTCCGATGAATAAGGCTTACAACAGAGAATTGATCGAAATTGCTAAAGAGGTAATACATTTTATTATTTTTATATTATTTTCGTAATATTATATATTGTCTATTAACCATTTGCACTCCATACTATTTTTGGTATGACATACGCTATTCCCTCATCAATTCCATATCCCGATGTATGGCAGACTTAATATGGTATAAAAAAACGTACAAATTCTATTTAACTAATTAATTCAAAGATCTATTCCCCGCGTTCCCTGGTTCTCCAAAAGGATAGTCTCCAAAAGAACAATATCAAATATCTCTAGAATGAGAATTGGGCATTGCCAGGTAGCCTCACATTTATTCAGTCAGATTGAACTTAATAGATTCCCCAATGTATGAGTGTGGTGCCGAGAAGGAAACCCTTGACCATGTCTTTTTGCCTGTCCATTGCGGATCACAGGTTTTTTTTATAGTAATCTCGTCAATGGTAATTTTCAACTCCCGGTTAACTTATGTCATCTTCTTTCCCTTAACTCGCTACATTTAATCTATATTGTACTTTTTTTCTATAAAATAAAGTTTTAACATGATTAATAGACACAAATCACTCTTAAAGGGTGGATTGCCTATTTATTATATATAAAAGAAGAAGAAGAAGAAAACATACGCTATTTACCAAAGTATTTATGCAAATTCAAGCAGAAATATTAGATTGTATTTATAATTTATTTTTTTTAAATGTAAAGGTAGCAAATAAATGAACATTTAAATGATAAATATTTGATAATGTATGCGTTCGAATAACAGCCGTAACTGTGTAAAAGTGTGTTTATATACCTGAGCGTGTTTATACTCCTAGGTACTAGGACCATTTTTTGAGAAAAAAATATATCTATTGTTTGCGGCGACATATAGTTGCCAACGGAATTATAAAGGAATTTACTATGGCGAACTATTGTCGCCAACATAGTGCAAAGGGTTTTAAAAGGCTACAAAACAGCCTTTTGTCATCTACTGAAAAAAAACAATTTAATATTTAGAATTATTGTTTAATTATTACGCCTCAATTTAAGTGAAATAATTAAAGATTTCGACAGAAACATTAGCTATCTATCAGCGGCGTAACTACGCCAATTCACCCAATGAAATATGAACTAATCATTTTTCAAACCCACATGAAACGTAATTATAAAATTTAGAAAATCATTTTTCGTATTACGAAAACACAAAAACATTAAGGAACTATACAATTGTACCCTGTTAATACGTTGGGCTAGAAACCGGGCCATTGTCGTAAGACGAAAATCTCAAAAACACATTTACGTTTGAAAAAAAAAATTAAGCCGCTGAAAAAGTAAAATTATTTAGGTAATCAGTAAATAAACACTACACTATAGATCGTCGATCTTTGTAGGATATTATATGTAAAGTGAAGAACTCAATACCTGGCAGGGCCCTAATAACTGGCAGGGCATCTATAAAAACTGTCTTATAAACCTTCATATTACAATTTGTTTCATAACACTGTCTTCATTTGTAAATTGGACTTTGTGGCACCATATTACTTCCACAAGTTGACATAGTCCAAGCAGTAAACTCAATATAGCAGCAGTTTTGTAAAAGAGTGATTGTGTTTTAGTGAAATCTTCACCAAATCTTAAGAAATAATGTAAGAATATCATGTTTTTATTATTTTTTTAATCTGTGTTTTATGTAGCAATATATATTTATTTAATTGTTTGTTTTTAGTAATGATGATTGAATAGATAATGTTTTTTCACTAACGCGTCTGCAAGTTGTTCACTTGGTTTTCTTGCCAGTTATTGGTTCCTTGTATGTATGCCAGGTATTGCAGACAAGTGAATTTAGGCTATGCCAGCTGTTGGGTCATAAACTAATAACTTTAATAAAAATAAATGTTATATATGTATTTTTTTTATTACACCGGCATTCAGAAACGTATTGTTTGTTCTTTGGATAAAATTAATATTCATTTTAGTCACCGTGGAAGGTATAACAACCAATGAAGTTTTTTCCCCCTAAAGTGCCAAGTATTGGGTCTTCATTTTGCATTGGGGCTTAATTTTTATAGTTACGTCACTTATATCTTGTCTCCAAATGGCGGCTGTTGAAAAACTTAAAAAAAATAATATTGGAAAATTAAACGAAATATCTGAATCGTGCAAAGCCTGTGCAAGAAGATTTTTTTTAATTTTAAGTTTTCAAATTCCATAAGGTTCAAGTTTTATTAATTACTGGAAAAATTTATTGCAAGATACATTTAAAAATTCTAATTATTTTATACAGGTGTCCAAATCTCTCAATATAGATGACATTGTCCGCGAAGGGGTATACACTTGCCTCGGAGGTCCTAACTTTGAAACTGTCTCTGAACTTGCAATGCTGAAGATGTTGGGTGTCGATGCAGTTGGAATGTCAACAGTTCACGAGGTAATTAAGTGCAAATAGTCGTTATCGTTAATAGATAACAAATTAGTTTAGTCTGGGATGATAAGTGTCTATGATAATCGTTTAATTACCAGGGCTGGGTTTAACTATGATGGCCTTTGGGCCAATACATATTGATAATTTTTTTTTTAAAAATGAAATTAAAAAATGTATTGTATGTAAGTACCTATATACAATCATATAATTTTTGTTTTTTTGTTTTCTTAATTACTTATTTCTTTATAAGGGTGTAAATAACATTTTAGACTCTATTAAACATTTCGAGGTCGTATAATTTTGGAGGCCCTGGGCTTAACCCTTTGACTCTTTAGTAAATCTCCATCGTCAAAATCAATGTCAATTATTTTCAACTGTGACATTTTTAGCATAATCGGTACAAAAAGTTGCCATAATAGTTAATTCACCAACTTATGTTAATATTACGTCGATCGAAAATATTACGATATGGTAGTTAGCAGTGGCGTGTATTAGGCATTTAGGTTATGTTGCTAATTTTTATGCTATAAAAGTACGATGTGTTGTCACAAAATATTGAATATTTTTTATACACACTTTTGAAAGCACGTTTTGTAAACAGTATACCCGTGTGAGTTAAATTCCATTCCTGAAAAAAAATTATGTTATTGTTATTCTTGGGAAACTTTTCAAGATATTAAGTGAAAGGTAGAAATTATTTTACACTATTAAATAATACCACGTTTAAAACGTATTGGAACGCACATATTCAAGTCTGTTTCAAATATATATTTGCGCTGTTTTGCATCTGTTCAAGCGAAGCGTGTATTCAGAACACCACGCGGGCGAATTTATAATTTCTATATTATTCCGCTAGATTAAAATTATTAGGTTCTAGTTGAAACAGGTGACGTTGAATTATTTATGCGTGGACCTACATATTTAATATATATTATATCTTAAATACTAATTAAATGTATTAATTAGAAAGATATACATATAAAATCAATTTTATCGAAAAATATTGTATAAATATTAGATATCTCATAGAGACGAAGCTATTTTTATTATATTAATTGGAAGATATATAGAAATAAATGAATCCATTAAATACAATAAAAATAGCTTCGTCTCTATGAGATATCTGATATTTATTTATTAACAGTTCCTCTGTAGGTACAAATCCAGTAATTGTGTGTTCTTGGACATATTCAAATATTGATGAAAAATGTTCGGGATTCGAACCTGGACTTTCCAAACCGGAGAAGGTGCATTATCTAACTATGCTACAGCGACATTATTTTTGACAACAAATTTTCAAACCTATATGTTACACTTTTTTAAATTAATACATCTATCATTTCATTATTTGAAAGCCATCTGCTTTACACATATTTTTTGATAAAATTGATTTTGTATGCATATCTTTTTAATTTAATTAGTATTTGAAATATCACAGACCTATGTTCTGAATAATTACAACTTCACTATAAGAATGTGTTCTTCTAATAATATATGATATCAAATAAATGTGTCAATTAGATTCGTTTCGTAGAAATTATAGATATGCACAGCTAGTTAGGTAGATACAGGCAAAATATGGATGTAAGTGGGCGGATTGGGAAAAACAAATCTAACAACCTTTGAAAGAATGACTATCCGTTTCTAGTCCAAGTATTAGGAGTCCTATAAGCTGAAATAAAATAAAGGATAGTACAGAGTTAAGTACAGAGCGAGCTATCATCCGTTGTCTGTTGTATTTTGTATGTAGAGCAATATTAGCATATGAACTACGACCTCTACGAACAAACTCTCCTAGACACGAAAGCAATGTGTACACGCACTCTGCGAGTGTTCAAGTCATTCTGACAATGAATGACTGCTTGCTCCGCCTTGAGCTTTGTATTGTTCTTTAAGCGAATTTCGAGACAAGTTTCATCCGTGTTTAAACATTTTGAGAGCAGGTCCCGGTATATATTTGATTACCGAATAACATATTATGGTAAATTGAAGAAGCTAGCAAGTAGTTACCGGGATATAAAACATTTTTGTCTTCTTTCCAGGTTATAACAGCTAGACATTGCGACATCACTGTGTTTGCATTTAGTTTGATCACGAATTTATGCGTAACCGACTATCACAGCTCCAGCGAGGCAAATCACGAGGAAGTCATGGACGTGGGTAAATTACAGCAGGCCACCCTAACCAAATTGATATGTAGATTGGTGGAACACATTGATGAAATTATTCAAAGCAATAAGAAATAATTAATAGGCGCCTAAAGAGAAAAATATTTATTGAATTTGACATATCTTAAGATCGGTTTTTATAGCCTATTTTTGCAACACTGCGACCATTGAAAGAAATACAATATGTTTCACAAAGAAGTTACAAAATGTCAATCTGATGCTGTTATCGTACATCGTGGGATATACAATACATGTTAATGTGATACATATTTTTAATAAAATAGTGCCATTCATTGTTTTTATTATACTTATATTTTATAATTCTACTTCTTATCTTATTATCTTGGTTAAAATATATGTATTTAATTTTAGAGAATAAAGACAACGTTACACATTTTTATGTGTAGTAAAATGATTATGTATAGCATGTATAAATTCTAAGTAGTTTTTAAAATATTAATATTATTTTTGTACGTCTTTAACTATAAGTTCTAAAAATAAAAACTCTTAAGGGTGGAACGTTTTGCGTTTATTTAATTCTGTCACTGACACTCCAATCAGTTTCTTAATTAATTCCGGAGTTAACTAAGATAGAAATGTAGGGATCAGATTTCAATCAAATTCAGCGCCATCTCGGCCGGCATTGATGCTAGCGACACAGCCCTGCCGGCTGCCTCTACAGATCTGGCTTGATCCTTCAGGGACGATCTCTCTCTCCTGTTTCATCGCTTCGCAACAGCAGGCTTTTAGGCTTTTATAAGACTGTAAATTAAGAGTGAGATTTTTATTGTAGATGAGTTCATGTACCAATTATAATAAAATGATTGTTTGTAAAGTTACATAATAAATGACCAAATCGCATATAAAAATAAAAAAGAGGAAAATCTTTATGCAATTAAATGTAAGATTTTAATAAACAATATAATTAATCATAATTTAATATAGGAAACGATGTCTAGCATTATTGATATAACCGGACTCGGAAGTTTTTTTAGTGGATGATTTGATAAGGAAGATTGATCAGAAATTGATTGTAAAACGGGGTTGGAGGTCGAATTTAGGCCTAAAACAGAGGCGTGGCGCCGCGGTCTAAGAATGGACGTATGGAACGTTCGGAAGAGACAAACCATCTAGCGGGCGAAGAAACGCCCTCACCGCAAGCATTTAAAAATAGATCAGATTGAGAAATTAAGACAGTGCGCTTCAGAAATTGAACGAGTCAGCTAGAGTTTGGAAGAGACCGTAAGGATGGCTATCCTAGAAGAACCCATCAGTTAGCCTCGGACCGAAGTCCGTCATTGAATTCAAGAGAATAGACAGCCACATACAAGAATATTGGCTTCAAAAACTAACACAGTTCGCTTCAGAAATGGACGCGGTTCGTAAGACACAATCCGACAACGGCCCAGTACGAATGTTACAAATAAAATAACAAAGTTTGGAAGATAGTCAACCACAGTCTACATAGTCTGCTACAGAATGTGGGAGAGTTTGGAGAATAGACAGTCACAGTTAGCTCAGAAGCAACCGCCTAGCCAGTTCCAAGCTACCACGGGCAGTCAGATACCGAATCTCTTTGGAAGAGGGCCTCAGCAGAAGATCGGGAAATAAATTAATGTAGAATTAAATTACAGTTAAGTTAACATTAAGGATGGAAATTTGCTTATATACATATGTAGGGACAAAAAAAATTGATTTGTATGTTATCAGTATTTTATATAGTTCACCGGTGTTCCCTCTCATAACCAAAATGTCATAAAGGTATGATACCCGGAAATGAATCGCGGAGCGAATTATTTACACTTATTACAATTATTATACAAGTGTTTTTATGGTACTTCTTTTTGTTTACCGTATAGTAGTCAAAACATTTAGCGTGACCATATTACATACCTGTTCATGGATAAGAAATGAACGTCATAGTATTTTATTTTCATACAGATTTAAAAAAAATCGCAACCTCTAAGTATTTATCATTGCATATAGATTAATTAAGTTACATAAGTGCCTACACTAATAATTCACTAATTCTACAACACTCCCACTTCATTTTCTTTAATTTTATATATATATATATATATATATACTGATTTTTTTTATCTCTATTTTTATTCCTGTCAAATCATAAATAAGAGCACGAAAAAAACTGGCTACTTTAACACAGACTTCAGTCTAGCAAAGTAGCCAGGACAACGCTGTATATATCAGAGGTGGAGTTTATTTCATCCCATACATTAAACATATTATCATGTTATATTATAATATATTCACCTCTGTTATAACAAAAATATGTATGTCAATAAATAAATAAAAATATATAAAAAAATGAATCAATAAAATAAATATAATAAATGAAACAAAATTGTTTCTTGAACATATCTTCACCGGGCAAGCGTACGTTGGACTCCACCATAGATAAGGACTCCACTTTCTTACAACGTAAAATATGAACGTTATCGTAGATTTTCCAGTTAGTTACCATAGACATCTGTCAACGGTCACCACAGAATAAGGATATATTACGATCATATCACGTCACTGTTGCTGTTTTCATATCTATGGCTGTTCGGCATCGTAGTATGGTTTATTTTTTATTTCATAGAAAAGATATATGTTTGTTTGGATAATACTGTTGTTCTGATGTACGGTTATAATTTTTAAGATTTAAGACCATGAAGTGTTTAGTTGAACTGAGACCCAATAGAAAACTTTTACAACCTAACTTTGATGGATATAAGTTATCTTTAGAACCCATACCGACATGGCGACAAGCATTAGAAATTAAAGTTGACCGGGTTTACCCGAGTGATGATCAATATTCTCTAATTCACGCAAAGTTATTCGGCCTCCACAATCATCTAGTAAATGATTCCTGGGCGAATAGCGGGGTGTATTTCGTCGATGAGCAATGGAAAGTAAATAAAGTTGTGCTAAATTCTAATCAGAGTTTACAGGATATTGAACACGTTTATGAAGTACCATCTCACATAGAAAGACAACCCGGTCATTACCACATATCTCTACAGTTCTGTTCCGAGCAATATGTATTATTAGCAGACGGTGCGGGATCTCTGCATATTGTCAAAACTGGAAACAGAAATAGAGCAGGCATAAAATGGGATTGCGTGTTTTCTGATCAGGTTTTAGGATCTGAAATATGTTTCGAGATTGTAGACAGCAGGATAGAATATGAAGAGGGTAAAGAAGTTGTTCACTGTCTCTTGCAACACATTCAACAGAGAGATAAAACATTTGATACAGTTATTGAGTGGGTTTCTTTAAAAAGAGAAAATCATATTTGGAGTGTTGTATCTGTAAAACAATTAAAAGGTCAAGGCAGTTTGCATTATGTGGCTTTAGAACCCAAGGGCCGAGGTTTATATTTGGCCAGCGATCATTCCTTTAATTTTACTAGCGATTTAAATAGTGAAGGAACAGAAGAAGTTGAGATAAGTAAAGAAAAAAATCTTGTTTATACATGGCTCCAGACAGGCGAGGACATTACATTGACACTACAGTTGGACAAGAACTTCAATAAAACTTTGCTTAATGTAGAAACCTCTTCAAAATTTATTGGTTTAGTCTACAATAATGTGGAGTTGTTGAAAGGGGAGCTGCACATGGCCATAGACCACGACTTGACGACGTGGAACATTGACCATAATGGGAAGTTAGATGTGCTGCTGACGAAGAGTGCATCTGGCGCTATGTGGGCAGACTTCCTGAAAGGAGGAGATCCACATGGGGAGCATGTGATGGACCAGGGGCTAGTGGAGGCAGTGCACCAGCGGCTAGCGCACCTGTGTAGTGATACAGAGGGCGCAGCAGAAGGGGCACCCCCCGCATTCAGTAATCAACAGCTGGAGGAATGCGATGCTGTATCTGAGGAGAACACTTGCTTAGGTGGTTACATTTTATTTATTCACCTTTGCTCATTAGAATGCTTTGTGATTTACATTTAATAAGATAGAATCATGCCATTTCAACAGGTTACCGATATATCCATAGAATACAGCACTAAATAAATTGGGGATATTAGTTTGTATTTCACCACTATTGTGGCCATGTATCTTTGGGATTGTGTTTTAATGAATTAGGATGAGGAGATCTGTAAATTAACCAAATGTCACAATTACATAAAAACTTTTTTTTAAATAAAAAACTATCAAAGAGAAGATGTTACACATGATGTCTCTGACGGAGTAGTACATTAGTCCACATTTGTTTACAAATTCACACATAATATATTTTAAAAAATACTTTTTTTTTTACATGTGTGCATATATTAATTACATACATAAATGTTTGCTTTATTATGTTACAGTAAGGATAGATGCCACTTCTCATAAAGTTACCCATCAAGCTCCGCTGAGCGTCCACCAGGTGGTACTCACAGTGGCATTGACGCCATCCGAGCCTCTCGCTCTCGGTCTGAGGCACGATGTAGACACTTGTGTATGGCAGCCTAGCAAGCTAAGTGACGACGGTCAAGTCTGGCCGGTTAAACACGAGGGCACCTTGCTCGCCTTCGGGTATGTCCAGTCTTCCAAACAACAGAAAAAGTTTACAGTTTGCCCACCCAATATGGAGTACAGTGTAGTGTGCGAAGCGACCAGACACATGTTTGTATATAGAAGCAAGGCTATACCGAGACAAGGATGTGTGTTGAGACAGAGAATAGGGGATGGAGAGAACCGACAGGTGAATATTGGACAACAGCAAGTGATTTCCCTTGACCGAGATGGTGAAGTTTTAGGAATTTGTGCAACAAATGAGACCTTGTATCTCCTTACTGAAAAATTTGTGGTAGCCTTACAGATGACATAATTTTATAACAATTGTTGGGTTATCTTAATTTTAAAAAGAAAAATAAAACAATAAATTTGTTGAAAAATGTTTTAATATTACACAGTTCAAACAGAAAAAACATTATTCAGATACACATTTTTTTCTTCTTCATTTAATAAATATCCTACAGCTCGGTCAAACCCTTAGCACAAAATAATTTAATCTAATATTCTCATCTCTGATAAATTGAATCAAAAGTTTTTTGGAATCATGTAAGCTACTGATTTACACGCCGATTCAATATCACAATATTTATATTGGAAGCCATACTCCACTGTTCTTTTCGGAGTAACCAATTGTCCCTGAGTTAACATTATTGCACGTTCTTTGCCAAGCAAGATGTTCATTATGAATGCAGGTATTGGTAACAAGGCGGGACGACGCAAAGCTGATGCAAAAGCCTACAAAAAGTCCAAAGTGTTACAATCAATAATTAAGCCAGGAAAGATAATTCTCTAACATTTTTGAGATAACAATTATATTAGTTTTCATAAATTTATATTGTTTTTCAATGCCTGATGCAATAATCATTATTGAATTACGGTAAAATATTTTTATTGTGCTCAAAAGTAACATTTTATATCTGTAGATTTTAAATTTTTCTATATTGTAAGTTCACAATATCTGAAAAAATTCTCTTAAAATTAATTTAAAATTATTGTAAAATGTGAATTAATAATTCAAAAATTAAGTAATTGAACATTGTATTATAAAGCTGAATAATCTTGATATTTACTCAGTATATTTATAGTTACTATAAACTAGTGGGAATATTTTTATATTAATTAATTCAAACAGCAACTCGCATATGTATATGTAAATACAAACACAAATGTATAGTTGTTTGAGAAATTAGTATTTTCTGGCATCTTGTTTTGAATGCGAGTAAACCAACCATTTTATTATGGTCCTCTCTATCGAAATACTGATAATAACACTTGTACATCATTGAGGGAGTATGTATTACAATAATGATTTTATAATGCATACCCTAAATGATGTACAACTTACATTTATATATACATATACATAATCAAAATGACCAACTAAAGAAATTCACTTACTTTTGTGAATTGATTATTGGTAGTGGAATCTGGTGCCACACCATTTATCACACCCATTACATTATTGTTCATGCAAAAATAAATCAATTGTATAAGATCATCTATATGAATCCATGGTAAGTACTGCAATCCATTTCCAATTCTGCCTCCAAGACCAAAAAAGTATGGAAGATAGAGATTCTTTATCATTCCTCCTTCTCTGCCGAGTACCACCCCACTACGGATTTTCACCTGTAAGTTTATTTAATGTCTAAAATATTCTAAATAACCAGTATTTTTTTAAACCAGAATTTCCATTTGCTTGTTTCTATATGTATTAAAAAAAATTTAATGGAATAAAATTATTTAGTGCAGATTTTCACGGTTATTTGACATAAAATTACTGTGTAAAATTCTGCCGAGTGTCGAAAGACTGGACACGGGATATTTATAGACTCTTGTATGCTCACATCACACCGAATATCTGAACACCTTAAATGTGCCGAAGGGGTAGCTAATTGGTTCCTGTCTGGATGTTATAATATATTAGATAGTTTATATTTAGTACAAGGCAGATTATACATTAATAACCATATGATATGCTTTTGGAAGCATTCTAAATTTCATGACTACATATATAGTCAAATCATTTGAGGTTGCCAAAACATGCAGTAGATACATATAACAAAATGGAGTTAAATGTATAAATAGACTAATAACATCAAACTTAAATCATTTGAGAGTACAAGTTGCAATCTCAGTAACCTCCATATATTTTTTATTTGGAGAAAAACTGATAGGAGCTTGAAGAACAATATATGTATTAATTAATTAAGAACAATATATGTATTAATAAATAATAATTGCTATATCTGCTTTAAAACACAAAATAAATTCAACAAATTTCAAAAACAAGCTGTTTCCATGCTAGTGGCCATTTAAATATCAACGTAGCGAAAATTGCCATTGGTTAAATCTTAACATAAGTGGTGACGGACAAAATCAACTGATTTTGCAGCTAATACCGATTTTAAATTATCAATTTACATCAAAAAGGGTTTAGTTTGATTGTTAATATATTAACACAATGTATAAAAGTAATGTATGTATGAAGAAAATTGCCTTATAAGTTAGAAAAAAAATAAGAATTGGGGTTTTTATTTTGCAACTAGTTCAGTTTAGCCCTCTTTTGAACATTATCATTAAAACATGCTGTGCACTAGATTTATTAATTAAGTTTATGATTTTAATAATTGTGATCTGGCAGATGAGTTTTTAATGAATCAATCAAAAGTTTTTTTTTACAAGATTATAATAATTACTCTTTTTTTTTAATGTAAGAAAACAAATATTATATATTAATGTGAAAATCTTTTTGTCATCTTATATCTATCTGCGCTTTTATGACAGGGTTAAATGATCTACACTATACATCTTTAGCCACTATTAAGTAATTCTAAGTAGTTCTCGCCTCATCCGCCTTCATACATCTTCTCGTACAAGCTTGCCAATTATTGAGGCTTTAACAGGACCAACCTCCAGTATCTGGTTTACCTGGTCGTGCCAAGTCTTCTGCAGACGTCCTCTATTTCTAATGCTATCAACACTTGCGTCATATATCTTCCTTACCATTCTTTCCTCATTCATCTGTTCCATATGACCAAACCACCTTAGTGATCCTTTCTTAATCTTACTCACTATACTAAGATCAGCTTTACATTCTTTCCTTGTTTCTTCATTCTTTACTCTGTGATAAATGGATTTGTCACACATACGCAATCTCATTTCCACTGCATTCAGTCTACTTTCGTTCCTCTTTTGCCAGTTTCATACATCAGTGTCGGTACCAGGACTCCATTGTATACCACTAGTTTTGCCTCAGTTGACAAGTTCCTATTAGCTATAATTCCATTCAAAGCGCCGTTCACTTTGTTTCCTGCAGTCACTCTCCTTTTGATATCTTTTTCAGCCTTTCCGTTTCTATCAAACATACTTCCCAAATACGCACACTCATCAACTTGTTCCACACATTCATTACATTAGTAGTCAATGGTCTAAAAGAAAATGAAATTATAAATATTGACTAACTGTTCTACACACTCCTGGATTTTTCAACTCTGTTGCATCTTCCCAATGATGGCAAAGTTTGGAGAGAAAGTCATATTCATAGGCAGGCGTGTCTTCATTATAATTTATGTAATCGGACGGCGGATAGATTCCAACACCAGACATTACAATAAACGAGCATGGTTTATCAATGGCTTCATCAATAGCCTTCGCTAAAATACATGTTGTCTTTATTCTGGATTGGTATACACTGTCTTTGAAACTGAAATTTTTAAAGAATATTTCAAACATCTATCCACAACTAACCAGCGTTCATTCATAATTTTTCTATAATATTCACTGGGGTGGAATTGTGAGTCCTCTATAAAACATTTTTAGCCGAGGATATTGTTAAAATTTGGACCTAAATAAAAACTGTTTTCATTGAGTTATGCATACATACTTTTATTTTAAATAGTTGGAAAAATCTTTTTATATAGGTATATCATCTGACTTTTTAACCAATAAAATAGTTATAAATTAATATAATTAAAATATTTTTAAGACCATTCCTGATTTATTGCTGTGAAAGCTCAAAATTACTTCGAGTCACAGTTTTGGAGCAACAAATATGAAAATATAATTTATCAATGAGTTTATCAATTTAATAAATAATGCATTTTGTTTAAATAAAAGGTATTTTATGAAAAATATTTTTTCTATTGTCAAAATTGAAATATGCAGTATCAAAGTATCATTTTAAAGTGTAAATACAATACAATACAGTCAATTTTTATTAATGTTAACATTCTACCTGAATGTGGAACCTTTCTTTTGCCCTGTTATGGGAATTCTCATAGAAAAAAAAAAAAAATTATCAATGAAAGTTTAAATATAAGTACATAAAATAATCTCTTTAATTAAAATGAGAAATTGTCTTTATAGAGGCTAAAAACAATTTACAATACAAGTAGTGTGGAACTATTTGGATGGGAGATAAGGGAGTTGTAGAAAAAAAGCCAACTGCCACGAGAATCTGCACACAGATTTATTACAAAGGTTATTCTCAAGAAATTCTGAAATTATCTGTCCACTAGTGAGTGATAAGCTCAAAATCACAAATTGTGAATCAGTCACTAAGATAGACATAGTACAATATCAAATTTATAAACATTCTTGAATAAATAGATAAATTCAGGTCACTGTAAGTGATTACTTACAGGTTAAATTAAATTACTTGTGTTTTTTGTCTGAAAATATGAGTTGAACTTGTGAAATGAACTTCTTGTCTGAATTGAGCAGATTTTACCAAAATATTTTTATATGGTATTTCATTGCACAACATGAACATATTATATGACCATGCCTGTAAAGTGTTGTAATGTGCACAGGAAATGAACTATGAACTGAATTTGGTTTATAATTTTATTTCAGTTTACTAGTTTTGGGATTTTTTTATTTTTATTTATTTTAATAATAGAAAATATAATACATTTTTAGAATAATCATATATATATATTTCTTTTAACATTTATTTCTTATCTATGAGAGTAAGACTCGTGTATAGAGAAGGAATATATATGAGAGTTTATGTTTCAGTTAGTCTGTGTACATATTTTTTTATACTTCAGATACAAATTTATAATAGTCTTTGATTTTTCTAATTGTGATGGGGAGATTGTTAAAAAATTTGAAGCCTTGATAAATATAGTGATTTTGGGTTACGGTATATATAAAAAAATCCCAAAAACCTATAAAATAAATTATTATGAATAAAATAGTATTGAAATAATGGTGATATGGCATAGTTTTCAATCACCAATAACAATCAGAGTAGCAATGTATTCTTCACTACAATTCGCCATATAGGTACAACAAACTCAATGTGCCTAAAACTGAAGATCTGATATATTCAGTAATGACAACTGATATGAAAGGTTCCAGAACAAAATATATTTAATTATCAAGGAAGATGTTTCTGCAAATTAATGCATTTAAAAACTATATTAAATCTATCATGCCCTAAATAGATATTATATATTTAAAAATGTTACCTTTCATTCCATCTTTTAGAAAAATCAAGCACATTTTGACCAGCTAAATTGATCACAGAAGCTGTTCTTTTAGGCAAACCGTGTCGAGATACATAATCCCAAGTAATGCCATTTTTCAAAGGTTTACGTGACACAATAGTTACTTCGTAGCCATTCCATTTAAGAAAATGTGCTAATTGTTTACCTATAAATCCAGTTCCTCCACCTAACAAAACATTTAATAATAATGCACCAAAACAATAGTTATTGTATCATAATATATTAATTACTTAGCAATGTTAAAAGTTACATAATTGTAGAGTAAATCCTTGAAAAGGAAAGCTCAGATAACAAATAAAAATAACATGTTTCATACTTGCCTATCAATACACGCTGTGCCATTTCAAAACAAATTTCACATCAGAACTAAGCCAATGACGAACTTTTCTGTTTTGAACAAACCGGAGGAGGAAATGCACAACACAGAAACGTCAAAATATAATCGAACTCTTTTATTTTTCTATTTATGATACCATAACAAAATTTAACAACTATTTTAATATTATTGCGTAAGGACATACGTCAACAGTCGTACTTAAAGAAAGAAGAAAGTTTGAATTTAACTGTCAAAATTACAATCTTCTGTCATCGAAATTAGAGGGAACGTAATAGTGTTTCTAGAGTAATTCGATTAATTGCTGATGCTCTGTCGATTAAAAAAATATTTTTTTTGTGTAGCTTTTCTTTTTAAAAAATGACTTTATTGAAAAGCACGCTGTAAAGTTTTTAGAAACAGTTTAATTTAGAAATTTTATTATTTTCAAATATGATTACTCTGTACTTTTCGGATGGGAAGGCATTTGTTTGGAACGCTGAAGGTTAAAACATTTTTTTTATTTGTTCTTTGAATATATTTTATAATGGCTTGTAAACTACTCCTGTCTTTGCTTGAAATTCCAAAAAAAATGTTTGTTTATCTCTTTTCACAAGTAATATATATGCGAACGAAAATGCATGACAGAAACGCTTACTAATCTCCAACCATGAACCACCTTCTACTTCATTTACTAATGTTGACTAGGTGTTAAAGTCCTGGTGTTATACATAGTTCTGTACAAAGTGGAAATATAGACCCTGACAACTAAGGAAAAGAACAACCTCAACGACTTCGAAATGTGGTGTTGGCGTCGCATACCACATTACCGTGGACTTTGAAACAAACTAAAAAAAAGCTCTCCACAACATGCAGGAAAAGAATTCTTTCATACTTTGCGCATATTGCTAGAAGAAATGGAGTTAGCTTGGAAAAATTGGTGATTACGGAATGTACAAGGACGGAGGGCGAGAGGTCCATCTCCAAAAAGATGGACAGGCTAAGTTGGAGACATGATCGGAGCCTCACTACATGTCACCTAAACATGCCCATTAAACAAGACCCAAGATCGCAAAGAGTGGAGACAAGCAGTTTGCGCTGTAGAAGCAGAATAAAGGATCACGACGCTCCATCTTAAGCATATCAACTGAGAGAGAGACTTGAAAAGTATGGATATTACCTTTATTATTAGAGAACCTACCTCTATCCCTCCGATTTCATCTTTAGTGTGCTTGGCTTCAATAGCTTGAATAAAATGGGGAATATATTTTTGATTACACTTCCTTAGACTAATATACAAAGTATTGGGAAACTCCATATTTTTGTATAATATTAGTCTTTACGATCCTAATAATTTTCTGAGGCAAAGCCGGGTTATTTTATCTTTTGGTATACAGAACCAACCTGCCTATGGTCATGCCTATTGCAAGAGTAGTTATAGTATTAATAAACTTCATCTCTTTGAATACTGACAGTATATTTCATGTGGGGTTATACATAAAAATCTGAGTTTATTCCTTAGCTGAAATGAATTTCTACAATGTTTACAGAGACAGTGGCCATGGCCGCGCAGAAGCCACCTCAGACACCCACAAGGCCTATCATTTCAGATAGTTATTATTTAAAAAGGCAGTGAACAGTAATATTCTGGCATGGCGTAATTTATTTATCTGACACATCTTGTATCTTTGATTTGTGTAGCGACACCAACCAGTGACCTTACTTCAAGCTCTAAATACAATTTTTTTTCTGGTAGGCTCGGAGTTAATAAGGATACCACTGTTTAGAGCCTTGAGCTTCTAAGGAAATCATTTCTGATCGCTTATATAGTCGCAAGCTACGTATGGAAAACTTCTAGGTTTTATTTATGGATTTCTATATTTTTATGCTGCTGTTACTGCTACGCATTAACAAAGACATTATATTGAAGAGTATTTGTATAATTTGCAGATTGGATGAAAATACGAATGGCTCACAGAATAATTGGCGAATTGATTGGCGCCATTGCTTCATTTCCCCGTCATCAAGGATTTCAAGGTATGATATCCTCCTTCCCTGTACAAAATGTAAAAAAAATACTAACACCTTGACTGCGGAGATGAAAAGACCTCAAGAATATTTATTTAGAATAACGTAATACAAAATTACCCTGAGATACGTCATCTCATCAGCATTACTAGTAGTGAATCAATGCTGCACAGCCCAAACACCAGTAAGTCCTCCTCCTCCTCCTCCCTGCCCGACAAGTGTGTGGCAGTGCTACTGAATTTTGAGTATTTTAGTTATTTATTTTTTATTACTGTGAAATCGTCACCGTTATTGCTTTTATCTTGCATTTATCTTCTGTCATTTTTGATATTATTTTTAATTCATAATCATTTCCATCAAGTTTTATTTTTCAGGATTTCCATTGGCCTTGATGACAGAAGAGGCAGCATTACTCGTGGAGGAAGGTTTTTGTAAACTCGTTGAATCAACCGATTTGCATGTGAAACCAGATGAGAATATTATTAATTTAGCTGAAGAGACTGAAAAAAGGTTTGCAATTTTGATTAACAATCAAATTTGTATGTATTTAATCTTATGAAATATATTTTTCATAAAAACTATTATTAATTCAATTACATACAATGTTTTATTTCATGCTTTTTTGTAACATGTTATAATATATCATATTTTTTTAACATAAATCTTACAGAAAATACATACATATATACATTTACATAAAACATACATATAGGTAACACTATTAATAATTAATAATTTTTAGATTGTATTCAGAACAAGTGGAATGCATGAAAGAAAAACGTGTGGAACAAATTTCTTCACGATTAGACATGATTATTGCCGGCAAACAGAAGAAATTGGCAGCGCAAGGGAAAACTTTAGGTAAGTTTAAACATTATTTGTCTTTTGATCATTATTTTTTATATTTTAAAATTTTCCATTGTTATTAATACAACATTGTTTATTTCAACTCAGAGATGGCAGACAACGTAGAAATACTACATATATGCAGAAAGGGGAGAAAATTAGACATTCTAGAAAATATAGAAATTAAAAATAAAAAATCAATAATAATGTACTTAACATACAAACACCCCGTATTACATCTCCTCTCCTGTCCGTATTAGCCCCGCCCACAACCACTTTCACTTTTCACCGAAACCCTTTTCTCCCCAACTCCGCTCTCATACCGCGCCCACCCATGTGGTAGATAAAATATCTTCTAGTTTCATGTTTTAGTTTATTATTGAAGATGACGTAGTAAGCATTGAAAACGTTTTAATTTTAATTAAAGTGTAGTGTGAAGTAAATGACGTGTTATATTTAATTAATTAATTAATTTTACAAAAGTTAATTATTATTTACATCAATAAATACTGTTAAGTAAAAAATCTGAAAAAGTAATACATATGTGGAAATTGATTTAGTTTCTTTTTTTCGTATTTATGTTTCAGAATGTAATCGAGACAGCATGCTTCAAGAGGAAATACATAAAATACAGCCACTCAGTATTGGGAACACTTTAGTCCAAATTCCCACCGAACATCCATGGCCACAAGGTAGTTATTAACACAGTGAGACCTTTCTGTTGTTCTTTCATTTGTTTTTAATATGAATCTTGACACAAGATTTATATCCTAACACATCCATACACCTTCTTACACCAATATCAAAATTATCTCATTTTTGCAGGTACAAGAGATGTTAATATCAGTGAACTTGTCCCATGTGTAAATTCAGATGTGGGGCGGATGCGATATGCAGTTTTTAAAGATTTATGGAAGAAAGGGCACCACATAACTGCCGGTACCAAATTTGGCGGAGACTTTTTGGTTTATCCAGGTTTGGAAATTAATTTACTTATTTGAATTATAAAATTTTAATGCAATGTAACATGCTCTTGTGAAAAATGATACTTGGTTAATATGAAGTTACATAAAAAATATTGTAAAAAAAACATTTTAAATATTACAAATAAAATCACATTTTTTTACAATTTTTTGTGAGTTTTGATTTTGATCGATGTTCAACTCGTTTCGAGTGAGTCATGTAGTACGAGGCGCATTTTTTATGTAAGTACCATTGCTGGATATTCCCGGTGTAGCGCTGCGGTTGCGATGTCGCGCATGCGCAATAGTTTATTTCGTCTGTTGACTCACCACATGACACATTGACATTCACATAGTGTGGCATTCTTGTAATGTGTGGTTGAAATATTCAAGACAATAGATCAGCCTGCCGACTGTGAGATACAGTCTGTGATTCGTTTCGCTAATGCACAAAACATGAAACCAGCTGGCATTCATCGCCGAGTGTGTGAGGTGTATGGTGAAAGTGCATTGACGGATGGAATGGTGAGGAAATGGGTTTGAATGTTCAATGAAGGTCGTCGACGTGTGCATGACGAACCGCAGAGCAGCCGATCGTTTGTCGTCACAGATGACTTGGGCAAATCCGAGGCGGGATCGTTCTATAACGAAGGTATACAAAAATTGGTGCCCCGTTATGACAAGTCCCTTAATAATGGTGGCGACTATGTTGAGAAGTAGTTTAAGATGTGTAGCATTCAAAGAAAGTAAAGTATTGTAAAAATAATGTTTCTTTAAAAAAAAAATCCGGCACTTGGAAAACACGCCTTGTACAATATGAGATTAAAAATAAATAACATCTATCAACAAGAAAAGCGTCCTCTAAATACACATTTTATATATTTAATTGTTATTCATTTTATTTTCCAGGAGATCCTGCAAAATTTCATGCAATGTATATTATCAAGTGTTTCTGTAACCCAGAAGAAGAATTACAGTTATCAAGTATTGTAGCTTTTGGCAGACTGGGTGTCTCTGTTAATAAACTCACAGTGTACGCTTTCTTAAATAGTGAAAATGAAGTAATTTATCAATCTTTACAATGGCATGAAACCATACATTAAAACTATAATATCATGTTCATTGTGATTGTGTAATGTTGGGATTTCTAGGATTTTGTATGTTGTAAGAAAATTGTATGTATATTTTTATGTCTTTATTTTGTCTTTTAAATTATGTCATGAACACATGATATTCTATGTACAGTAGCGATGGTAAACTGTTATTTAAACCATTTTTGTGATTGTAATTGTTTGATTTTAACTGTTCTATTTTTGTTAGGTTCAAATTAAAAAAATTGTTGGTCGAGTAACCAGTGTAATAATAGCTTCCTTAAAATTGTATTTTACTTTATTTTTTTTTAGTTTTCTTGTTTCCTAGTAATTCTTCTAGATAGGCTGCTTTTTGCTTTCCAATCGGTGTTTTCCACCAAAACTGTTCAGCGGCTTCATCCTCCTCTTTATACACTGGTTCATGTTTACTCAGGGCGAGAATCAGCTCCTTGGCGGTCAATGGAATCACGCGGAGTTGTAACATTCTTTTTGTTGTTATTACACTCTTTATAACTTTAAGAATTTCACCTGCAAAAGTATTAAGGACAAATTGTATCTCAAGTCCAATAAAATAAATTATATTATACCAATCACTGTTGGTAAATATTTTGACTCATTGCTAGATAACTTATATAATATACATTTGCAGTAACATGTAAAAGCAGTTTTGATTTTGAAAACATTTTAATAATAAACTTACCCACAGTATATCCGTCTGATAACTTGGCAATAGCTGATATTTCAAACAGAGGTCCTATACCACTGTACTGTCTTAGTTGTGATTTCCACAAGTATGAAACAGTGCCGTAATCTGGTCGAGGAATCATAATGTACTTTTGAAAAGCTTGCTGCAAAGATTTTGGGTCAGCATCCCACGGGACACACGATGTCCCCACTACTAGTATCCTATCTTCCGCTGTTATTCCTGTAGAAATATAAAATGATTATTTTATTTTATACAAGCTGCATATGTGAATATTAATTATTTGTAATAGCCTGTAGACATAAATAAAATGATGGGAATCAAAAAATACTAATTTGAATCGAGTTAATTTAAGAAAAATCCTTACACCTGGAGAATTATAATAATTCTGTTAGTCCAAAATATGGTTAGACGTGTCGGCATGAAATTATGTCAGTTGACATGCTCATCATGGCATCAAAATATGGCATGTAAGCATTTTGTAATTACATATTGTGATATCTTGTACGTGTATACTTCATCATACCTTTGATTAGTTTAGGTATATCCTTTTTTAGACGCTTAGGATCTGTTGTATCTGTTTTTGGTACTTTTTTAAGAAATGGTTTCTCTGCGTCATCTATAAATATGATAGCTGGTTGTAATAACCTGGAAACTTTATAGACTAAATGTGTTAGCATTATCAATCCAGGTTTTCCAGGATACTTCCCTACTAAATTTCCCGGAGACAAATCAAAGAGTACTCCACCGATTTCAGTGCAAATTGCATGTACCAACATTTTCTTTCCACTGCCACGAGGTCCTAAAAATAAATAAATTGTAATACGTAAACGGATTTTCTTTCAAAACATCCATCAACTTGATTTTCAGATTAATGCTCCAACTTACTGTGGCAGTGCTGCATGACTCCATGCAGCCTTCGTTTTATTTTAAAATCAGTTCAGTCTATAGTCGGTTAAACACTTAATGCAATGTATTTCGAGCCAAAAGTTTGATAGCATTAATTGGTTGTTAGGTTTTACTATGGTAAAATAAATCCAAAATTTTGTTTGATAATTAATTATGGTGTTTTAAAATAAACCAAAACATGACAAAATTTATGATTTTCAATCATTACAAACTGTAGACATCCTTTTGTATCTGAACCCTGAACAACTCTGGAGACTGTAAACCATAAATCCGGCAGAATTGGTTTGGATTGGAATGCCATACCAATTGTATCTCATGTAACAAAATGATGGGAATATTCAGAAAGCTTAAGAAAAAACTAATAAAGTCATTGATATTCATATTCTTGTGTAGTGCAAAGTCGTTGAGGATTAAAGAGAAAGAGAGAAAAAAGATTGACACTTTAAAACTAACCTGTAAAACCAATTTGGATTCATGGAAAAAGTTAGCACGCAAGATGCTATCGCAAAAATAATTTCAATAATTAACAAACACGTAGATGACAGTGACAAATGCATTGGCATATTTATAGACCTTAAGAAAGCCTTTGATAGCATATCACACAAGAAACTACATAATAAACTTAAAAACATTGGCCTTGATGACAATGTTTTATCATGGCTAATAAGTTATCTAACACACTGAAAACAAAATGTAAAAATAAATGGACATAATAGTACACCTGAAACCACTGACTTTGGCATACCACAAGGTACAGTACTTGGACCATTGTTATTTATTATATACTCTAATGATATATTTAAACTCAAATTACATGGTAAAATAATATCTTATGCAGACGATACAGTACTAATAATTAATGAAAAAATTTGGACTGACGCTAATATATCGGCAAATGAGGATATTAATACCATAAAAAAGTGGACGGATGATAACTTACTATCAATTAATACCGATAAAACATACTTTCTATGATTTGCTATTCAATAGAAACAAAACACCGAAATTCATATTAAAATTCACACCAAAGACTACTCGAGAAAACTCTTGTGACCAATGTTCATCAATTGAAGAAAAAGACTGTATCAAGTACCTTGGAATCATAATAGATAACAATCTCAGATGGAAAGAACATATTACTAATCTCACAAACAAAATAAGGAAAACTGCCTACATATTTTTTAGACTCTGAAACATCTTATCACTTACATATCTGAAAATAATATATTACGCGTTTGTACAGTCACATTTGCAATACGGTATTATTGGATGGAGAGGTGCATATAAAACTTTAATGTCACAATTAGAAATCACTCAAAAAATGATAATAAAAATTATTCTAAAAAAAAAAAGACTATCCAAGTATGTATACAACTTTTCACAGATTTTAAAGTACCAAAAATAGTAGACATATACAAAAAAAATTCAAATTTTCGAAATAAAAAATCAATTAAATTTTAGAAGCGAATTCCGATCTACAAGATAAAGAGATCAAATTGATATCCCAAAACTAAAATATACCGCAACTCAAAATCAATATAGTTATTAAGGCATCAAATTTTTTAACAATCTCCCCATCACAATCAGAAAAATTACGGACTATCATAAATTTGTAACTGAAGTAAAAAAAATATGTACACAGACTAATTGAAACATAAATTAACTCGTATATATACATGAGTCTTACTCTCATAGAGAAGAAACAAATGTTAAAATATATATATATCCACTGATTATTCAAATTATATTATATTTTTAATATTAATAAAAAAATATGTATATATATTTTTGGAGATGGTGCTTCTTATATTGCCAGGCGAATAAATTCCTCTAAGAGTTTCAAATTGAGACATGACTTCTGTATAACAACTGTATATCTACAACAAATTAATTGTTTGGACAGTTCTCACGACAAAATGAAAGTTTTTTTGTATTTGAAAGATACTCTCAGAAGCACTGGAAAGACTCAGTGGAGAAGAAAATATTTTGAGAACTTGCTGAGTACAGATCCAGAAGGACACAAATCATTAAAAGAATTCACACGAGAGATGAGAAAGAGCGAGATTCCCTGTAATTTTGGATCACGGTGTGCGCATAAAAACTCTTTTGTGCAATTTAATTTTAAGGACCGATGCTATTATTTGTGGACTGGGGAAGAAAATAAGAAAAACATTACCACACCAGTATAAGACTACTATGGATTGACTACATTACTAATGAAGATGTATTAAGACGCATGAATATGTCAAGAGAACTAATAACAATTCTGGTCACATTCTCCAAAAAAGAAAAATGTGATATTTTACAACTCATTATGCAGGGGAAGATAGAAGGCAGTAGAAGCGTAGGTAGAAAGAGATGTGGTAAATCTATTTATGACAGAGTAATGAATGAAGAAATAAGGAATACAGCTGATGTTGGTATAGTGAGTAAGATTAAGAAAGGATCATTTAGGCGATTTGGTCATATGGAACGGATGAATGAGGAGAGAATAGTAAGAATGATATATGACGCAAGTGTTGATGGTACCAGAAATAGAGGACGTCCGCGGTAGACTTGGCACGACCAGGAAAACCAGATAATGGAGGATGGTTCTGTTAGATGCCTCAACAATCAGCGAGCTTGTATGAGAAGATGTATTAATGTGGATGAGGCGAGAATCGTATGTCAAGACAAAAGAGTGTGGCGCTCTATCCTTTGCCTACCTCTGCGGGAAAACGGCATCATGGTAAGTAAGTAGAAAGAGATTGTCTTGGCTGTGTAACCTCAGAAAGTGGTTCAATGTCCAAAATATTGATGATCTCATAAGGATAAATTAAGATACTGCAATATGGTCGCCAACCTTGGATGGAAGGCAAAGAAGAAGCTTTGATCATAATTGTGTGCGCTGTGATGCCAAACCGTGTGCGCGCATTCACACACCTTGGAGGGAACTTGGTGAGATTTGGTTTTAATATTAAGAAATTATTGATGACAATTTTAGTTTGAATTGTAAATAACTGTATAGTGGTGAAGCTTAAAATCATAAAAGGTAGTGCAGTTCGTTGCTGTGATAGATAGCTAGTTAAATCTTAATCATCGATTAGATGTCTCCAATTTCTCTTTATTTTCGTTTCATCCATAACTTTTAAAATATAATAACATTGGAACTTTAATTTTTGGTGCAATAATGTAAATAAAAATATGTATCAACTAACCGGAAATGAGGACTGATTTACATAAGGGTATGGATTGGTGAAGGGTATCCGACCCCATTGGGATAATGCAATATTGTTTAACAAGATGTCGAATGTCCCCTAAAGTAGGCAATGGATTTTTTCCTAGATTTCTGTACTCAAAAGCAGCATATGATTTTTCTCCAATATAAGAGTCGATCAGAACATCTGGACACTTCTTTATGATACCATTTGTCACCAACTCTTCAAATAATGACTCAGTGGATCTGTCCGGTGTGAGATCCTTTTCTTTTTTCTTTTTGCCTTTCTTTCCTCCTTTGCGACCTTTCTTAGGCTTTTTTTTTTTAGTTTTTTGTCCTCTGTCTTTATCCAAGGCAGCCTGAAGTAGATCTAGTTCTGCTCGCATTAATTCATCAGCAACGTTTCTTATCTCTTTTTCTACTAAGTCATATTTTTCAGCTTCAATTATAGCTTCATCATAAGTTTGATTTATATTATTGGATTCATCTTTATGTTTCCACATTTCTTCATATCTATAATACAAAGTAATTAATTATCAGTATAACACTGATAAATCATATAATTAATAGTAATTGAATCTAATTTATTGTTTTAGATTCTTACTCTTCATTTGCATGCATTAGATTAGGCAGTATGTATGTTGGAGCTGTTTTAAATCCAATTTCTTTTTTTTCTTCCTTTTTGCTTTCACCTTTCCCTTTTTTTCCTTCTTTACCCTTTTTGGATTCCTTAGATGATTGAGCAGTTGATTCACTTTCAGCACCTGAAGAAATACAGAATGACATTACATATTCTTATTACAGTGAAACCCTTTAAAATGTTTTCTAAAGAAGCAAATAAATTAAAAAGTGTGAAACAAATTAACGATTCTTATTATTTAAACCTGACTTTGACTATCTTCTGATGATGATTTTATAAATTGCAATATAAGAAAATATAATTTCAGTAAAAATATTTTATTTTCATAAAATTGTAAAGGATTAATTTGAACATTATTTTGATGTGTCAAAATACATTATGGATGTACTGGTAAGAATAGTTTGAGTTGGGGTTCATATTTTTAATCTTAGGTAAGAAACCATATTAAACAGGAGATTAGCCTTGTACACATATTTTTGACATATTTCCCTTGAAAAACCTGACCTTGTCTACTGAACATTGCTCTAGATCCTCCTTCTTCTGCTGTTGGGAATTCTGGGAATTTTCCAGATTGATCGTAGTATTCCCTGAACCAATGCCTTATTTCATCTGTTATATCTTCCATTATAAGGACACCTTTCTTTTCCCTTATTTTGGTTTCGATTTTCTCCAGAGCCTCTATATATTGTTGTTCATTGTTAGCTTGAACTTCGCGGCGGTGTTCTTGTGCCTATGAAATAAGATTGATTTATTTTGTGATAATTAAAGACAAAATTTACAATACTTGTATGCAAATTTGACATCTATAATTGTTAAAATAATTAATATATTTTTGTTTTCATGCAATCATTGAAAAAGAATACCAGTAATATTTCCTGAATACTTGTTATATACACATTATATGGAGTGGAGACGTGGATGATTAAGGTTGGAGGAAGACAATAGCTTATGCCTTCAAAATGTGGTACCGCAGACTTGTGTTAACCTCTAAAGTAATATGACCATAGTGTACGTTGTAAATTTTTTTTCCTTCCATGGCTTTTATTCCCAAACATATGAATTTAGCCATAGCATGAACTGAATGACACATTAAATTACTTTTTGACACTGCCTTCTGAATGACACATTAAATTACTTTTTGACACTGCCTTCTGAATGACACATTAAATTACTTTTTGACACTGCCTTCTGAATGACACATTAAATTACTTTTTGACACTGCCTTCTGAATGACACATTAAATTACTTTTTGACACTGCCTTCTGAATGACACATTAAATTACTTTTTGACACTGCCTTCTGAATGACACATTAAATTACTTTTTGACACACTCTATTAAAAACACCAATTTCCCCAGGAGTTTCTATATAAAAATGAACTATTTATGAGTTTTTCATTAATTATTTATTATTATTATTATTTCACAGTCAAATTTACAAGTTTTTCATAATACGTCTTGGAAGTTAGATGTATTCTACTTCCATCTCTGCACAAAAAATGTTGAATTATTTTGGTCTGTAATATTTGATTTCGAAGGTCGGTAGAATGTTGACTTGACACATGGACACATGACATACAGATTATAGTACATTTGAACACTTGCAGTGAACATAAAATATGAAATAGTTTACCACCATTACAATATCATTTTTTTATGTTAGAATTCTCCAGTTTATCAAACTATGTATTTGGACAGTTGTAAGACAATAAAAAAAATAACTTGCTAACCTTTTCTAATTTGTTAAGAATTTCAATGTCTTGTATTGGTGAAGGAAGCATTCCTATCAATATCATCTCCTCCATTTTTCGTTTTTTAACCTTCCGCCGTGCTATGAATCCTCTCCACATTTTTTGAATCATTAATGCCGATACATAACTTATTTCTTCTTTTGTCTCCGGCTTTCCCTGTTCTTTTAACAGTCTTATTTCTTTCATAAATATACATCTAAAAATATGGAATGAAACCTGTTATTTATACAATGTACACAGTGTCATATAATTGTTATTATTTGTAGTAAAAGCTGAAAGAAGAAGATTGAAAATTGGATTTAAATGTTGACAAAGTTTCACTAATTTTCATCCTAGTTTAATAATGAAATATGATTCGGAATGTTTGAAAATGTTTATATATTTTTTTAAAACAATATTTTCTTGCTATAATTTTTTGTTACTTACTACAACTAAAATGTTGTCGTCTTTACTTATTAACTGAACTATTTCACTAATGTGGATTACTCATTCTATGTCTCCTGGGACCTGAGTATGTCGCTATCTCATCCAACTAATAACAAATTAACTAGTATCTAGGTCAACAGTGAATCATTGTTTACAATTATTCCACTCTTTTCAATTAACGTAAATCAAATATTTTACACATTAGCACAATCACTTGTCAGAACCACATACATATAAAATTATGATATTACATTATCCCACACGCGCCACACATCTTAATTTTAATTAGAACGTGTTTATTTATAAGGCCTACATTACCAAAGCTACCATACATATCTGTGGAATTTACTTTATTCATAAGTCTTTTACTATCATAATTTATTCACGCCGAATCCAAGTGAATTTTCTACCCAATGTGCAATTAAAATTTATTTATGAGTATATGTGTATATCGGAGGCAATAAAATTAAATAAAGTTAAAATAAAATTTTAACTTTAGTTATTATCAAAGACTAAGTGTTCTTAGAAAAATAAAATATAAATTTATTATTAAGGAGAACACATTCTTGTTGTGAAGTTGTAATTATTCAGAACATAGAGTTCTGTGATATTTTAAATACTAATTAAATGTATTAATTATAAAGATATACATATAAAATCGAAAAATATTGTTGTTACTACCGGGATTCAAACCTGGATCTCTTTTCAATCCAAGTAAGGTGCATTAACCAACTATACTACAGCGACAGTACTTTTAATGACAAATTTTCGAACCCATATGTTACACTTTTCAAATTAATACATTTATCGTTCCATTATTTGAAAATTTATCATTTATTTGTAGTTTTATATACTTGGAACTTACCTTAGCCTTCCTTGTCTAGCTCTCTCGTGTATCTGTATAATCTTTATAGCTTCAAGTTCAGTCAGCTGTATCTTGCGGTTTTCTTCTTCTTCATAACCTAAAGTCTGTAAAGTGTTTTCAATAAATTCTCGTTTATATTTTATATCTTCCAACCTTTCATTTCGAAAATACTTTGGCACTATCAATTCTGCATCGATTGGTGATAGCCGTAGTTTTATCAGAACATCGTCATTGTAGCTGTGTTCTGATATATCAACATTCTCTAAGTCAGTTTTCAACTCTATAACCCGCCCAAGACATCCGTCTAGTAATTTTCTAATTAAAATGCGCTTCTGTGGGTGAACTATTTGGTCGTAACTGTCCTGAAGCTTATTAGCAGCTATTATATATTTATAATAAACCTCACTTATCGCTTTGTGAAAAATCTTCTTCTCCGGTTGTGGCTTTTCATCTTGGAGAAAAGTATCAATGTTTGCTGCTTCGGATAATACAAATCTCGCATCGGACCATAATTTGTTGTATGTATTGTGAGACATATTGAATTTAATTTGTAATATAAAAAATATTTTTAATTCATCCTCTACTGGATTTTATGTCAATGAATGCAGGTCTTGAGATATTGATCCAACTTGCTACCATGACAATACTTTGTATTTATTAATATTGATTTAATAGAATTTGTGGCAGTATTTTGTAGGGTTCAGTGTAGAGTAACATGAATTAATTTGATAACTAATATTTAGGATAAGTAATATTGATCTAGGTTGTTGCTCTATTCCACTGAACTAACTGGTAGGCTGGGGGTTTGTTCTCGCTAGCAGCCATTCAAGTTAATTTTATTAGAAGAAAATATTACATTTATTTTCCATTTATATTGATTTATTTTAAATAAAAAGTATTTGTTTTTGTAGCAATTTAGCAGCACAAAATAATTTGTCTCTTAGTTTATCTTTCTTTTACTAAGATTTTATCTGTAAAGAATTTCTAAAAAAATATTGAGGAATGTTGTCAGTAAACTTATATATACTAAAAAACAAAACAGAAATTTCAACTTTAAATTGTAGTTACATGATCAAAATGTTATGTTTTTATTGAAGATTTAATTTGAAAATGTCAAAGTCATCATCATTCCTTGAAAATATTGTCAAATTGATAGTAATTTCATAGAATTTGTAAACACTTGTCGTTCTTTTTTTGAAGTATTTTTTATGCTATTTAATTTAGTTCATTGTTGACTGTAGGGTAAGGGAAACTGAGCCTAAACACCTGCTACTCTAGATTTTTTCTCATTAGTAGGGTAATTATTATTCTAATTATTTAAATAAGTGTTGATATTATTGGAGAAAACTGAATCGTTTTAAGTTCTTATTTTTGTTTATTCCTTGCAGAGTAGTCATTGTTAAGGGTGTAGATGTTAGTACTACAGTTATTATACATACATACATACAGCATTTGTTACAGTTTTTGCCAGGTCCTTCCATCTTAAATAGGATATATTTTGTGATTAGATTCCCTAGACTTGGTGTAATATGCACTACTAATTCCATCTCTCGACATGGCCAAACGAACTAAGGTTACACTTTTGTACTATTAATGATAGATGTTGTTCAATTCCAAGTTCTTGAAGTACTGAAACATTTATCTTGTGGGCCATCTATGGAATTTGTACGGCCAACACCACATATCTAATGCATCTATCTTCCTGTGCTCGTATTTTTTCAGGTTCCATGTTTCAGAAGCGTAGAGGAACATGGGGAATAACATTTTTAATTTAACTTTATTTTTTTATAGTTTATCGCTATTGAGAGGGATGCCTTTAAATATTTGGTCACTATATACATATAAAAGTATTTTGCCAGCTTGGTAAAAAAGCAGTACTAACCTATAATTATAGCATTTTAAGTGGTATAAAGATTGCTCTATTTTTCATATTTGATCGATAATGTGCGAAACATAAATTTCGAATAATCAAAACATTTATTGGATTTAATTCGGCCAGAGGCCTCTCCCGGTTTCACTTATTTGATTGCTACTCTGTTCTTTTTCAATAAATTTGTCTCATTTTCTACAATTTTATTTATGTTATTTGTGCAAGTTTTATCATAAAATTGATCTTAAATTATGCCTTTCTCACTAGACTAATCTGTGTTGAGACAGATTTAATTAAATACGCAGAAATTGTAAAATTACTCTTTTCTATCCTGTCCAAGCAATTAATTCTTCAATGTCGATTACACTCATTTTTATTAATGCACAATCAATTTTACTTTTATTTGATAAATTCATTCGGTTTTCCCTCTGAAAGCTTCCTCACTTTCTACTCATTCATCTGCCTGAAAGTTTAGTCGAGTGTAGGCACTTGTTAAGCATCTGTTGGGAAGAAGATAAAAATGAGACTCAGTCATAAAATTGTGTACAATAAGATTTATTGAATAATGCTTAGTACTGAAATTATGGTACACATTACATTACGAGTTCAACAGAGTTTTTATTGATGGCTATACTGTAACTACAACCCAGTAATGCCACAAGTGAAATGTAACTATTTCTCACCCAAATATCAGAATACAACCCACACATTGACAATAACTATTTCTTAGTTTCAGGCTACATTGTGCTAAGCACTGTTTTCAGTTTTTAATATAATATAAATTAAGAAGTTAGCTTGAAATACGTGTTCTAAGATAACACCTATTTTGTGTTATGAAAATTACAATTAATTTTGAATGATATTTTATTTATTGCTTTGATGTATTTATGAGCAAATTTAAGTTTTCAAAAATTATGGAAATCATTTTGAAAAATTTGGCGTGATACATACATAATTTTATTTAATTATCATCGCATTTTTTTGTTGTTCAAGGTTGACCAGATTTATTATTCTTTAATTACTATTTTTTATTTTACACCAAAACTTTGTCAAGCGTAAAAGTTTGCCTGCCCATATAATAATTAATAATGAGTAAATTTGAGACTTTAAATTAAGCATATATACATATTGTTTATTAAAAAATTTTGGCGTTTAAATATAATTATCGAGGCAGTATTTAACATTGCTTGTCATCAACATCATTCAAGTTATTATAAAATACAAATTTGGCCCACTTTGTAACATGAACAATACTGCCAATAGCTGATTTTTTAATATCTCCTTAGCCAATATCAAATGTCACGCCTGTGTCAGAGTCATGTCAGTTTCAGTCATGCCTCAATACTTAACACTTAGAGGTGGCTTAAGGAACAACAGGATTTTCGATTTCCTCACAAACTACAGACTGGCAAGTTATGAAATCTATGAAGAAGAGACTTACAATATATTTTACTACTTTTCGGGCTCCCATTTATGCTTATGGGGGACCCTGGGTATGCCATGTAACAAAGGCAAGATTGTTATAAAAACTCATTCGTAGATCTGAACATAATATGAGTACATTATCATAAAGCAAGTGAAGATGTTAAATTAATAAATACACTTACCTAATCATCTAATACTACAATAGTAGATGTAATAATAAAATAAAAATCTGTCATAAATTCTTTCAGGTAAAATATACATATACTATTTCAGAATACATGCACATATCATAAAAAGTATGTCTCTGTCATACGTAATTTTATTATCATGTAAGTAAAAAATATTATGTTTATATTTAGGAATATTTAACGCAAACATGAAACAGTTTTTTTAAATTTAATATTACCGATATAGCGATTCTTGACTTATGTAAATAAATATACATAGATTGTATAGATCTGTATGAATATTCATTACAGTAAATGTATGCGGAATCTTAAAAATAAATTACAACAATATAAAATATGTACATAACATCTTGTAAAAAATATTAAAAGTACCAAAATAAAATAACGAACCACAAGTATTTTACGTAATTTAAAATATTTACAGGCATACTGCAGTGACAACAATGCATGCTCAGTGCATTATTTTGATTACACCAATATTGATCAATCTACTATGTTTATGAATGTGATTATTAATGCCTATGTCTTTAAACTAATCAATATTACAATAAATGATATTAAAAATAATAGTTTAAGAATATTGACTTTTGGTAATAAAAATGGTTTTTGAACAGTTGCACTATTACAAAGATATAATACTTAATTTATTTATGAAATAACATTCGTCCTATTTACACGATTTAAGTCTTTCAGAGTTAATCCTGCCGAGTCCAAGATCCAATGTTCAAATAATTTAACAATTATTTTAAAAATATAATTTTTCACATGCAGATCGAGTATTAAAAGGGAAGGAATAAGCTATAGCTACGAACTACCAAAAGTTTTTAAGTTTAATCTTTCATTTGCCAAGAAATCGTAGAAGTATGTGTTGTAATGTTGAAAGAAATGTTTGTGTTGTTGATCGCCGCGTTAGTTGTCAGGCTTGCCAATGTTGTAGGATTAGTAGTGAAAGCGTAAATGGCTGTAGTCATATTACTCAGTGTAGTTGAATTTGTAACAGTATTTAAAATCATCGCTGTGGTCATTGTAGTCACTTCTGTGAGGGTGATATTGGTCGCTCGCGTTGTAAGCTTGGAGACCGGTCCGATAGTCGGATAGATACCGCAAGGGCCATCCACTTGAGGACCGAGCATTGCGTCCAACAAGTAGGCCACCAGCGACCCCGCTGTCAGCCCAACATTATAGGAAAGGGTCATAATGTTTCCTGCAAGCAGAATGCGATTGATGTTTATTTGAATGAGTATTTAAATTAATGAATATATCAGCAGCTGTATTATGGGACACGTATCGTTAACGGAAGCAGTCCAAAGATTATGTATGTAACACAACAATGGACAGCATGCTCGGAATGCTCATATTTACAATATGCTTCACTAATGCGAAATTCAAATAAAGCTGCTGTTACATTCTTACAATTGATTAATTTTATTGTTTTTGTCAAAATTACTTTGTTAAAATTAAAATAATCTAATGCCACAATGTTTTTTTTTTCTTCGATTTTAGGATTAACTCATTGGTGTATTCAGATCAGCAAGGAGTTGATATAGTATTTGAATTAACATATTGAATTTCAAATTTTATAATAAATAATTTATATTTTTTGTCAAAAATTGTGACATGAGACTGGCATATCCAAATTCATACAAAATATAATAAATATGCCTTAAAATCTATTATATACTAATACAACATGTATATCAATGTCATAGGATTATGTATATCCTGTGACATTGTTGTATGTTCTGTAATAAATTGGCTCTGAGAAATTGGATTAGTGAACATTGTGAACATAAAAAAACATTAAATTCTATTATCATTTTGCTTAAAAACAAATCTCTGCAATATTCTATCTGAATCTGAAGCTCCACATGGTGCAACCGTGATGTGAAAACTTTGATTTAAAAGGTAAACTACCTACCAGCCATTTCCCTAGCGTCATTCCTGACCCGCTGCTGAGCGGCTAGCATGGGGGCAGCACCCAATGTCCCACCGGTGACTCCGAGCAATAACGCCAGCACGATAGGTGCCAGGTCTCCCGCGGCTGCAATGTGTGGGGCTCCGCGGGGAGCACAGCACAGCAGGATTAGAGGCATCAACAACAAACGTAATGAGCAGCAAGCGGCCATCTTACTTCGTGCCATCTCGGATACACGAGATGCAAACATCTACAAAAATAACCAGCGAAAATGTAATGGCATTTAATTTTGTTTTTTGTTCAGTTTATGCTATGCAATCATTTTAATGTAAATTCCCAAATTAAACTTGAACAAGATGTGTTTCGTGCCTTTTTATTATTTTTTTGGTAATTGTGCTTCGTAAATTTGGTATTTCATATTTACAACTTGTACTATTGTTCTGATTAATTTAAAACGTATTGGAAACAGTCGTCTTTTGAATTTGAAATTCATATTTGTATCAGATAAATAATAGTATGATAACACTAATGAAGTTTAATCGCTCTATTACGTGAGCCTCACAATGTGTCTAATCTTATTCCATTGCTGGCGGGACACGTAGTGAGAGCAGATGACTCCCTTAACACGCACAAAACCCTCAAATACATGCCAACTGATCATTTATCCGACCATTACTAACATACGCGAGCCCCATTTGGGGTCCAAGTAACAATACCATTTTAGAAAACAAACAAAACTATATTATTAGAAAAATAATCACCCTGGTTTGTCAGAAACACCATCATTCGGAAAGATGCAAACATACCTTCACTTAAATGACACATACATGACCTATCTTCTAAATTTTACTTCAAATTAACTTCTACACAAAATCCTTATATCAACTCCCTCAAATTTTATGATCCCTCATCCTATCCCCTTCATCTTCACCCTATTTCAATACTGTATCCTGTAACTGATCCTATTGAACAAAAATAAATTGAATATATGTATTTTTTTTTAATTCTCAAAAACCTTAAGAAACAAAAAAATACTTAATATAAGTTTACTGATTTTTGCTACTACTTTAAAATACTGAAAACTAAAATCACAAATTTCAATATTATTCAATAATCTATTGAATAGAGTCGCATTTAAAAAATTCCAAGCCTTTGTTGTTACCTCATATGTCGAAAACAAGAGGGTGAATCATGGGTGAGTCATTTCTTGACCAAATAGTGGCATGATAACATATGAATATTATATGACAATTGTAAAAGGACATCTCAATGGCTAAACAAACACTACGTTCCAAAGCCTTCACCTCATCCATAGAAAATTCATTACAGTAGTGGAATGTACACAATGTTATTAATTATTCCTTCTTATATTCTGGTAAAAACCCAATAGCGGATAGGTACTGCCAGTATATTCAATAAATCCACATTCAATTGAAAATAACAGTATTCAGCTCTCGTAAATAAGCAGGGACCTATTCTGTTACATGATAATGCAAGACCCCAAACTGAATGAATTAAACTATGAGATTCTCTAGCACTCGCTATATTAACCACTTATCTTCTACAGATTATTATTTCGTTAAACATCTGGACATCTTATTAAAGAGAAAAAATGTCAAATTAAAGAGGCCACCAAGGCCTTCATTAAACCTAAAAATTATGTTTTTATTAAAATAGTATTTATACTCTTGTTAGTCGCTGGCAGATAAAAAATAATTTTAAGCAGATGGAAATTGGTTTTCTAAAAATAAAATGGGTATTAGGAGAACACATTCTTATTGTGAAGTTGTAATTATTCAGAACATAGATCTGTGATATTTTAAATAATGCACCTTTCCCGGTTTGGAAAAAGATCCAGGTTCGAATCCCGGTGGCACAACAATATTTTTCGATAAAATTGATTTTATATATTTATCTTTCTAATTAATATATTTAATAAAATGGTTTTTATTTTTTATAACATTTTAACACGATGATAGGTTGTTAGGATAAAGAATCATACTAATTAAAATAAATGTTCCATTTACTTTTCCAATCAGGTCTCCAACATTAAATATGGTCATCAGTATAACGGGCATCCACGTCCCAAACCGACAGCTGGTGATCTCTGATAAAACCCCTGGGTACAGACACAGTGTCACAAAGTAGGCCAGGGCAATGAAAACCATGTATGGGTAAATTTGCTGAGCTACTTGCCAGCGTGCTCTCATGCCAGCTGAAATTGAAACCATAGAAATATATACGTGGCATTATTCCATATTCTCTTGTTACATTTGACTTACATTATGATGAGTTATTATCATAATTGGAAATTCAGGAATCATATTATTATGTCACATTTATGCTTTAACCAAACAATGAATTAAAAATTTTAAACAGTGTATGACATACCTAATACATAACATATCATTCTAATCAACTATGAAAAAGTTTTGGGTGATGATGAGACATTGTGATTAGTTTTGCATATACAGCATGCATAGCATATTTTACTTAACTCACAAATGTTATAAATGAACATAATGCAAACTCTTCATTATTTAACAACATTTTATATAACTGTAATAACTTCACTTAGTTAATCCAATTAGCTGAAGCTTAATCAGTGCCAGCATAAAAACATATAAAACTTCAATATCACAATTAGAAATCACTCAAAAAATTATTCTAAAAAAAAAATAACTATCAAACTCTTCACAGATTTCAAAGTACCTAAAATAATAGACATACAAAATAATTCAATTAGCTAAATTTTTAAAATTAAAAATAAATTAAATATTGGAAGCGATTTCCGATCTACAAGATTTAGAGACCAAATTGATATTCCAAAACTAAAATATACCGCATCCAAAATCACTATATGTATCAAGGCATCAAGTTTTTTTTAAATCTCCATCACAATTAGAAAAAATACAGACTACTATTAATTTGTATCTGAAGTCAAAAAATATATACACAGACTAACAACTGAAACATAAATTATCTTGTATATACTCCTTCTCTATGCACAAGTCTTACTCTAATAGTGAAGAAATAAATGTTAAAAGAAATATATATGTATCCTATTGATTATTTTATAAATGTATTATATCTTCTAATATTAAAATAAATAAATAAATATTGTGAATATTTATTCATTATAAAACCATCTAAATGTGTAATTAGATTTCTCTCTCGCCTGTTCAGCATTTTAATTTTCAATTTAGCTGACAAGACAAACCTTTTATTCCAGCCCATGATGCTCCCCGTGATCTGCCAGAGTTCTTGCTTCGAACAATAACGTCTTCCACTTTAAAACTAGGCCCGGATATAGGCAGAGTAGGTTGATTCAACATACTCGTAGGATTATTGCTCGGTTCATAAACAGGATTGGCAAAGCTAAATCCAGAAAACTGACCGCCTTCTGTAAATGTATTATTCAATTAATGAATATTATGTTGAACATATATTTATTTTTAACTTAATTTTATAGTATGCAGGTTCCTCAGTTCCTCGGTTTACGCCACCATTCCATTCCTGAAAAAAACAGTGCATTGCATATGACTCTAAGCTATCTTGACTATAACACGCACCTGAAATATTGTCAGCGCACAACATTAATCATTTATAATCTGATCAAGAAATAAAAAATATCCAATGAATACCTTATTTGTTGTCTGAATAAGTCATTCACATCTACCAATTAATAACTTTTAGATAGATAAATCGAAAAATGTATGTCGCATGAGTAAAATTACATTATATTTATTCCTTTTGATCCGTTCAATAAAATTCTCTATAATTATTATTAATACATAATTCATTACTCATTATTCACTTTTCTTAGGACGTACTAGTACTCCGTCTTAAAGGGAACATTGATCCAGTAAATACAAAATCGACGTAAAATGAACCCAATTATAATGGGAGGTACAGAGTTAGGTTCCAAGTTGTCAAAAAATATGTATATGAAGTATACATATTTTTTGACGTATTTTGAATTATATTGTAGCTTAGAAAATAATTTATAATTAAATTTTATTAAATGTATTTAATTTAAAAAATATAATTCTTAATACTGAAAAAAAAACAAAATTTAATCCAATAAATGTAAAATTCAAAGATGTATTATTTCTATATCAAAGTTTGTGTTTTCAGATTTCCTTTATTACAATTGTACTCTTTTTTTACCTTCCCACTTCATTCCTAATTGTGGTTAATTTCACAAAATTCATCAGTCAAGTCTATGGTTGAAAGAATACGGTCTAGATCGGCTGTTTTATAACTATTAGAGGTTTTTCTACATTTTCTTTCCTCTCTCTTGTATAAATCTCAGTTCAGTAAATACATAAACACTAAAATGCCAGCCAGTATTGTTATTTTGATACTTTATTAAGGAAATCAGGGAATTCCAGCCATTATTGTGAATCGGAAAATGAAACTCGTAATCCGGGGGCTACCTGTACTACTGATCCCTATCCGGTGTTGTCCAGGATTCAGATTTCATTGTTATTTAAAACAAAGGTTTAGTAGGAGAAAAGTGCCATTGTTTTCTGTAGGCTCATTGATCCATGCAGGAGGAGGGTGAGGAATTTGAGGGAGTGTAATGTGGACAAACTATATTTTCCTTAGGATTTTAGAGTGCAACCAATTTGGATGGCGTTCCATATAGTACACATTTATATAAGGGAAAACGGAAGAGTAGCAAAGGGAGGGGGAGAGTGCCTGTGTTTTACACAGGGTCCTAAAGAGTAAGTATGGAAATTTTGGTTTGGGTCAGTCAAAGGGTGTAAACGGACAGATAGACATTTAGTTTTATATACGTACAGTGGAATCCCGATTTTACACTCCTGGAATTCAAGTTTTTTCTCCATTTGCGTATTATTTCAGCAGTCCAGTGTCATTTTAGTATATTTTAAACCCTGTTTTACGTTTGTTTTTCCCGCGATTTACGTCTAAAATTTATTCAAATTACGACAAAAATTAAATACGTGAAACGTAATAACTTGGACAGTAAAAATTATTGAATTAGTGGACAGTAGTATAAACGAAAACTTGACAGAAGAAGAACCTTTTAGCGAAGAAGTGTCTACTCATACGATCAACCCAGTTCCTACAAAGGATGATGCCATGAGGCATATTGAAGGCCTTAAAGGATATTTGACTAGTATTGGTAATGTACCACCATAAACCTTTAATTTAATTCATAATATTAAAAATTTATTAATTAAAATTAATTATAAAAACAACATTGACAACAAAAAAACATGTAGCATTGTTTGATTTTTTCAACAAAAAATATTAATTATTTTTCTGTTTTATTAAAACCCAATTTACATTTTCTCATTGTTTACTTTATTTTGTTGGTCCCTTCAAAAACTTAAAACCGGAGCTTCACTGTATAAAGAATACTTACCAACCGGATTAGTCAGTAGGCTATCATTGGAATTTAGTGAAATTCCTGTATCTGGAGGTGGACTCACTTGCAATTTTAAGACACCATACTGTCCCTTTGGGGTTTCATTGGGTTCCAAGTCCATCTATAAAATAAATAATTGTAAAAAGGCCAAAAATGCTTAATATACTTTCTTCTTTAATATATAAGTGTAATATGTTTTTTTAAAATGAAAAAAATATTTTACTGTATATATATTTGGGGGTTAGGACGGTGGTTAAATGAAATAAATGTGATGATTGATGTGTGTTGAGGTTTATTATGACAATGAAAACAGATAGAAATGAATAAATGAATGAAGATGTGATATAGAAGGTGCATGTGTGCGTGAAATGAAAAGAATTGGCGGTCTTGCTTGGTAAGCGCGAGCCGGCAAGACCGCCGTTGCGAAACACTGAAACTGGAGAGACTGCTTGGCAGTGAATTGAGCCAGACTTGTGACAGCAGCCGGTAGCGCTGTCGCCAGCATCGATGCCGACTGAGATGGCGGTAGATTTGAATTATGGTCGCTACAGGACTCCCCCTCCAGTGACCAAGTCGCAGGTCGAAGGCCGCGATACGTCTGTGTAGTCGTGATGGGTTTCGCTGCTACAGAATGGACGGTGGAACTATTTGTACTGGCGTGGGACTTCACCAGTTTTGATGACATGATGGGTTTTGCTTGAAGTTGATGACCAGGGCCAGGTGGAGCAGAATGGGTTGGAACCCCCTGGTTGCTTGGATGCCCAACCTGTCGCCGTCCAGTGAGTCGTGGACGTAAAGGCAAGTTGGTGTGTGTTGTTGCTGACGAATGCCCAACTTGTCGCCGCCCGGTGAGTCGTGGACGTAAAGGCAAGTTGGTATTTATGTTGTTGATGAATGCCCAACCTGTCGCCGTCCGGTGAGTCGTGGACATAAGGGCAGGTTGGTGTTTGTGTTGTTTTTGACCGCCCAACATGTCGCCGCCCGATGCGTCGTGGGCGCAAGGCATGCCGGCTTGAGCGGTTGCTGGGCTCGTAGACACGTCGCTGTTAGGACGGTGGTTAAATGAAATAGATGTGATTGATGTGTGTTGAGGTTTATTATGACAATGAAAACAGATAGAAATGAATAAATGAATGAAGATGTGATGTAGAAGGTGCATGTGTACGTGAAATGAAAAGAATTGGCGGTCTTGCTCGGTAAGCGCGAGCCGGCTAGACCGCCATTGTGAAACGCTGAAACTGGAGAGACTGCTTGGCGGTGAATTGAGCCAGACTTGTGAGAGCAGCCGGCAGCGCTGTTGCCAGCGTCGATGCCGACTGAGATGGCGGTAGATTTGAATTATGGTCGCAACATATATATATATATATATATATGTATATTTTATATCAACAACTTACTAGTCCAGTGTCATCAGTAGGTTCTAAAACAATTTTCCTTTTAGATTCTTGGCACAAAGTCATGTAAAATTCAACAAAAGCTGTTTTCCGTACTGCTATGTACAGAGCCCAACAAAGTGAAATTGTTATTATTGTCATTCCAAAAAACAGCTCTGTATTTTTCTTCTCATCCTTCAGAATTAATTTAGTGAGAATACGGCTGCCAGATACCCAGACACCTGCTGCACCTGATGAAATAAAATATATCAACTTGAATTCACCCAGTTCAAAATTATTAGTAAAATATCTATATACATACATATGTGAAAAATATATAATTATTTATTATATAAACACAAAACATTATTATTATTATTTATTAAATGAACATACATTTGTGACCTCGATCAAGTAATCATCTTGTCATAATTTAAATCTAAAATAATGAACTACTCAAAAGAATTGCACTTTCTATTTTTAGTGGATCTTGTTTTTTAAAGACAAATTTTAGAACCTGCAAGAATGGATCCAGGAGAGGAGGGGGGATGATAGTGGTGATCGCCTTCCCCCCTAATTTCAGACAAATTTGTACTCATTATTCGAAACCCGCTATGTGTTTTTTCCCCGAGCAAAAATTTTTTGACATTAATATTTTGAACCAATATTTTTATATTGATATTTCTATCACGGCAGTAGGCAGTTATTTTATAGTTACACGGCTAAACCGCCAATGCACCAAAAAGGTTTTTTTCCAGCATATCGCCACCCCTTGAAAATTTCTAGATCTGTTGGAGAGAACCTATATCTGAATTTAGTCAATGTCATTTCCCTGTTTTTTTTTCCAGGGAAAATATATGCATGTATGTACTGCATTTTTAAAATAAGAAATCTAATAGTAAGTTCTTAAATTAGAATACCCAGAAACAATGTTTCTGAATTCAATAAAATACATTTTATTTTTATTTTAACACTGATTCTGAATAAAAAGCAGACTATAAAAATGGAATGAGAATAAGTAATAATAATAAGTATTTAATTTCTGTTAAACTCATCACAAAATTTAAAAAAAAAAGATTTTTTTCTAGCTTTAAATTAAATCAAGGAAATTATATAAAAAATATTTTAATTGACTACAAAATTACGCTCACTTTCGCCAGTCATGACTGCCTGAGTGTATCGTTTCGGTAGCATACTTGTGAATCCGTAATAACTAGACTGCTGAACGGTACAGCCCACAGCCACCACGCTGACGGCTATTAGGTTTATTCTGTATGATATGTGAGTAGGAAATGAATCCATATCGATTTCACAGAATGCCACAAACAGTAATGTTACCAAAGACACAGTGTATCCTGAAAAAAATTCATAATAGTTATGAATATACATACATATATGTAATGTACTATTACATATCATAATTTTGAGGAGCCAAATCAAGAAATTACGACTAGTCCGTGAATGGAGTAGGTATTTGCATTATTAGTACATACTTAAGCGTACTTTCAAATTTTGCTGTATAAATGCTATATTAAGCAAAATTGTACTATACAATATGAATCACATTGGAATAATGGCATGCCATTCATTAGTGAAATAAAATATGTCTACCACATCACTACTAGTTTCGGAAGATGGTAATGTTATCTCAAGTTTGATATTTATAAATACAATTAATTAATTTTGTCATTTTTTTATCTATAACAGTGGAAAAACATAAAGAAGCAACGATACTAAAGTGTCACCTCTTTAATTTCAATTTTTTTTATTAATGAGACTTGCTCATATTTATATATGAGAAAGTTAATTGTAACCATAGAATGTATTCTACTAATAATTTATATAATGTATATTTTTATTATGCATATAAATGACGTCATATTTATCCACACATATAGATAATTAGAGAAACATCTAGTCACGTAGGTAACTGAAGTCGAGCATTACAAGTACAATTACAGTAATCTAAGTGCCATGCAAAAAGAAAGTGTGCTTTTTATAAAATACACGGTAATTTATAATTCGTTAAAATAAAACATATTAGTCATAAATATTTAATTACCAAAAGTTATTCGTTTATTAAGTGATAGCCTTTCCATGAAAATATTATTCAGCAGCACAGCAACAAATGCCGAAAAAATGTAAACCATTGACATGTCAAACATTATTTGTGTGTTAGTGTACCGATTTTGGAAAAAGTCCACTGCCAATATAAAGCTAAAATAATAATCAGAAACATCAGATTCATTTTGGATATGAAAATAATTAAAATCTTCGACTTACAAAACAGCTGTTGGAAAAATATCAATATGCAGATTGAATAAAAACTTAAGTATAATCAAATTTTCAACATAAGTATAGATTGAATAACAAAAATTAAAAATCAAATGAGAAAACAAATAATTTTTAAATAATTGGTATTAGATTATTAAAATTACTGTTAATAAAATAATGCTTAGAGTATAACATAAATTATTCAAAATTTCAGTACAAAATACTTTGAAACATACATATACCATTTAAACTGAATTGTAAACACAATAATGAAATTATTATACCTATTATAGGGGAGTAAAAATCCGACTCCAGCCAACATCATAGCCATATAAATTCTACTCTGTTTATCAACAGGAGCTGACACATGATTTAGCCAATTGGCAGAAATAAAATCGCCTCCACCACTTCTTCCGATGTGTTTGTATCCTCGGCCTAAGTTTTCACCCATTTTAATATTTTAAAATTATATGTTAATGTTATCAATATTTTATACACATTTTCTGAAATGCAGAAGCATTACATAAATGCCTAAAATAAACCTTTCCAGCATATGTTCAACATTTATTATTAAAGATACTAATTTAATGTTTTAATAGTGATTTGTAACATGGTTTTCAAGTAATATTTCAATTTGTTGTAAATGAAATTTCGCAACCGGCTAATCACGACTAATACTCAAACATAAACACTACTTATTGCGCAAAGAAACGCATTTATGCGCATGCTTTGAATTTCCCGCATCGATTTTTTGACATTTACCATAAACAATTTTTCTTCTTTATTGGAGCAAATGAATAACAGTTAAATAGATAAATTTGATTTGATCCTCTGTAGATTTTTATGTATACATATAATAAGAAAGCGCGATACAAAATAGCTTTCGATGGGTCCCATATAAACACAATACAGTGGGTAGATATCGCGACCATTAAACATCTATTCCTTAAGACCAACCCTGCGATATTCATCACATAACAGGGACCTGAAATACAATATATTACACGGTGCGGGCTACCGTCTTTAATTTCAAACCACTCCGGCAACGCCGCGAGCGTAGCCCCGTTAACCCAGGTACCTCAGTCGGCCGCGCCGGCCGACATTCTATTCAAGCTCACAGCAACAAGTTTTTAACTCGGAGCTACTCGCTGTTGCTAGCGAGCGCATATGTGGTGAGGATGGACCTATGGAACGTTACCAGTTCTGAAGGGGGGATGAAACCAATTAGCGGGTGAAGACAAACCCTCGCTGTAAGTCTCTAAAATGGACGGAATGTCATTTCACAAGCAGTTCGTCTAATAAATTGAAGAAATCCGTCTGGAGTTTTCTGAGGGGAGCCCATCAGCTAGCCTCAGATCGCAGTCCGCCACTAAACCTGAAAGCAATCAGCCACAGAAGTTGAAAGCGAACCCATTAACCAGCTATTGAGAGAGTTAAACAAGTCCAACGGTCTAGAGATCAGCCACGAGAAGTCAGAACAGAAGTGAGTCAGCGAGGGAGACAATTGACCAAAATAGTAGGCAAGCAACCGCCTAGCCAGTTACCGAGCCAGTTTGAAAGCAGTCTAGTGCAAGCGGTCGACCCAGCCTGGAATAGTCGCCAAATCGACCTGGAAGCAGTCGTCGACGACTCCACTCCACCCGGCCAATGATCGGACCTCGAAAGAAGACTCTAAAGAAGCAACGTGGATTAATATAAGATAGAAATTAAATTAGCGTAAGAATGTACACCTACCCATGACGCGAGTAGTATAACACATAAATAGATATCTGTCATTTCGTGTTTATATCATTTAACCTGTCCCTCCTTAGTGACCTCCGCCAACCGTAGGTTTGATTACATGTTAGAGAAAGAGACAACATAAGCCGGAGGTCACCTATTTCGTATGACAACTATACCTGTGTTCATCAATTGGCACCCAACGTACAGACGTGTACATCAGAATGAATAAATAAAAATTGACGTTATCATAAAATCAATGTTCTTTTTTTAATTTAAATCAAAAACATGTAATGTATAATAATAAGCATATGAACATATATAACAATCATAATTATGGTGTATGTACATATATATATATATATATATTATGATTACACAAAATCATCACATACTTTTTTAAGTTGTAAGTCATAGCAAGGAAAATAAATCAATTTGATAATGACAACGATCGACCGATACCGTGGTAAAGATGTTAATTAAGCTTAAGTGAATTTTTTTTTTTCTAAATTATTATTATTTTTTTAGGGCCGAATTCGTCATTCATTTTCCTTGGTTGTCTCCATAGATAAGGTTGTCTCCATGTTGTCTCGTTGTCTGTCGTTTATAGATTTGAGATATGATATACCTGTCGTTTTAGTCTATGGTTAACTTAAGATGGTTTGACAACATTTGACGTTATTGTGATGTCCGCGAAAGAATATATATTTTGTTAACTTATATAGAACCGAACAATAATTCGAGAATGGAGGTCCTTGTTGCAAACGTTGATCACATAAAGTTTGATATTGAAATTGCCTTAGAAGAGCAATATGGCGCTTTACCTTTGCCGTTTCCCGGGATGGATAGTGAGTACATTTTTATTATATCTGCGATTTCTAGTTAATTTAATGTTTTTATTGGTTTAAACATTTTGGCACCTTTATATATACCATTTATAATTCATATTTGGGTCTCCGAACGTGTAACTTTTGCCTAAACGCTTTAATCTGCGGTTATTGTTTTGACGCCGAACCATCCTTCGCGTTCTCTGCACACTCTTTTCGTTAATTTCAACTGTTCGTAGTTACTCAGTAATAATTTGAATTTAATGTTTACTCTTTAGTAATCTATAATATTGTAATTAAATTAACATATATACTTACATAAAAACTAGTGATTAAACCGTTATTGTGACTGATTGTGTTCAATTATAACAGTGATTGGTAACTTATTATTTGTATTTTTTCGATCATTACTGTTGCACTAGAAAATAAACCTCCAACATTTAAATCTTAGTTAAATCTCAGTTACCAATCATCGTCACAGTCACACAACGGTTTGCCACCACTAATAAAAACATTATGTACCACATCAATATGTTTTTCGTATTTTCATACTAAATCAAAACTATGTAACGACCCCTTGAAACCAAATCTATTTTGTGTTTACAGAATCTACAGCAGCCGTCTGTGAGTTCTACAGTATAACAGATGGTCCAGGCTGCGATAAAGGCTCTTCCTGCCCGTTCAGGCACGTGCGGGGAGACAGAACTGTAGTCTGTAAGCATTGGCTCAGAGGATTATGCAAGAAGGGTGATCAATGCGAATTTCTGCACGAGTATGACATGTCCAAAATGCCGGAATGCTATTTTTATTCAAGATTTAATGCCTGCCACAACAAAGAATGCCCATTTCTCCATATCGATCCCGAGAGTAAAATCAAAGACTGTCCTTGGTAAGATCGGATAGCTTTATAATTCGATTGACTTCTCAGTTTCATTCATGATTCGTACAAATCAGAATTGCGACAACATTGCAACAATCCTCGTATTTTCTATCCTTATGCTTAAAATATATAAATTTTCTCAAGAACTTATCTTAAGTTCCTATAGATATGTAGATTTTTTTTTTTTTTAGGTATGACCGAGGTTTTTGTCGACATGGTCCTCACTGTCGTCACAGACATGTTCGTAGAGTGATCTGTGGGAACTATATTGCCGGGTTCTGTCCTGAGGGAGCCGAGTGCAAATCCGTGCATCCGAGATTCGAGCTGCCAGCTCCGCCAGAGCCGGCCAAGGATTCCAAGCGACAGCCCACCTGCCATTTCTGTGGAGAACTTGGACACAAGGCAACATACTGCCATAAAATTCCACCAGAGGTACTATAATTATTTATAAGGCTTTGTTGTAATTATCCAGTTATATTAGTGTAACAGCTAACACTTATGATTTAATTGCATTATATTCAGGAAAAATTTATGATTTATTGATTCATTGTGTTTTTTTAATAACACCCTTAGATGGTGATAATAATGTTCAGAAATTATTTAAAAGAAAAATTCTGTACTACAAGGCCAACTGAATTTCATTCTGTTTGTTAGAATTATTAAAAAGAATCATCAAAATGTTTAATTTGCAAATATTTTTAGCAACGGGAAGCCGCTCTAAGACAGGAAGAAGCCAAATTCAGGGCTCTCGGATACATGAAACCTTCGGAAAATAATGATGAACAGCACAGATTACCCGGAGTGCGACCACATCCGAAGCCGCTAGAAGAAATAACCTGCTATAAGTGCGGCTCAAAGGGACATTACGCCAACAAGTGTCCTAAAGGCCATCTAGCATTCCTCTCACAAAATCAAAACTCTGTAGCCGGGAATCGAAGGCCACTATAAAATTATTTAGGTATTCAAAATTAATTGATTTGCGTTTATATTTTTTCTAAAGGTATTGTAAATACTCTAATAAATGAAATATATTTTTAAATCTGTCTGAAAAATATACTTGATGGTTTTATTCATCAAACGAGTTCACCATTTATTATTTCCTTCTACCGGTCAAGTTAATAAAGGATCAAGGCACAGAAACTTACACAAATTTAGTTATAAAGAATTCTGACAATATTTTTTTAAAGTTATTGTTTTTCATTAAGTTGCAAGTGCTTGCAGTGACAAAGCACAATTACAGTGAAAATCGTTTAACACGAAAACGTTAATCACGAAAAAAAAACGGTTAACACAAAATAATATTCTGGTCCTGACAAAATACTATGTAATTTCATACATTTGTTTTCTTTTAACACAAAACAAAAAATCGCTTAATACGAAAAGATTCTTCCATCAACATATTGATGCGTTGCATATGTTGCGCTCTACATGGAATCTTGTTACACCAAAGACAATTGATTTGTTTTTCGTCATGCGGGATTTTCCAAACTGGCAGATTTATTACCAACTCAAGAGTCAATAGATAACGAAGAGACTGTACCAACATTTAGTGAAATGTTGGGTCATGTTTCAACACTGTAGAATGTCCTGTATCATTGAATGGATTTGTTACATTTATGACAATGTGTGTACAGCGCTGATTTTGACAATAATATGTTGTATCTCATACAGACTTTCAAAGTGAATCCCACTGGTGGAGATAGTGATGGTGGAGACAATGATATTGATTTTTCAGTTCCTGTCCCCCCCATTACATCAGAAATCCGAAAATGTATGTTAAGTAGTGGAAATATTCAGATGTACATTCGAGTGGCGAAATGAACCAAACGATGGATGACATTGAACAACATGATGATAAATAAAACAGTGCAAAAAAAAACTGATTTTTACGAAATATATTTTCTTATAATCTTGATGCCGAGATTACCGAAACAAATCTGGACATACAAATCAATAAAATGTTATAAATTAATGGAGTTATCAACTCTTAAATTTGCACGACGCGTTATCAATTTAGTGTAATTTTAAAAACGCTTTGAATTTATTATAAACAGCAAATTTTTACTAATATACTATACATGATTAAATACTCACATGCTTTGGGGTATCAACTATTTAAAAATTAAGTTTTTTATCAATAACATAATAATTTCTTAATAAATAACATTTATATATACGCCAATAAGATATATTTTAGCTAAAATTATCAAATGAATATTGAACTTAATCACAACATAAGTTGCAAATTTTGTGTGTCAGAAAATAATGTTTTCTTGAACAAAGTAAACATTTTATGTATGTTACTTTGTATGTGAGTTGCAATTGAATATTTTGTACATATGTAACACCGTTGTCCTTTAAACATAGCAAAATACTACATAATTATAAAACAAACAAAACACACAAAACGGCAGTGTGGTGTTTTAAATCGATAATATTAAACAAAATTAACACTTCAGAAACACATAATTAGAAAATAAACAATATTATAAAACACTTCGGAAGTACACAAATAGACAATAAATAAAATTATTATAGTGTAACTCCCTCACCATGCACAAGAGCTAGTCTCTTTTTTGGAGTGAAAAAAAAACCATGTAATTTTAATAATGTAAATTAATAAATAATATAATAAAAAAAAATTGTAAAAATGTCAAATAAATAAAAAAAAACATCAAATGCATCATACACAATAATTTTGAATGTAGGACATTGTGTTAAGCGTCAATCTAAATATATAGTATATGAAGGTTCTTTGACTGATCTCAAAATATATTTATATATGTCAACTAGGTACTTTAATAAATTATTTAATTTTCGATGGATTAATTCAAATGACAACACACATTTTATTTCATTCCATATTGTTAACATGAATAAATGTGGATAAAACTCCAGAAATGAGTTAAGACAGCTAACAGCTCGTCTGGAATGTGAGAAAATTAATTATTTTATTGTCATCTCTTTCTATCAAAACCTTCCCCTCGAATTTCAAACTGGGAAAAATGGAAGTACACCAATAAAATATATAGTGCTACGCACAAATACGCTCTAACGATAACAAATGTGGTCGCCCAGTTACGCCGCCACTAGGGAACACCCAGATGTCGCCGAACGCACTGAAAAGTGCGGGCTAGTCCGAGTGCTCCAAAATCGCCGGCGGTAATACTCGGATTTGCTATATTTCGTATAGATGCGAGGTGTGCAGGGGGTGATGTGTGAAGGAGAGAAGTAAAACCCAGGGAGATGTTTACTCTGGAAGGCCGCAGACGAGAACTGAACTTCTCAACCGTGGTACCCCCCCTATTTATTGCATGTTTCATGCAGACATGGCTCACAACCCCAACCACTTGACCGTTTCTCCAAGCGGGCCAGCTTTGCGGTTTGCTTTCTGAGCCAGTCGTGAGGTGGAATCCCGTGTGCAACGTATAGGTATATTAGTATTATAAAATAATTAATTTTATATGTTATGATACCTACAGAGAAGATCTAATCTATTTCACCTGTTAGATGCTATGTCTATGGAAGAAGTGAGAGTAAAAGAAGGGGGTGTGATATTTGGTTATATATTCAAATTTTATTTATTTTTTTAATTATGTATTTTTATACAAACATGTTTATACCTACATATGCTTATCTTGACTCTAAACTGCATGCAATAGCAACTTTTATTAATTCTACAGATTTTTTTCATGATTTATTCCAATGTCATTTCGTACTCAATCAATACAATAGTGCTAATTATCTGTCAAGCAAGCGGTTGAATACTTGATTATAAAATTATTACCAATAATGTTGAAATATATATGGTCATTTGCAAAGCTAATTATTCAAATATAAGGTTTTGACCACTGACTTAATGAAACACTTTAAATATCCGTTGTCCGAAGGAGAAATTGTAGATAATTTTTTAAGCAGAATCAATAGCAGATAATGTTATAGAGTAATAAAAGAACTTACCTTTTTTGAAGTAATGAATTCATAATCATTTTGTTAACTTAAAGTATATTAATTATATTGTTCTCATAATTAAAATTATTTTTCTTATATTATTTTTGATACATTCATAAGTTAATGCCCGGTGCACACCTCCGACATATAAATAAGGCAATTGATAAAAGTCACAAAATACTAGGAATATTTTCTTTCTCAAATATAGACTTCACCAAACTGTTTGTATGTGGAATATTTTGCGGACCAAGGTTGGCGAGTCACCAAATTGGCTATCGCACCTTAAACCACGTATTACCTATATAAATAATATTAAAAACTTTTTTTTACGTAATCTTAAAAATCTATACACGCAAAGCTACTTACTAAACGCTCGTCTTCAGGTTTATTATTTCAATTAACATACATTAAATTATATTTGAAGATTTAAGGAAACATGAGCCTTCCAAAACAATATAGGATGTAATTGATAGAATAAAGTCTCACATTAATTATTTTCCCAAGTATGAGAACCATTACAGTAGGTAGAGGATGAACGAATAATACTTGGGTCCAGAATTATATATTTTATGGAAATAAGAAATAAAAAAAGTTAGCTTTACTTGTATTATGTGGAATGAGTCTAAGGCGGGAAAACATGGCTTTTGGAATATCAAAGTGAGGTGATGAAACTATTCTTAATTCTGATATATTCAAAATTACAATATGAAGTGATAATTACTTTGGCCAGAGCAAAAACTCTATACTGATCAAGTTCTTCATCCATATCCTCAATTTACTAATAAATCACAAATATGTACTAAAAATTCATACACATATAAATGCAGACGGAATTCACGCTGTCATCAAGAAGAAGCGTAAAAAGATCGACAATCTTGAGCATTTTGACTCCTTGGGATTGGCAACAGCTTGTTCATCAGTGTAATGAATTCAATATTATAAACATTGAATTATTTATAAATATGGAATCACCTAATTTTAAAGCCATTATATACTGCTGTGGCTGCAAGTTCAAAAAATGAAATTGGACCTCTTTTTATAAAACATTTTTCGTGAATGTGATTTCAAAGAGATAACTAAACTTTTAACGAAATGTTCGCAGGTTTTTTTTTTTTAACTACTAATTGAATCACCTTTTATGATTTATCAGTTCCAATAAATTTTGCAAAATATGGAGATCTGATGACATTAATAAATTTTACCGTATCCATTTGACATGCATTAAAAAAAATGCCACACAAAAAAATATTGCAGATTATCCCACAGAAGACGATCTGGATTAGCTAATTAATGAAAATCATTTCCAAAGATTCTTCACAATATATATTACGTTGTAAATTTTCCATGTCATTTCTCCAAATATACTTTACAATATAGTGTAAGATTCTTCTTTTCTCAAAAATATAATTATCTTTCTATGAAATGTTTTATTTATTCAACCACTTCGAGAATGATTTTTTTGCATAATTGAAAATACACAAAAAATTAAACATCTAAAAATATTATACAGAATGTATATTATTTCACATATTAAAAAAACAACTAAGCTCTTAAAGTATCCAAATGCAAAATAAGAACTACAATATGTATACAACTGATATTATATATAAAATTAAAACTGATTTGGAAACACGTTTTTGTGCTGTTGCTAAAATAGACATAGGACTAATAGCCTCTCAGGTACAGAAATATATACAGAAATCTTATTCCAAGTCTGACTCAACATAGATTTAGTGAGACATGCATAGTCCAATATCAACTTTTTAATTGATTTTGTAAAGATAAAAATAAATAAATGTTTACATATGAGTTTTTGATTTTATAAGTCAATTGGAATTAGTTAAATTACAGGTATCTTTTAAACTACAAAATAAATTTATAGTACAATAAAAAACAATACATAACATCATCGTCCATCTTTCAAAGAGGCGTATCTTGAATTTGTTGATTTTACAGTAGGTGATATATTAACAAATTGTTTCGAATCTTTCAAAAAATCTTACCAATTTCTACAAATATTTTTTGATTTAAAGATAATGTGAGGTGTATTTATTCCATGAATATTACTTATTACTGTGATTTGTATGAATTACACTTCGAAGTCAAAATATGGTTATGTAATATTACAGGTTGAATATTATATTTCAGGACAATGTTGTTTTTGAATGACCAGGAAATTTTTTAATTTGATTTTTATTTATCGATTATTTGGTTTATTACAATTATGTGTGGAATATGACATCGGTCAAGTGGCCACCTCAGGCAGCGGCACAAATGCCTTCTCTTTTAACCATATTTTTCATAACATTCTCGCACACTTCGCGTGCTATTATAGCAATTTCATTTCGGATATTGTCCTGTAGCATCGGAATTGTTGTTGGCTTATTGGCGTAGACCTTTCCTTTCAAGTACCCCTACAGAAAATAATCAGGAACTGTCAAATCAAGTGATCGAGGAGGACAGTCGATATCACAACTTTTTTACATTATGCGGTTGGGAAAAATTTCTCGCAAAATTTCAAGCGTGGCTCGGGCTGTGTGTAAGGTGGCACCTTCCTGTTGAAACCATATGTGTTGCAGACCCAATTCGGCCACCAAGAAGTTTTCCAACATGAGACGATAGCGATCACCATCAATGGTTACCGCATTGCCATTATTATTTAGATAAAATGTTTTAATGACTTCAACACATTGTTGAGGCGTTAGATACTCCATAATAAATTGTAACCAACTATTCTCTACGACTACCAAATGCGAACTTACAAATGTCTGTCTAACCAAAATGGCGGCTAAACATAATCGGCCTGGAACATAATATTCACCTTCATTGGAATTAAATTAATGCATTCAAACAGATACGCCTGTTTGAATGAATTATGGGCATGCGTTTGGGCAATGTAACCCCAGTCATAACTTAATTTTACTAAAAAAACGAGATACACCTTTGAAAGATGGACGACGAGGTTATTTGTTAGTGCGCGCGTTCTTGACACAAATTATAACACTTGGTTCTGTCATTTAACAATTCAGGGGTGGGAAAACCTTTTTTGGAAAGGGCCAGATCGTAAAAATTTTAGACTCGGCGGGCCAGGTAGCAAACTCGAAGATCTACATAGGTAATTCTACTCATATAGCAACAAAAATAAAAACAGGTTAAATTTTTTTTTATTGGATAGTGATATTTTTACATAATATTTATACACATGCTGACACTTGACAAAAAAAAAACAATAAAATATTTCCATTTATTAATAAACGTAAACTGGTTAAATTTTGTACATATACGATAAATGTAATTGTTTTTTTCTGAGATAATATTTCATCATACTGTAATTCGAGGTTAGTACTTCCTATCATTAAAGTTATTTGCAAATGGTCATCTGTTAATAATAATCTGTATTACGATTTTATAAGAATGTCCTTTCACATTAGTAAGTGCAGATTTAAATCCCCGTGCATATGATTTCAATTGACCGTATTCATCTTCAAAACAATATCAATAGCGGGCTGGATCTGGCCCGCGGGCCGTAGTTTACCGACCCATTTATTTAACTCATTTTTAAAATATATTAGAAGATAGTTAATACTTTTAATCTTCGGCTCACATATATACAATTTTCAAAAATTTGATAAATGTGGAGATTGAGAGGTGAGAATTGGTGAACGTTAAATATATATATATTTATTATATTTAATGGAAAATATATAGAAATATGGGGTAATTACAGGGCTTATGACCTGTCTTCGACTGGTTAAATATAATAAAAATAGCTCCGTCTCTATGAGATATCTGATATTTATTTAATAACAGTGCCTTTGTAGGTAAAAATCCAATAATTGTGTGTTCTTGGACATATTCAAATATTGCTAAAAAAATATGATCTTTTGCAGGGGAAGGTAGTGGGTTCAATGCCAAAATGTTGGTGATTCCATACAGAATAAATCAACATGGTCGCCAACCTTCGATAGAAGGTGGCACATGAAGAAGTTTTGTTAAAAATTGTGTGTGCTCTATGATGTCAAATTGTGCGCGCGCCCACATCCGAACACTTTAGAGGGAATATTGCTACGGAGCAATAAGAATCACATCCAAAGCCAATCGATGTACGTATTTGAATCACTAATAAATGAGTGTGGAATTTCTTAAAAAAATAAAAACACATTCAATCTACACTTTGCCAGTGGGCGTCACACGAGACAATCCCGAGGCAAACATGCGAGGCCTGCCTGTGTCACTAAAATGAACAATCTGATCGTTAAGAGCGGGAGAATGTCCGGATTAAAACGTTAAACTATGACCAGATAATTATTTTTAATTGTTGATCAATTATATTATTAAACAAATAATAGATATCTCATACAGACGAAGCAATTTTTTATTATATTTAATGTAAAGATATGGAAGTATGGGTAATTTGCAGGGCTCACGACCTGTCTTCGGCTGGCTTAAGTGATCACTTGATACAAATATAACGTTCACCATTCTCACCCATTAATCAATCTCCATATCTAACACATTTTTGGAAATTGTATATGTGTTACTATGTGGAAACACTTCGAGTACAATTACACTATCGCCATCTATGGACTAAATTTGATATTCATTTCCCTGAAAAAGCATAGAATACACCTGAAAAATCAATTTGAAATATTATATAATAAAAAATAGGTTCGTCTCTGTGAGATATCTATTATTTGTTTAATAACAGTGTCTTTCTTGGTGAAAATCTAGTAATTGTGTGTACTTAGACATGTTCAAATATTGCTATTTATATAATTCTTTCATACTTGATTTTTGATTGATATTTTGAGTATAGTCCGATGGATTACTTTAGAAAATATTGATTTTTAATGAACTTTTTGCATTTTAAGTTCTTTTGCTAGGTTTTTTATCCATTCCATGTATTATTTAAAGATTTTTAAATTCTTTACAAATCGTGATTATAAATAAATTTTATTATTTTACCGATTTCTACATTTTTATTTTATTTTAATATTAGAAAAAATAATACATTTTAAAAATAATCAATAGGATATTATATATAATTTCTTTTAACATTTATTTCTTCTCTATGAGAGTAAGACTCGTGTATAGAGAAAGAGTATATACGAGAATTTATGTTTCAGTTAGTCTGTATACAATTTTTTTTACTTCATATACAAATTTATAGTAGTCTGTAATTTTTCTAATTGTGATCGGGAGATTGTTAAAAAATTTGTTACCTTGATAAATTAGTGATTTTTGGTTGAGGTATATTTTAATTTTGGAATATCAATTTGGTTTCTAAATCTTGTAGATCGGAATTCGCATATTTCGCTTACATGATTACTTCATTTTAAAAATATAAGCGTAAGTCTGCATTATAGGTATTCCTACTGACAGTGCTTTCCGGGCTGCACCCGTGCCAAGTAGATGAAAGGATAAAAAGAGCTGTTCGATAACATGCGACATCAATGATAAACAGGTCACTTTTCAACTAAGAGCTTAGTTTTCCCAATAATTCCTTGACTAGAGCAGGTCGTAAAAAGTAGTGGCAGCCACGCAATGGTACCTCCACCCTAAAGTCTGCAAATTTGACCACACTTCTGCAAAATCAGTCGGACCTGGCATCTTTTTAAGTTTTATGATTGTGTATTATAATATTAACTCGTAGTGGTTAATATTTTATTAAACCGGGATTAGTCACACATAAAAATATCAAATGCAAAAAAAAAAAACAGCGAGTAATTTTAAAAAAAACATCGTTTAAGAATCATAAAATGTCCACAACATGTAAGTTACACTTATTTTTTTAAAATATTAATTAAATGTATTAAACATATAAAATCAATTTTATCGAAAAATATTGTTGTTGCGCCACCGGGATTCGAACCTGAATCTCTTTTCAAACCGGGGAAGGCCGTAAAAACAGAGTAGATGGCTCTTTCAAATATTGGAATGATTAAAATGTATTAATTTAAAAAGGTAACATATAGGTTCGAAAATCTGTCGTCAAAAATAGTGTCGCTGTAGCATAGTTGGATAATGCACCTTCCCCGGTTAGGAAAGAGATCCAGGTTCAAATCCCGGTGGCGCAACAACAATATTTTTCGACAAAATTGATTTTATATGTATATCTTTCTAATTAACATATTTAAAATATCACAGAATTCTGAATAATAAGCATGTGTTCTCCTAACAACTTATTTTTTAATTGAACAGATAGCATTAATAGGCTTTAACAGACCCCAGTAGAAAAATCGTGTAAAGACATACATTTTTTTCGCATTCGTGGCGAAGTAAAAATATTATAAAAATAAAACCGTTATGTTAAAAACGTTACAATTCAAAAGTAAAAAGAAATAACATAAAATACCAATTGGCGATTGGTTTTCAGAGCCAATCATATCAATGTAGTACATATTATGTGCAATTCATGCGACTATTCTACTAAAGTCTATTTTCTCTTACTCGAGGTTAATTGTTTAATTTTTCACATCAATTTAATAATTTACCTTCATATTTTTTTGATGGTCACACACAATACATGTGATAAGAAGCAAACACAGAACAACTGCACAAGTGCTCGTATATAGAATAAAAAAATTGTCATTGATTCAACAGGACTAAATAATAAATATTAATTATCGCGGAAGGTGCCATGGGGTGGAAGATCTTCCCCGGATGTGAGATTTTAATTAGGTACAAACCTCACTTGGTTTTTACAAGAACTTCAGTGCCAACCCACTACGTGACTTTTAGTACTATGTAAGATATTATGGCCCGTGTCCTCAATGATGTCCACAACGAGACTTTGATCTCGCCTGCAAATGTGCGTATGTAACTGGATGCGCCATTCTAATCTCTGTGGAGAATTCATCGGTTGCTTTACGCTGAACTTCGCACTCTTCTTCAAGCGCACTCGAGTTGAATTTCCGAGACAAATCTCATCTGTGAACACGGGCCGTTCGAACGCTGTTGAAACGTTACGAGGAAAAGTATTGCAATAAGATATTGGCGAACACCAAATTTGTTTATTTTTCTCTATGTGAAATATAAACAATCTATAACTATTAGGATAATACATTCTTATTGTGAAGTTGTAATTATTCAGAACATAGGTCTGTGATGTTTTAAATACCAATTAAATGTGTTAATTAGAAAGATATACATATGTATAAAATCAATTTATCGAATTGTTGTTGCGCCACCGGGATTCGAACCTGGATCTCTTTTCAAACCGGGGAAGGTGCATTATCCAACTATGCTACAGCGACATTATTTTTGACCTATATGTTACACTTTTTCAAATTAACACATCTATCGTTGCATTATTTGAAAGCCATCTACTTTGTTTTTACGGAATCTCAAATACCTTTGAGTAAACCGATAGCAAACGCCAGAATTAACAATTCATTTTTTACATGTAATTGTGTGATTTGAAAAAGTGTAACAGTTCGAAAATTTGTCGTCAAAAATAATGTCGCTGTAGCATAGTTGGATAATGCACCTTCACCGGTTTATCCAGATTCAAGTTCGAATCCCGGTGGCGCAATAACAATATTTTTCGATAAAATTGATTTTATATGTATATCTTTCTAAATAATACATTTAATTATTATTTTAATCTATAATTAGTTATAAAATCTAGTAGATGGTTATATTAATGATATTTGCCGTTATTTTAAAAATCACTCTTACATCATCCATCCACGTCAGTCTCTCGTGACTGAGGATCGCGATCTCCGTGAACTCCCGTACTCTTGACTATGCTCCTCCACTTTTCTCGGCATCCAGTGAATCTTAGGGGATCGGGTGGGGGATGTTCTCCAAGCTATCTTCCCTTCGCGCAAGATGCAGGAATAATTCGTCTCAGACAAATGGTTGAGAATCTGTCCTTGTTCCTGCAGAATGGAAATATTTGTGCGTCTCGCCGTCCATGGTATGCGCAACACGTGTCTCCAGAATCACATCTCAAAGGCATTAATCCGTCTTCTCTCCCTTGCCTTCAGGGTCCGCGATTACCTTACTCTCACATTAATAGTATAATTCTGCTCTCAACACAATTACTAATATAATTATTTCAATGAAGTGTTAAAAATCAATCTTGGTTATTAATAATTTGGTTGTAGTCCTAGAACTATAATTGTAGTGTATAATTAAAATGAGTAAACATTGTATTTCTGAATGGTATAAAAAAGAAATGTACCTCAGGTACGCCAGGATAAAAGTGTGTCGCCCACATCTCTGGAAATGCGGTAATTTTGTAACGAAAATTGATATTTCTAAACCCATCAAAAACGATGTTAAAAATAGCTCGCTTTCAAAAACTTATCAAAGTGGTATTCAGTACAACCCGATTTTTCACACGTCATACTTTGAAATGTACGCCATGTCAGTCAGGCGTCAGTCATAAAGGGAATTTTCCACAGTGAACGCGTTTCTTTTACCCGCGAAAATATTTGCCGCGCTTTTCCGTGCAAACTATCATTCGAGCGGGACATAACCTTAATCATATCACCAATAAGAGACGGCCCATATTACTTTATACGTGAATAATACTAACATCTCTCATTTCTCAAATGACACGGTATACGAGTGGTTCTCCAATAGTGACGCTTTTATAGTATACGTACTTAATACGGCTCTCCTTAAACTAGCGCACCGTACAGTCGGTTTGTAGGCACATGATTCGATTTATAGATTTCAGCCGTTTGGTTTACATTCACTCTTTTAGTTTATTTAACATCTTGTTAATACATTCTAGGGGGGGATTTTTTATTTGTTTTATATTGACAATAATTTGACTTTGTTTTTTTTTAACGTACTTTCGCCTGTCAGTGTGGGCGGCGATGAAGTCTCCACATTTTAGTGCATAGACATGTTTGGATCCGTCTGGGCACAAATTGTTTTTGCGCGATGTTTTTTGTTGTATTAGTAACCAGTGACGTCATGTTTTCTCGTCGGGCCCGACGACAAATAATGTTGAATCAATTTCGAACTAAAATAGTTAAAATTTAATGTTCGATTTCGGTTTTATTATAAAGATTGAAAACTTTATTCGCAATTACCGTTTTAAAGAGTGAAACGATAGTCGAGACCAGACCCCTCGCTGGACTTCACTGCCTTCATGGGTCGCTGGCTCCAGAATATTACAAAATTATAGATCTGCTATTGAAATATCGTTAATATCTGTTAGATTTTATTGCGAAAATCAAAGTTAATGCAATTTTATTATTCTATCTCTGAACGGCGCGGAGGCAAATATCCAGTAGGCCAGCCCATCGCTAGAGTTCACTGAACGGTCCTCACTTTGCACGATTTATTTTCACAAAATATTTTTTTTAATTTTACTAAATATTATTTCTCTGATGACAGATTTAAGAATTGTATTAAACATGATACTGGTTATAAGTTTTTTTTCTATTTTTGCGGTTCACATCGTAGGGTCAGAAGTTAACCTCTCGCAGCTCAAACGTGTCAAGTAGTTTGATTAAAAGCAGATACAAAACTACGTACATAAAAATATATGTAGGCTTGAAAATTGTAAGCGGCCTTCAAAGCAGTAGGCAGTTAGTCTCACCCTCGGTGTAGTCTCTGGCCGTGGGGTGGGGTGTGGTGAGGTAATTTTCGAGTTTTATGTGGGAACCTACGTAATCTAGTTCCGACGATCTGAAATATCAATACAATATTTCAGGATGCGAAAATACTTAGCGCCTAACGACATTTTTTTGTGTAAAATTGTCACATCACAATCACATTAAGGTTCAATCTGGTAGAATTAAAATGAGGATCTTTAACACTAATACTCGTTCAAAATCGAGCATGTAATTTAATTCCAAAACATTGCCACAAATTATATCAGATATATAAAAAAAAAACCAGTGTATGTGATTAGGTACACTCCGAATTTCCACGACAAATTCCAAATCTACGATCTTGATTTACGGTTTAATATTCTTGCCATTTTTGTTTAAAACATGTAAACCTTTCTACACGAGCTCTGTAATCGGCGGTCGGCACGCCAACTTCTTGCGTCACTCGGAACCTTCGCGGAACTTCCAATAATCCCGCAATGTAAAACCGAATAAAGCATAAAAGATGAAATACTCGGAGTTGGTAACAAAATTAAAGACAGTTAATTAATATATCAATGTTTTTATGATACAATTTATCAGAAATAATAGTAAAGTTGTATCAATGTGTACAAAATTTGAATTGATAATTCTGGCGTCTGCTATCAGATTACTCAAAGGTATTTGAGATTCTTTATAAACAAGGTAGATGGCTCTTTCAAATAATGGAACGATTAAATGTATTAATATCAATAAGGTAACATATAGGTTCGAAAATTTGTCGCTATAAATATTGTCGCTGTAGCATAGTTCGATAATGCACCTTCCTCGGTTAGGAAAGAGATCCAGGCTCGAATCCCGGTGGCGCAACAACAATATTTTTCGATAAAATTGATTTTATATGTATATCTTTTTAATTAATATATTTAATTCATATTTATTACACTTTGTTTATTACTATACCGGGAAGGCACTGCCTGCTATAATACAATAAAATACTAGTGTAGCAGGCAGGGTACCGAAATATTAGTCTTACTTTGCTGCAATGTTATCCGATTATAACAATATAACACACTGTACTATGAATCAAAAAATAAAATAAATTATTATTATTATTTAGAAATGCTGAAATTCCTAATAAAATGCTCTATCACACGCGGGTACAGTAAGATAAACGTTATTCGTAGTAAAATATATTATATGTACTTTCTCTTGACTTACTGCGGGTTCACTATTTAATATATTTAAAAAATTATACCATGGAGCATTATAATACTCCAGTTCCATCTCCATCATTTATTTCCAAAATTATTATTCCTTTATTGAATAGTTAAAATAATAATATTATACATATTTTTCAAATTGTATACCTACATGATAATGTAAGTAAAAATTACTTTATAGATGAAGAAACTCAATGAGTGTCTTCTATCTTAAGAATTGACGAAAATGTATAGTAAAGTAAAACCAGCAGATAAGCAATCGTCTCATCGACTAACGCCGATTGCTTGCTGCTAGTCCCCGCGGGCGGCCATCGGTGACCGCTGCGCGGTCAGGGTCTCAATAGAATCTATATTTCGATGATAGAGCTTTCCCCAAAACAAACCACACATAAATAAAATCTCGATGTTATTAAAATTATTCCACCTTTGTAAGTTAGCTGTCAAAACGAACGAAAATTGCATCTCGATGATATATAAAAATCTCGGATAGACAATAATAAATACAAAAATGCTATTTTATCAGTATAATATGGACTTAAAGACGTCAAAATTCAATAAGAAAGGTCAATAGCATAGATAGACAGCTCAGATAAGAAAAGATGACAGATGTCGTGTATGTTTTTTCTTACTCGTAATAGACAATGCACACTTCATTTCAAATTGAATATATATTTACCTACTGTTATTCAATATATAAAAGAGAAAACATTTAATCAACAAGTTATCTTAAACTAGAGATATTAAAACACTTTTCTTTTAATCAAGCACTACGCAGCCATAATGACACTACCGAAGCCGCCACATATTATTATGGATATATGAAAATGTAAATTACATTGTAGTTTATTTTTACCAAACTAGTCGTAAATTCGCATACGCATTCTCACACAGCTTCACATTCTTCTACACAAAAAAATCTTGGCATATTATATTAATTAAAGCCACCGAAATAATGAAAGAATATGGCAAATTATTTTACGAGATTTGAGGAATAACTTAAGAACAAGATATTATATTAGATTGACACTATAAAGTATTGCACGATTATTATTAGACCACGAACTTCCGATTCACCCGTGACATGTTGATATTGTTGCTCACAAGACCATCACATTGAAGTCATTCTATCTAATTAATGTTAAAATCAGGATTTCAACTTTGTTAAAAATAACAAATGAACATTTGAGACGATTAAAAATTTAGTTATATGACTTTCTTTAAAATGTGGAGCCCCGACTTGCGACGTAAAAAAATGTCTATATTGTCGGTTTAATAAAACACGCGATTTGGCCATTTTCTGGTAAGGTGGTCGTCGGTCCTACTACCGCCCCCAAATTTCTAGAGACCAGTGTGTGCTTCGAACTTAAATATTCTGGCCTTCCTAGGTACGCCACACGTCGATCTGTGGAATTTCTAGATAAAACATTCAATTCGCTATGAAGCATTTAAAAAAAATGTTCATTAAAAAAACTTTTGTAACGATGGCGCCACGAAACTGTGTGTATAATAGAAGTAGAAAAGACACTGTGAACACAAAAAAAAATTTATATGTTAACCAACATTCTGAATAATTTCCGTGTATTGTGGAATTTAATTTTTACAATTAAATATAACAAAATATGTCTTAACATTAAAATTATTTTAAAAAATTATGTCAAATATTTTTTACAAGTCATATTCTAGATATTTGCAAAATAGGTATTGGAAATAGTAATGTAGTGTTGCTTAAGTATTAAATACGTAAGTACTCGTATTTCTTGCTGATCCGGGTTTTTCGATAGGTACATGAGACAGTCAGCGGCGTAACTACAAAAATTGGACCCCAATGCAGAACGGAAAAAAGTCACCCCTAAATAAGTATTGCGTATAAGATATACGAATTGCGTGGTTTATCTATTAAATAGTAAGGACAAAGTTAGTCTCTTGTCTCGTATAATATTCACACTATCAGGAAAAAAACATAAGTGTTCTTAGGCATTTATATGCAGTTACAATTTAAAACCATACCCGGCATATTAGCGGGGGACTGCTGCTATAGGTACACATCGATAATGGTTTCACGAGTTTTCAGAATTCTTGTGAAAAACGATTTTTAATGTTTTATAATTGCAGTACTCGTTATGAATGATATATTATTAACGCTGAGAAGGTATGGACACTTGCAAATATACCAATGCCGAATGAATTGTAGAGTGAGAAGTTTTTGGGTTCCTATCTAACGTGGGCCCCAATGCACTGCATTGGCATAGTTACGCCACTAGACACAGAGCTCGTACAAAAAAAATGTCGTAGATAGAAATATCTACTCTTTATATAAAAAAAAAAAAAAATAGAGAACTTCGTTAGATTGAAACATTGGTAAGTATTGTACGATTGGTAAACAGTGGAAAATGGCTATCAATATAAAGCCTCGCATCAAGTAGACATTCAAAACAAATTTGAAATTTACATTCAAATTCTAATATAATGCCGTTTTCCATAAGGTATAAATGGACAATATTCGTTTCCGCTACATTTGTTTTCCTGCACGCTTGCAATATATATGGGCATACGATTTCTTCTCATTTTACGTTAGTTATTCTTTTCAGCATGTGTCAAAATCATCAAATTATTTAACTAATTTTTAGTCACCCTGCAACTGCAACCAACTAACGGGAATGGTCAGAGTAATGGTCCGATGCGTGTGAGAGAGATACCAACACTTTTATCCAATTGATAATAATCATTATATTTCTTTGTTTTGCACATCTTTATATACGTACCTAATCAATATATTCGCAAAAACAGCATGTTTCGATCTACGAGTATGATGTATTATATAATATTTTTTTATGGTTCTACGCTGAGATTAGCGATAAAGGTAACATCCATAATAATATTACGCTTCCCGATCTAAATCTATGACTTTCTGGATGTAGCTTCAGTAGTGTCATTATGGCTGTATAGTGCTTGATTAAACGGCCAGGTCTGTAAAAACGAAGTTGTTTTTAATATCTCTAGGTTAAGATTACTCAAATATTTTCTCTTTTATATATTCAATAACAGTACACAAATATATGTTCAATTTAAAATGAAGTGTACATTGTTTTTATTACGAGTACGAAAAAAAAACCATACGTAATTGATTCAGTTTGTTCTCCATACAATATGTACACGTAAAGGACAACGTTTTATTTAAAATGACTAAACAGTAATTGTATATTTCTCTGCATATTTTGAAGGCAGCATTTCACCCATGGACTTATAATAAAAATCGTAAAAATTCTGAAAAAACCATATGTTCTGTCTTTTTACGTCAGGATTAATTGTGTGAACGCTCTACGTTCGCATGTTTTCATACGCGACATTCATTCAAATCTGCATCGTTTCAAATCAGATGCGAAATGACGTACAAATCGAATACATTGTCAAACTCAACAAAATGGAGTGTTTTTATTTTTCGTGAGGCCCGGATTTTAGGTCTTATTTATGGCCCCAATTTTCCTAATGCACCCCTGTCGGTAAGGAATTAATGCGTAAAAATTATTTGAGTTCCAAATTCAAAGTTGGCCATTGCAACTAATTAATATTATAGAAAATGAAAACACGTTACTTAAATAAATCAATAAATAATAAATAGCGAATATTGAAAAGTTTTGGTTGATTTCGAAATAATTATCGATTGATAACTTTATTTAATAGTTTAATGTGCTTTGGTGGTACTGCATCGGTAGATACTAAAGTAGAACATTTTGATTAAAACAAAACAAGAATATCGATTATCTTCAGTACAATCTCTAAGATCCTGGACACCATCCAGAAGTTGTCTGTATAGGTGCGTAGCTAGGGTATTTGGCGCCTCGGAACGAACTATCTAAATGTCCTCCCCCCTCTTCAATTTAGTATATAGTACTAGGCGATTGACCAATTAAATATCCCGTTTTGGCGCTCCCCCTAGTCTGAGGCCCGGGGACATATGCCCTCCTAAACCCCCCTAGCTACGCCTCTGTATCTGTATTCGCCTTGCTCATTATTTGATGGATATATGTACTAGGTCCTCATTTCTGTCATCTTTCCTCATTTGTATGTAAAGTGCTGTACAGGGTGTATAAAAATATGATTAAGTGACCGCATTAAATAAATAATAATCAATGTGTTAATAAATGTGCTAAAGTTGCGTGAAAAATGAAATACACGAGTCATATGAAACTCACGAAGATGGCACTCATAAAGGTAAGCTCTATCTATATTAACTTATATTATTATTTTATTGTTTATATTTTCAATATATATATAATATAATATATATTATACATAAATTATATACATATAAACAAGCACATATTGTTCTACGCATGTTCATCATGAGGTTGATTTAACTCACGCACGACGCACAAGCGCGTGTTTGTTTAGTGGCGTGGTAAGTCAAATTCACGGAAAAATGTCATGGAAATCATGGTATAATGGAAATATAAACACAAATAATTACATATTGCACATTGAAAATAAATGTGATATAAAACAAAATGCGTTATGCACAACCTTCACGGTTTTAATAGCACAATAAGTTGATTTTATATAGATTATTCTATACTGATTTCTCACATGCAAGATTTTAATTGCTCATACTTGAAAACAGACTTCATGGGTTGTGTATCTATTCTATTCAACGTGCGATATGAAATAAAATGTGTAATTAATTTTTTTAATAGAAAATGCGTCGATATATATTTCAAATCATTTATACATACTACCTAATCGTTCCTTGCCCTTAATAATAAATAAATTTTTATTATTATCATACATTTTCGAGTTCTAGATGTAATTCAAAAGCGTAAGCGTGGAGGGTATGGTATACATTATTTATTGGATCAATAGAACCTATTATGAAACTGTAGGCGGACATATTTGATCCAATCCAGACGTCTCAAAGTCACTCGCGTGGTTGCTTATTATTTTTAAGTATAAGTATAGTATGTACGCAAAGAATTTTATTTTGAGTGCCTTAGAATCGAGGTCGACTTGAAATATTTCATATATTTGGAATATGTATACGGTGTCACATATTCAGTAGTACAAGTCGTCAATGGACAATAAAAAAAATCGAATTTATTTATTACACATATTTTTCATTAGAGCTTTTATAAATTAAAATTATTTCCTCTTTTTAGAGTTTACACGTATAAAAAGACGTCGATTTTGTATGCTAGACTGTTCAAAAATATGATCCGTTTCTATCTTGATCCCGACTGTTCTGGGCATTAGTAAGGTTTCTCACCAATTTACTTGGTAATTTAGTATTTTACAACGCGCATTTAAAAACTGAATACTCATCTGCATAGTTAAATTGTAGACGCTCCATGTAAAAAAAAAAAGATTAAGATAACCATTGGGTGTCTAGAAGAAATAAAGGGTGGGCCAACTTGGTCTGACTGTTTATAAAAATTTATAACTTTGGTTGGGTTTATTTTTAATTATATGTTTTTTTGCAGATAATAAAGAATTTATGAAAGTTTATAATGGCTACATACCCAATACAAGAGCGCGTTAAAATTATTGAATTTTATTATGTTTCGCGACGATCGATTATTACAAGGCAAAGAAAATACCGCCAGCATATTAATGCTGCAACAGCTACTAGTGCAAACATGATAAGAAACTTAATCACCCGTTTTGAGGAGCTGGGTACGGTATTTGATCTGCCAAGACCAGCGACAATCCAGGAGCTTAAACAAAATATTCGTGCAGAAATAACGGAGACAGAAACGTTGCGTAATGTAATGTAAAATACTTTAGAAAGAGCAATTATTTGTCAACAAGAAAATGGAGGTCATTTAAATGGTGTTATTTTCCACACTTAGATTTAAAAAAGTTAACTAAGTACACTTTCATGTAATAATATATATTTTTAATAAATATTACAATTATATGCATTTTACATCAGTCAGTCCAAGTTGGCCCACTCTGTATGATAACTGTCTCAAAATATAATTAAATTAATCACCTAGAAAGATGCGCAGAAAAAAATTGATCTATCGAAAAAATATTTAATTGCTACCGAGATTCGAACCTGGACCTCTTCCCATCCGGGGAAGCGAATTCTCAGATTTCGAATACATTTTCAGCAAATTTTGAACTTATATTCTGTAATATTTCCAATAAATACATCTAATATTTGATTTTTAAAAATGTATCCACTTAATATTACGGAGAAACTCAAATAACATAATTAAATTACTAATTTTTCAATTGTACCCAGAGATAAAACGTACCTAAAGTGAAGAGAATCGCGCGAATTCCTGTTTGGGATTGGCGAACCCCTTGTTAAATTAAGAAAAAAAGTAATAAGTATTCTCAGATCTAAACATTTCATCTACTGGTATTTCATAAGTATCATGAAACAATTCATTGTTAAATATTTTATAAAAGTTAAATACTTCAATGAAATTCCTTGTTTAATATATTTCGGGAGCATATAAAAAAAGAGTCCCGATTGTCTAAAGTAATGTGGCACGCGTTGCCAACTATTAGTGGGTTAATTAGTATTTAATTCTGAAATGATTTATTTTATTATTTAAATGTTTATATATACTGAGGATAGTTATAACATTACTATCGGCGCAATCTCTAATGTTGGGTGTGTAACCATGTATCAATCAAATTGAATTGCTAATTATTATAACAATAATTATTAAAATTAATTTCCATAGACTGCTCGTGATCTGCTCGAAGAATTCGAACACCTAAAATGTTGGCAAACAGATGAACAACTGTATAGTCGTGTATATAAGTAATTTAAGACTTATTGGTAATATACATTATTCTGAATCTTGCCAAAATAATTGTGTGCCATCATTATATATTCCTAAGCATTATAATACATATTTTATACAATTTATTACCGAACATGGTTTCTCGAATAATTCAAGCGCCTAAATCGTAGGCAATCGGATGTACAACTGTGTAGTCAAGCAAACTATCACCTAAATTTATGACGCATTGCTTAAAATTAGACTTAAAATATTAAATATTCAAAATACTGCCAAAATCACTAGGCCGCAGGGTTTTCTGAACTGTGGGTCGCATTTGATAGCTTTAATGATTATAATATTATTGATATCGGTTCTTTCAATTCTTAAATAAATAAATAAATTTATCTTGCAAAATGTTTAAATATAGTATGTACCTTAAATTCGACACTATGCTGGTGCAAAAATATAATTTTATAACGAGTATCTTGAATTGCTCATAAAAAATTAAAAAAACTATATTCAACATACTTTCTTCAAATGATTACCTTTGAAACCTTTCAGTTTGTATTTTAAATACGCAGCTTGCTGTAATGCACATGAACTAAAAAATTAGAAAAATAGAGAAGCCATCTGTGCATAGTAAATCAAACAAATATACAAATATTATTCATCGTAAATGTGAGATCTAGCGATATTCTTAAAAAACATTTAAATCGCGAAAAACAATGTATAAAGTGGTATTTTATAATTTCGCTAGATGTCACTATAATAATTAAATGTCTATTTCGAAATGTGTAGTAAAAAATTAAACGAATTTTTGTAGTAATTAAAATACTGTTTTTTCAGATATATTTGAATACCATAAGCATAGTTATACATTGCATTACCTGGTGAATAACTCGCGATGAAGCACACAAAATAATATAATATGATGATATTGGTATCATTGCACAGATATTCTAAAGGGATGTGGTAACTTCTAATCGTTATCGTTAATCGTTAATAATGTTTTTTTTAAATAATTAATAATATTTATACGTAGTTAAATGCTTAACATTTCATAGTACCTTATAATGTTGAGTTTTATTTAAGTTTTTTTTTTTAAATTGCAATCGTCAATATTATTTACATTTAAACATATTTTGTAAAACACATCCACAGGATCATAAAACATGTAACATTTTTGAAATGTATATAGAATTTTGGCAAAATAAATATAAGATAATCTGATTTTACTGAAAAGTTTAATTATATTATATGATATAGCATATCCCTGATTTAACTTAAAAAACATTTTACCATTATAATAATTATAATATTAGAAAAGGAAATTTAGTTCGAAAAAAAAATTGTACAATTAAATCGCTATTTAGGAAACCAAAAAATTTATAATATGAAGAATCTGTCAAGAACTAAAGCGTAGTTCTTTTTTTTAATATCAAACATTGGTTTTTTACTGTTTTTTTTAATTAAAGTTAGTCATACAAAACGGATAAATGAGGAAAGAATGGTAAGAAAGATATATGACATAAGTATTGATGGCACCAGAAATGGAGAACGTCTGCAGAAGACTTGGCACGACTAGGAAAGTTAGATACTAGCAGGTAGTCTTATTAGAAGCCTCAATAATCGACGAACTTGTATGATAAGATGTATAGATGTGGATGAGGTGAGAATTGTATGTCAGGATAGAACACTGTGGCGCTCTATACTCTCTGCCTACCGACACGGGGAAACAGTGTGATGATAAGTTAGTTCAATTTTAATTGTTAAAGTCAAGAGAGACATGGTATAATATGTAAGATTCACACTTACTTTTATCTATTACGAAAAATGCATTTTCTTAAATAAACTATTTTAAAGAATAACTAACTTATATGTTGCGACTATTTGTGAAAAACGAAAGAATTTCAGTTCTTAATATTTAGATATTTAGTTTTCTAGAGATGTGGTGTAACTCAGTATTCTAACAAGAACATTTAGACTAAAATATGTTAAAACTTTTCATGAAATTATCAGTGGATGATATTCCAAACACATATTCATTACATACAAACAATAAGTTGCAAAATACTGCGTGCGTCGAATTCAATGATTTTGACGATAATGATTTTAGCATCGATCATCAAATATCGATGTAAAATTTTACACCTCTATTCTAAGCAGTCGATCGTTTGTCATCTCGACCCATGGACACGGAGCGTCTAATTGGGTGCTCGAGTAGAAATGTGTCTTCGGTCGGGGTAGCCATTTCGTTCTAAAATGCATTTAATTGTTCATAAAATCGTCGTCACTTAATTTAACCAGTGTTTTAGTGATTGTGATATTCATTTTAACCATTATATTCTTTGAATATTTAAAATATACTAAAGATTATGGGCGAAATACGTGTATCATAACCTCGCCCGTCTGTGATGGAAGTTCTAAGACACAATATGTAAACATATCTCGTATTCGTAAAATGTACAGTTTTGTGTTTATTTAATATTAGTTCGAGTCTCCTTGATGTCTTTATATTGCAAAGTGCACGATGGCATCGCCGTGATTGTGAGTGCATAAGCTAAATAAATATATAATTTCACAAATAAGTCTGACGTTTCTGTTCGCTACACCTCTCGATAAACAGTGCCAGTTTGTCGAGGTTATTTTGATAGCAGTGAAATTGAGAGGTAATGATACTCCTACACTTTTTTTAAATGTTGTCACAGAGTTTTTAATTATCTTAAATACGTATCCACAATTTTATACAATTAAGAACTACTTTCTATGTTGTTTTTCAAATTGTGCATATTGCAAAATTTTTGCAATCATCATTTACCTCACGATTGCTCAATAACATGTACATGTGCCTTCTTTTGTACTAATTTAACACTACAATCTTGGCTCTGCATCCTGAAGCTTTTATTTTTGAATATATATATTTTTTGACACATTCATGAGAGATAGTTGTTTAGAAGTGGAAAATAACAATATTTAATCTGTTATTACACATTATTATATTTTTCTATAAATATGAATATTTGAGCGCCAATACGAAGTGACACTAAATGATGAATTCACTATCTAACTTTGATAACCTTTCCTTGATAATAATGCATATCGAACACACTGGATTGTAATTGAGTATTAGACATTTCATTTGTAAATAAAAATGCAAATTAAATTCTCTTTTACTTCAGTTATCAATATCAGCTTTTTATACGTATAGCAGTTACCTCGACTACGTAGTTGATAATTAATCAAAATTCATATACGGAAGAAAACAGACGTTACAATTAAAGAAAGTAAGTAGACGGTATTCTAAGAAGAATGATATAAAATATTGCAAATAATTTATCGTCAATTTTTAAAAATGTGATAAAAGTATGTAGTGCAAATGACATCAGATAATCATATTGAAATGTATAATAATCTGATTTAGCTTATTAGTGGCTGGTATTCTTGACTTTATTAAAAATAAAATATTCCACCAAAAGTATTTTAAATTTATACATATACTTCAGCGGTCGTCCAAGTGGTTGTCCGCAGAGAAATGTGGACATTATTTGCACTTTTTAAATCATGGTAATATGTAGATAATAGATCCGTTTGTAGCGAACATTCAAAATACTAATTAAAGCATGAATCTAAATAAAAGCCTCATCGACCTATCGTCCGACGACACTCTCAAAGCTAAATTTCATTCGTCATAAAGACCTCAGTTTGCTTAGCGAAAAGGCGATGAAAATTCTGATTCTATTCTCCGCAACTAATTTATGCGAAAATACTTTTTCATCTGTCACAGCAATCAAAACACGATACCGATCCCGGCTTGAAATAAATGCAGTTCTCCGCCTTGCAGTAACATGATTGGAGCCAAATATTTTAATTGTTTTGTTTTTACAATTTTTGTTTTATTAATAAAGCTTTTATAGTTTGGTTACAATGAATAGTTTTATTTTATTAACTAGGTGCATTTTATGTATTATTTGATCACTTTTTTCTAAGTATATTTAACACTAAAAAATCCTATTGTCTGCGAGATTTAAAATTATGAATTTAGTGGTCCGTGAGGTCCTAAACTTAGGCGACCGCTGCTTTAGTACATATATGTAGCTATTATAACTTATTTTCTTAAAAAAATATATAGGTTGGACAGATTATAAAATATTATTTTTTTGTGTATTCCTCTTTAAATAATTTATTAATCTTTTCATTTCGTCTCGCTGATACTTAAAGATATAGAAAATAAAATATGTTGAGAGAAACAGTTTATTTTTAAATAATCATTAGAACATACATATATTATTTTAGGCTTTGAAAGTTACTAAATATTTTCTACGCGCGAGTGCGGAACTAATTCGACACCACCGGCGCGCGACGTGAGCAGCGATTAAATATATACACAAGTATCTTTTTTCCTGCAGTTTTTACCTGCCATCTTTCACAATTAAAGTCATCAGACATGGAAAGAATGAAACATACATTATCGTTATATTTCCCGAGCTCATATTTTGAAGGTTTCATAATATATATAGTAAATTAATAATATATAACATATACCTATATGTCATACGAAGCAGGGATTACTCTGACGTGTACGTTACTTTAATTACATTGAATATTTTATAATAAAAACTAGTATTTATACCTAATTCAATAAGTGGGAAAATAAAAATCTATGGATAGGGGAAGGTCTTAATATGACACCATAATTCAAATTCCACCATAATTGATTAAAAATGTTTTTTTTTATTAAAAATAACAAGACACAATGAAATGTTTTACAAATAAAAAATATGTATAAAATAAAATAATTATATAATTAAAAAGTTATTAGCATTTTCCAAAAGGTCTTGATGCGTCATTTTAATATTGTTTAGTTATATTTTCCCACCTATCTGATTGGAAATTAGAAATATTTAAATTTAGTAAGGGCCAAGGAAGACGTGTTGAAATTATAATAAAATTGTGTCGGTAATTAATTAAAAATATTTTTTTATTGGTAGACATTTTTGTCCTTTTAGGTAGACCAGCATATTCATTATGTGTCAATAAAAAACATAAACAGCTTTTTAGCCATCCTTCCCCTGGCTTGGATCGGCTGAACAAATCATTACAAAATATGCAAACAGCGTCATCGTCGTCGTCACATTCAGCAAAATGTGATATATTTGTTTTACTCTTTTTCAGCATCTGAAATTTCATTTTTTTTTTGCCCGAATAACAGCTTTGCAGTCTGTTTCTTTACTCTTTATTTTTTCTACACTACTACTTGTTAATACATAGGATCCTTCATCAATGGCATTTTGCATACTTCCATTGTCGCAATTTTGACGATCCGTCTTTATCTTATAATTTTCAACTATTATTTATTACATCTTAATGTAATAAAATAAACTTTCTATGCAATATAAACCATACACGGAATATTTTAGTAAAACTAAACACTTGGTAAGGTATTTTTAGATAATTTTCATATTCATCAAACAACGAAATGAAATCTATCCTCAAAATTGAGTAATACTTTGTACACAATTCTTAGAAATTATAAGCACGTTATGATACAACTCGCTAGAAAAAAAAATTAAGGGGGGAGCGAAGGGACGATGCTCTAAACATCGACAGAAATTAGTTAGAACAAAAAAAAAAATACACTGACGAAGACAACAGCAAATGTTGTATGTGTATAAAATAATTCATATATTTTTTTATCGAAATAATCGCACTTTTCTTGGTTATGGCCGACTCGGTATATATATATAAAATGCTAGTCAAATTGCCATTTATTTAAAATGTAAGTAGAAAAGATGATCTCGAATTAAAAATAAAATCGGATGGCTCATTCGCAAATTATATTTTTTCACTCGCAAAATACGAACGGGTTTTACGAGGGTTGCTATAAGTCGTGGTTTAGTCCTCCGCATTTCGGAATATGTTGACTGTAATAAAATACAAATACAATGGGTTTTGCATTACATGTATTTTAAGAAAATTTATATACATAGATATCTAGTAAATTTTTATTATAGATAATATTACAATACGTATATCCACGTTCCGTATTTTCGTTAACTCCTTTGGAAATGAATGCATATAGCAGTTTTAATTTTATTTTGTTGTTAAGCTCTAATATAATGAAGTTTTGATGGACAGTGATGATATTGTGGATTTCCCAGGTTATTCCTAAGTAAATGTAAATTCTCAGTAATAATTTCCCCGTTATTTTTAGCTAAATGAAATTATGGGAAATAATTCTGACGTCACTCATATACTTATCTAATAATTTTCTGTATCTTAGTAACCTTTGTCAATTTTGAAAAATTTAATAATTATTTGTTTTAATAACACATTTGTTTTTAAATTTAAATTAATACTCATTCAAATAATAATTATGCTCACGCACATGCATTGTTTTGAATTTTTATCATACTCAATGTAAGAAGCGCGTCAAATTTCTGAATTGTAAATAAAAAAATAAATGATGCATACCAAATAAAGCCATTTATTTCATAATATTTCAATTATAAAAATAGAGACAGAACAGATAAAAAACAAATAATAATTAATAAGATTACGTGCGCTGTGCAGGTCGCAGTGGGAATCCCATTGGCCATATGACAGCATTTTGAGAATAGAGATAATAATATATAATATGAATAGTATATAACTGCGTGTCAAATGTCAATAATACAATAGTTAAATATAGAAAATAAAAATATACTCTGTATGTTAGTTTCCAATTTACATGGTAATGTGAAATTAATAAGTATGCAGGTAAATGTATATATTAGGAGAACACATCCTTATTGTGAAGTTGTAATTAATTCTTTCAAATAATGGAAAGATTTAATGTATTAATATCAAAAAGGTAACATATATGTTCGAAAATTGTCGCTAAAAATATTGTCGCTGTAGCATAGTTGGATAATGCACCTTCCACGGTTAGGAAAGTGATTCAGGTTCGAATCCCGGTGGCGCAACAACAATATTTTTCGATAAAATTGATTTTATATCTATATCTTTCTAATTAATATATTTAATTCATATTTAAAATGTATATATATGTTATTGTCGATCATTTAGTATAGTTTTAATTTCTCATGGTCTTTTCACACTAGTGTATTCATTTTCACGTATACATGAGTGTGTATCGAACTACATACATTTTCTGTGTATGTAATATATATATATAATATTTAATTGCTTCATTTTTAATAACATCTTTTATAAACGAAAAAAAAACGTATTTTTATATAATGCGTTTTTATTTCCAAAGACCTTTTTTTTATCTTATCGATGAAGTTTGAACCGAAAACGTTTATAAAAAATCATTTAGAAAAACTCTTAACTCTGTAATTTTTTGCGCACCTCTTTATCAATAATGCATTGGGACACGCAGTGGACACTCATTAGGACAATACACCCTATTTTTTATTAATTAATTATTTAAAGATGTGCGAAACCTAGGTTAGGTTGTGGCATTTTCTGAACTTGTATACACGACTCACAGGATTGTAGTAATATTCATCTGAGTTCGAATGCCTAATATAATATTATATATGTATCTATTACAAACAGTTAGTTTTTAAACTAATTATATGCCATCAGAAAGCAATTGGCTGTTGCCGATAAATCTTGCTATAGAGTCTGCAGCAGGCGGCTATTTTGTGACCATCGTGCGGCTAAATATTGCCACGACCACTGACATATATTATACGCGATTGTATTCATAATGACGGCCTCGCTGGGCTAGACCCGTACTGAGGCAAGAGTTTTTGTATGTACATGCTACATTGTAAATTAGAGATACTTAAATTATAGTTAATGTTTTTTTTTTTAATAGAGATGCGTATACGGAATACACGTCACATCAATATTCTTATTATTTTCAAACTAAGATAAACGCTTATACTATGCAAATAGGTCTAACTTGCTGGTGTCTTGGAACGATGCGCGAACCCCCGACCACTAGGCCGGCGTCTTAACCAATACACCAGCAATTTAATCAGCAGTAAATGTTATAGCAGTATAAAAAATAGTGTATTTTATATCATAGTCTTGTAAGTAGGTACTTATTGCAGTCTACTACTACTTGCCGTTTATCGCACTCGTGTAGGAGCTTGATAGTAATCGCACTCTCACGGCATAGGTAGGAACTTAATTATCAGTGAGACGTACGATGACCGACCGTATATTTCTCAATGGTATGATAGACTGTCCCCAGATTGTTGGTCTGCTTGACTTTCACGTACCATTGATGTCATCTAGATACAATTCATTGTTCTATTACAGTGATAATGTCAGAACTTGTGCATTAACTAACTAATTAGGATTGCGGAATAAATATGCGGAAATAGTCGACATTTTTTATGTAAATTTAACTACTAATTTAATGTATTAATTATAAATATATACATATAAAATCAATTTTGTCGAAAAATATTGTTTTTGCGCTACCGAGATTTAAAACATCACAGACCTATGTTCTGAATAATAACAACTTCACAATAAGAATGTGTTCTCCTTAATAAATTTAACTATTTATAGGACTACATTATTACATTTTTTTGTATCTCAACTCAATGGTGACAGATAAATTGCTTTATTTCACATTTTATATTTATTTTCAATTTTGATTTTGAAAAAACATGCTGACATTTTTTTTTTTCTTTGTGTATTGTGATGAAATTTTCTGTTATTTTACAGATTATGTTTATGCCTGAATAGGCCGTGTATAATAATAATAAATAAATAAATGTGCTATAAATATATCTCTTTCGTCTCCTATCAGTTTACTCAAAGGTATTTAAGATTCCGTAAAAACAAAGTAATGGAACGATAGATGTATTAATTTGAAAAGTGTGACATATGGGTTCGAAAATTTGTCTGCTGAAGCATAGTTAGATAATGGACCTTCCCCGGATTGGAAAGAGATCCAGGTTCTAATCTCGGTAGCAACAACAATATTTTTCGATAAAATTAATTTTATATGTATATCTTTCTAATTAATACATTTAATTAGTATTTAAAATATCACAGACCGTCTGTTCTGAATAATTACAACTCCACAGTAAGAATGTGTTCTCCTAATAATATATTTTATTTATTCATTTGCAAGTCGAAAGTTGTATTGTAATATATGTGTGTACAGTGTATGTACTGTTGCGATTAAATGAAAGACGTAATAAGCTTGTAGATACAACCAACATCTTTATTTCTTTAGCAAAATTGAGATCACGAAAAATCCGGAAGGTGATTAAGGACGTTATCAGTTACCGGGAAGATACATCAAACAGAATAATACCGACTCGGGAAAGTAGAGAACAGTGATTGAAAAGTAAGGTAAAATAGTTATGTTTAAAACAAATTAAATTAGTTGATTAGAAAGATATACAGAAAAATCTATCTATCGAAAATATATTTCGTCGATATAATAATTCTGGCGTCTCCGAGACACTCAAAAGGTTTTTAAGATTCATTGATATAAAATTGATTTAAAAATGAAATAATACGTGTTATCATTTATAAAGATTGCAAAATATGTGTTCCAAATCATTGGAAAACTTAATTGGTTGATATGACGAAATAGTGACGTGTTTTCTCGGAATGGAAAAGTTCCGAGATCGTATCACAGTAGCAGCAGCGACCATATATTTTTTCAATGGATTAATTTAATTTATTTTAAATATCACAGACACGAAATTGCATCTTCACAATGAAAAAGGGTTTCATTAAAAAATATTTTTCAGGAGAACACATTATTTTTCTGAACATAGGTCTGTGATATTTTAAATACAAATCAATGTATAAATTAGAAATATATACTTGCACATAAAATCAATTTATCGAAAAATAGTTTTGTTGCTACCGTTGTATTTTTGTTGTTTAAATTTAATAAAAATGAATTATTATTTAATTCTGGCGTCTCCTAACGGATTTTACTCAAATGTGTTTGAGATTCCGTAAATATAAAGAAGATGCCTTTCAAATAATGGAACGACAGATGTATCAATTTGAAAGTGCAACACATAACTTCGAAAATTTGCCGTCAACTTACTATGTTGGTGTAACATAATCGGTTAATGCATTTCCCCGGATAGGAAAAAGATCCAGGTTCGAATCCCGGTAGCAACAAAAATATTTTTTTGATAAATTGATTTTATATGTATATCTTTCTAATTTATACATTTAATTTGTATTAAAAAATATATTTATATCATTTTAGAAAACGTAAAATGACATCAATTCCCTTTGTGCATTTAGCATTCGTATATTAGTATATTCGCCACTGACTCATAGGTATCTGGCATAATATGTATTTATCGGAACTGTAGTATCGGATTGATAATCGTAATTGTATTGTTACCTAATCTTACCTTTCAGCAATGCACAGCTTGTGTTTGGATGCAATTATTTGCCCGAAGGTCATTTTGCAAATGAATCACTCTCTCGACAGAAATACGACGCTTCGATATGGTTTCGCTTTGTAATGCGATGTCTTCGTTCGTTGATAGAATTGTAATGTGTGCAGTTGATGTAACCTTTTAATTTTTAATGTGCCATTTTATTGTTACAAGTTGTTACAATTCACCTGAATAACCGAACATTGTTTCTCGAAATGTATGTATTTGTATGTTAATAAAAAAAATCTATTTATAGTTTAATCGTAGTGTGATCATGTGATCGAGTACGTACTTTTTGTAATATCATACATAACACAATTTTTGTAATAATATATCTTATCTCAGGATTACACCGCGATAACACACCGGGAACCGGTATATACAATGGTTTTATAAATGCGACGTTGTTCTGTTGCTGGGGAATCCAATTCCGAGATCCCGGCCCGGGGTACCGTATTTATAAATCTCTTGATTAGTACGTATAATCCCGAAACATTCACGTTTAAACTGGATTAGGACTAAATGATCTTGCAATATTATTTATCGTTATTTTCTTAAAAATTCCGCCACATTTCAAAAACTTGAGTGCAAATTGCATCAGTGTATGAATTGAACAGATTCTAAACAAATATCGATTTTCATCTATGTTTAGTAAAGACGAAACAACACATGATTTCTCGTTGCTTGTCTAGTGCCTCAGTTTTGTTTCTCTGATTCCTAGTCGCGATCTGTCGCTGTGGACCAACTGGTTTAGAATTTGTCACCAGTAATAATATTATTCGGCACCTACTAATTAATGATAAAAATTGATTCATTTTTTATTCGGATTTTAATGACTTTGTTTTGACATTGAAGGCATTATTTTTTTTAAATAATAAAGAGGTTACCAATATACCCAGAAATGTGACGACGGTACATGCCATTGCTGGTCAAGTCAGGTGCGCAGTCAACAACTCGTATGATAACAGTTATGACTTTTACAAGATAGATACCCTTAGGTTTATGTTTAACCCTTTAGATGCTAAACAGCAGTGGCGTGCAGTAGGCTTAAATTTAGGTTATGCTGTTACCAACGACGTTTACGTATATATATATATGCAACCGTATACCATCGTAAACTCGTGCTATCAATTTCATAGTACAATTAAAATCTTTTAATTTATTTAATACAATTTCTGATAATGCCTCACCTATAACCCTGTCATTCATTTGAATCCCATTAAAATGTCTTAAAATGAAATACAATTGCTCTGAGCCTCTGACATCTAGCGTTTCGTCTAATTAACATTAACAAAATCGGCTTTATCTACTTCTGATTTAATTTTTCTCAAAATCAATTAACTAACGTTAGAAATAAGATCATTTTGAATCCTATTAGAAAATCCACTAAATATCGATAATGTTTTAGTGTCACTCTGCAAATGATTTTCTAACACCCCGTCATATTTAGCAGCCAATGAAATGACCACGATTCGCAGATTCATCAGATTCATGATGCCCTCGAAAGGGTAATTCCTGAATTGCAAGAAAACAGGTTATATCAATTAGTCGTTGAAAAATATTACGGTTTCTATCTACTTTTTCACTATGACGAATAATTATATTTCTACTTTTATTAGATAAGGACATTTCGATACGCTGCTGGTCGGATCCAAAATTATGCAACGTAATAGCCGACTGATGATGACTTTGGGTTTGCTCGTGAATTTTTTTAGCTGTAGAAATATTGTTCAAGCCATCGTATCCAGATTTCCAAATACTACTTTTATTTGAAAATAATAAACACGGCCAACAAAACATCTTATTCAAATAAACTGATCCTGTAATCCAAACAGTTTGAAAAATATATTTCAAAGACGGTTCAAATCGGGAATTGGACGACCGATATCAATTATACGTTTCTTTTCACTATAAGACAATTGAAGATCAAAAAATTTATAATGTCGTCATTATTGCTGAGCAATTCCATGTTTGTTTGCCGCGGTGTTTTAAAACTTAACTAAAAACTAATTTATAAAAACAAACAAGTTGAATTTATATTATTAATTAAAATATATGTACTGATGTATTAACTCAAAGTAATAATCAACTTGAATATGTATTACACTATCTCACACTCCACAGATAATTGACAGAAAATATAACTTGTCCGTTGAAATACACTGTGGAATAGAGTTTAGTTAGCGAAGCAAATATGTAAAAGTGTTTTCACGCGGAGTTTTCAGTTATGCATAAATTGTTTGAATAAAAGGTAAATTTCGGCAGCCTTAAAGACGCCCAATAGGTTAAGTAAGAAAATATATAGTTTAGTAAGTTTCTTATAGGGATTGAACAAACAAGTTGGACGCGACTGACGCGTGCGTTCTAGCAAAATGCGGAGACGAATGGCAATGAAGTTGAATACGAATGAGTCGCAATTTTTCATACTGTTTACGGCTAGACAAAAATATAGCCATGGGTTACACTAATCCGGGTAATAACGACTAGAATTTTATAGGGTCTTTTCGAGAATCTTAAGTAATGTACAGCTTTTTTGCTTGTATTCACTGCACGCCCCTGCTAAACAGCTATATTTCGCTCGCCGTTTGGACACAAATGTCAACCACAATCATTATTTTATCGGATACAAATTTAGTGAGCATGCTGTTTTCGTATTGTATCATATTAGAGACCTTTTCGTTTTCGTACTGTATCATATTAGAGACCCGTGTGAATTTGTGAGGCCAGAAAAGACCTGGTGCGACCGCGCTCAAGGGTTGCGAACAAGGAGCCGAGGAGTTGATATTGATAAAGGACAAACTTTCTAATCTGGTAATTCTTTCGGTTTTATCCGGGTGCCCATTGCTATTCCAAATGGCAACAATTAATTCTGGGAAAAGTCCGACCGCGAACAATTTCGAAAGAATCTTTTTGTTATATGTGGCATTGTTTCGTTTAGCGATGGGTTAGCAACATATGTTCGCGTCCACCACACATGCTCGAGGATATAAAACCCAAGTTCAGAGATCCTTATGAAAATGTTTCCATTTGGACGACATTCTCAGCAGACCTCAGCTACCTGGCAGTTGAGATCACTCCTGCACAGCGCAGGATCGTGTCTGGTCTAGATAAACGACTAGAAAGATACCGCACATGCCGAAACAGGCTCGAGTTGAGGAACCAGCTGCCTGACCATCTATATCTATTTAATTTTCTAAATTCGTTTTTTTAAATAATGATATTCGGGTTTTAACACAAAATACAATATCAACTTTCCTCAAAAAATCACTCGCCGAGGTGAACTTCTTGCGATGTACAATGACAATTCGGATCCTCGAAACGGCAGAAGGTAGTTTTGCGTCGGCTCGTTCGACGTCTGGAATGAGTGGACTATTGCGTATGTTCGATATGTATGTTCTATTTTTCTTAGTTTTGAGTAAGCGTCTTCTCCATCACTATCATAATTTGACATAAAATTACAGATTATTTAGTGGTTAAAAATAAATGTGAAACATTCCGACATGGTGTAATTTTAATGATTTGTTTGAAAATTGTTTTATATTAAAAAAGACTATACGTGTAATGTAAACACATGATTAACTTTGGTGGCATTCCTTATGACAAGTAGGCAATAAAGGATTTATTATTATTTATTAATAATCGTCTGCTATTGTCGTGCCGCATAGAAAAATATTTTTTTTTTCTTAGTAAATGAGGTCATCTAGGAGGAATCCATGATTCACAATCACCCATTAACGATTTAGGTTAATTTTTTTCAGTACTCGCTCTTTGTGTTTCTTTGTCTTCTTTTTTTATAAATTTATTTACTTACGTACCTATTTGTTCTCACTTACATCGTACATTACAGACCTATATTATTGTTTTATTTTTTACATATCGTTGGACAGTTACAATTTATTAAAAAATTTCAAACCTTTTTCTAAAACGTTTATGTGCATATAATGAAAATCAAGACTTGATTAGTATCCGTGCCATACTGGATGGAGACTCTGCCATTCTCTTCGGTCCTCCGCCAATCTTTGTCTCATCACTCCCACCGCTTTAATAGTGACAATTACAGTCATTGTTGCTATAGGGTGGTTAACTTATAGCTTTGTAAACAATTTTGTATTGTAGTATTAAAAAAATCGGAAATCATACAAACTTATCAAAATAGAATCCAAGTTACATCGTTTTCCCAAACAAATAGGATATGCGTGCACTCTTTTTATATTTATTTTTAGTTTTAAATACGTCCTGACGAAGCTTGAGCTAAGCGAAACCGGTTGACGCGTAATAAAATTCGTGGTTTCATACAGAGTGTTTGTATTTTATTTAATATAAACATTTTCTTATTTAAGATTTATCATCGGTGGAATGTTTTACAGTAAATTAACAATACTATTTATTTATTTATCACAAATATTTCTAAGTTAATTATTCAGCAAGGAAGACACGGGAACTAGTGAAAGTCAGATTGCACAGTTCATCAAGAACAAATCTTGGGAGCAAACTCGAGAAAATGTCCAGACCTGAAAATATTACGAGACGTGTACTCGTTTTATTATTATATGGTAGTATAGTAAATATTTAAAACTTTGGTCGGATGAAATTTCTCTCACTTTAGTATTTAATGCTAAAACTCTAAACTAATAAATGTATGTATAAATGCAACATTTCCATATATTAGTGTGCCCACATCACTTTGAATATCTTCCGGTATATCGTATACAACGAAAGAAGATCGTGTTACTTGTTATTTCACGTTAATGCTATATTTGTATACGTAAATATAAAATATTAAAAGTGATCCTTTTTCCTCAAAATAAGGCAGGACGTGTTTGTACGGACGGGTCCTGGTGCTGGTGCTGGTGCGTCTCCTCCGGTTCCAGTTGAACTCGCTCGACTGGTTTGGTGTGTAACATAAGATTATCTCATTTTACCGAGCTGCTACTTTTCTTCTAACCTTTCATCACTCGCACAAGTACGAGCCTTTACGTATATCGATTTTAAATATTTATATTATAATTAGATTTTTTTTGATAATTATAATATTATAAAGTCAATTTTAAAATGCATTACGCTGTTTGTCAGTTAAAAAAAGTATAACAAAATCTTGTCAAAATAAGTGAATTGATTTGTTCTGATAATCTTCATTTATAAAAAACCTGTATTTTAAAATGTAATTTTAACTATTACCGTTAAACTTTTCCTTTTAATTTGAAAATAGATAACATTTTTTTTTATGCAATACGTAATAGCATTTTAGAAACAATTAATTCCGATACAGAATTTGAAGGCCAAAGTTGAATGAACAACAATAATTTAAAACATTGAAATGATTTTGTTAACTTCATAGACACATCTCTTTTAAAACCAAAATTATTATATATTTAATGATTAAAATAAATAAATGTGCGAATTAATTATTTTTGCGTAAATATAACATTGTTTTAGAATTTTAACAATAAATATTTGTTAGTGGGTGGGTACCTGCTTCACTTATTTTTTCTGATTCGCGTATATTAATTAATTAATAAAAAATAAATACAATTATTAATAATATAAACAATAACATGTTGATGTTATTAATTATTCGATGAAATAATTATGCCATCAGCATATCGATATAAATAATTATTTATATAACGCTAGACCGTGTCAGGGGTGTTGGAGAATTTCACGGCCGACGTCGCGACGTTGTGTTTAGCTAAGAATTATCCCGGATCCCTGACAACTTCTCGACAGCCAGCGCCATTCATCGAATTCAGTTTTAAATTTAAATTTATCAATTTGATGGTTTTGTCAGGCGACGAATTTAACCACATTTTATGTATATTTTTTATTAAATAAACATATGAATCTATATACATTACATTTGTTTGGCATGTTGATCTTTCAGAAACCTTCAGGAAGTTGACTTGTCGAGGAATTGGCCGTCGAGATATTGATTGACATTCGGAAAATTGTCCTAAACCCGTCTATCTTATTTATTATGGCGTTATCCACCATAAATCCTATATTTTAAGACGAGAACACAATTTACTATATATTTATTACTTCTTCAATATTAGCAAAATTACTTTGTGGCAACATATTATATAAATAATAAGAAAATAAATCTTTGTTTAAACCACTATTTATTGATAAAGCAACATGTTTCAAGACCAATGGTCTCTTTATCGGGATAACAAATTAAAAAAGTAACTATTATTTAAATAATAGTTCACTTTTAAATTTGTTTTCACATTAGTTATCAATCACTTATATTTATAGTTTTGTTTTTTTGTCTACGCTTGTATTTTTAATTTTAGTAAATATTGTATCCTGTTGAAGGGACTATTGGTCTTGAAACATGTTGATTTATCAATAAATAGTGATTTAAACAAAGTGTTTTTTCATATTATTTACGTATTTATTGGTTTGCTAATGCCTGACTTAATAGTTTACTTATTTAAAATAATGAATAATTTATTCTAAATTACCGATAACACTTAATCAGGGACCTAGTAGAATGTTGTTTTTGTAGAAATTTAATCATAAAAAAATATCGGTTACGAAATTATACGTTGCAAAAATATTTACAAAATTTTGAAGTATAAATTTCACATAATTTGATTCGAATCCAGTGAAATATTATGTACAGGATAGTGATATACCGAACCGTTATTGTGATTGTGTGATTGGTATTCGATTGTAACGATGTTTGTAATTGAGATTTCACTGTTGGAGGTGGTTTAGTTTCTGGTGTACCGGTGATTGCTCGCCGAATTGCGAATAATAAGTTACCAATCGAACCCAAATCTCACGATCAAATGACGGTTTAACCCATCACTAATATAGGGCTGTTAATTACAATTGCATAAGTCATCCGAAAGTATTGAAAGTAAGCAATCTCATATAATTTGAGTCCATTGAAAATATTGACCACAATAGCTAGCACGTGTGAGTTGAAAAATAAATCAAACCACGTTATACATGTGAACAAGCGTAGCAATACCTATAGACGTGGAAGGTTTTGATTTTGTTCAAGTTTAGTGTGGTTTAGTTGTATAATTTATTAAAGATAAATCTCCATTTCTCTGCAATGCGGTAATTTAAATGATTATTTTGCTTACTTAGTTAAATCTTCTGTATTGAATTTTGTAATATTTATGGACGGAGTTATTTATTTCAGTACTTTTTATCTGAATGAAAGTAAAAATCCTTCTGAATTAAAATTTTGTCGGTGGCTGATCACTGTAAATAAACCGGTGATTTCTCAATAAACCATTACGCAATGAAAAGGACACCGTTCGTACTAGTTAATACATTCATTATTCACATCGCATACTATCAACAGCTGTACACACATTTATGTACATTCATTTTGTGCGAATACTTGGACGAATGCTGCTAAATGCTATGAGAATTAAACTGAATGCTTTCGATCGCTGGCGTATTACTAATTGGCGTTGAGTTGTAAAATTCTGATTTTGGGTACCCCCTATTATCATCACGGTTAGCTCTTTTAATTTTAGCATTAAATAATTCATTGCATTCCGTTAAAAAGCAATTAAATTAAAGTCAGGATTGTGTAAAGTAGAGGAGCGTGTACTCCACGCGTGGGGGGCCTCATAACAACGTTCACTCATTTTACAACGATACGATGACTAATCAACACAATAAATCAAACACGATTTTTTTGGTTCTATATTTTATTTTTCCAAATAAATTAACGATCTTTTTGGCTGTCTAGGCCAGGGTTCGGCAGACCACGTCTCGCGAGCCGCACGCGGCTCTTCAAATCCAGCTGAAATTTTCATCTACAATCATATTTGATACATTGAACAGTTTACCTGGCACATGAGACAGTAAAAGATTCATAGCCATTCTCACAATCTTTGGCTCTGCCTATTTATGCGAAGAATAATTCTCTTTCATGAATGAAATAAAAAATAAGTTAAGAAACAAATTAACCGACGTTAATTTACAATCCTGCCCAAAATTCAAAACAAGTAGTCACTTGCCATAGATAGCATGCAAGGTCACCGTTCTAACTAATAAACTTTACAAAGCCCGAGAAGTGTTTAATTATTTAGGTTTACTTGTTTTATATTATAAGTAGTGCATTGAAGCTTATAACTCTCATATATTCTATTATTCTAAGTAATCTACAACTGCATTGTGAATATGAGGTTTAAATAAAAATCTTGATTTTATATCGTTTTTTTCGTCATTACTATTTATATAGCTACAGTAAAAATGTATATTGCGGCTATATGAAAATTTTGAGATTCTATTTACTTAATATTTGGCTCTTCTCATTAGAAAGTCTGCCGACCCCCGATCTAGGCTATTGTCAACTGACTGATTTATTGTATTGATTAACAATGGAGTTCTATAAAATGAATACCGTCTGTATTCAGAAAATAAAACTCTTATGTATGGTTTTATAGCGATCTGTTTTGGAGGATCCTTTTCAGAGTCCTATTAGTTCAAAAATCTAGCTTGTTTTTCGAAATTTGTTATTTTAGTAATTCGGGTGATTGAAGAATCGTACGAGTATTTATAATGTTCTTAAGCATTTGATGTAGATTCATAATTATAATGTTACCTACTTAGCATGGGAAGTTGCGATGCTTCGTAGGGAACCGGTGCACACAACGTGCGTCTAAATTGTGAAACAGTGATGATATGATTTCATATTAAGCAAACATTCAAATTAGGCCTATATTTCTCGGAGTTCCATACTTTTGAGGTATTTGTTTGTTAATCGATTGCTTTTATGTGAGCATTTTTTTTAACGGTCTTTGTAATTTATTTGTATCCGAAGAGAAAGCTTCCACGATTAGCATGGGTCGGTACAATGTCAACAAATCAAAATGTCGAAATTTTCCATTTTTGTACTTCAATATGTACGTTTAAAATGTTTTGTGTACTATTTTTATATCATGCCACGTGTATGTTTTTTTTTTAAATATTGAAGTACAATTGCAAGAAGACATTTTACAGTATGTCGCAGATGGTCAACAGAGCTTATGCTCGCGACTCGACTTGAATGACTTTAGTGGGATCTTTTCAGTTTTCAAAGGTTCACGAATTTAACCGAAATAATACCAATTTAATAAGAGGCAAGAGATTACCAGACATCTTAGAAACATTCATAAAGTTTATGTTTATTAATTTCTTGGGAATCCAACATAATGACTCATCATCCACGTCCTTCCCTCATGACTGAGGTTCCCGCCCTTTTGACTATGCTCCTCCTTATCTTAGGATTGTCACTAGAGAAGTGCCTGTTGCCTTTTCCACTCGGTCGATCCAACAGGTGGGGGATCTTACTCTTCCTCTTTGTCCTTCGGCGTGGCCCGCCACAACAAGCTTCCCCAAGCTGTATTCCCATCTCGCAAGATGCCCAAAAAATTGAAGGCTGAGGTTGAGTCCATCCTTGATGCTCCTGCAGAATGAAGACATTGGTGCATCTCGCCGTCCATGGTATGCGCAACATGTGTCTCCAGCACCACATCTCACAGGCATCAATCCGTCTTCTCTCCCTTGCTTTCAGGGTCCATGAATCATATTTTGTAAAAAAAATGTCTCATTATTAAGGAGAACACATTCTCATTGTTAAGTTGTAATTATTCAGAACATAGGTCATATGTAATTATTCAGAACATATTTAAAAAATGTCTCGATTAATTCACATGTCCCTGTAGAATTTCTTTTACAAGGGAATTAATCAAATGAACTTTATAGATCCTTTAGTGCGAAATTTAAATCCCTTCTTCGCTGCGGGTTCAACTTAACAATGTGAATATGTTCTCCTATATAATATATAAGTCGTATCAAAGTGTCCAAAATTTAATTAAACTGAATTGTTAATTCTGGCGTCTCCTATCGGAATACTCGAAGGTATTTGAGATTCCGTAAATATAAAGTAAGATGGCTTTCAAATAATGGAACGATAGATGTATTCATTTGAAAAGTGTAACATATAAGTTCGAAAACTTGTCAAAAGTACTGTCTGCTGTAGCATAGTCGGTTAATGCACCTTCCCCGGATCGGAAAGAGATCCAGGTTCGAATCCCGGTAGCAACAACAAGATTTTTCGATATAATTGATTTTATATGTATATCTTTCTAATTAATTTTACTTATTATTTAAAAAAAAATTATGAATCAATTATTTATTGACGTGCAATACAACAGAACGCTTCTCGATTATTGATATATCGACTGTAAAGTATCGTAAGTACAAAATAACATTGTTTGAATCATTCTAGTATGTATTTAATTTAATTTGATACTTATTTACGTAGCAAATTAAAAAAAATATGTATTATATTCTATGATGTAGGTATTAAACATAATATTAAAAAAATCATAGCCATTTAAAAATGTATCAAATACGTGCAAAATACTAGAATGATCAAAAATGACACTTTTTACTTGCGATGCTTTACGTAGAAAGGGTCGATTTGTATATCTTCTTTAGGCCCGAACTTGGTCCCAGCTTAGTAAAAAGTAAGGAGGAAAACACAGGATAGCTGTTGTGAAATTGCGTTTCTCTGTGATCTGTTCGATCTCGGCCCCGGCGTAATTACACGCGAATATTTGGCACCGGTTCAATTCATCATTCACACACGTCTAAGTTAGGCGACACGCCACTGAGCATCAGATAAAAATCATACTCGTGGCACGGATGTCGGGCCAATAAATTGTCAGCAAATCGATATTTTACAATTGAAGATTGTGAACAGCATTATTGTCACATTACAATGGTGCGTGATAATGTAGGAGATTTAACGGTAAAGGTCGGTGAGCATCATGCAAAGTGCTACAGACGAGTGACAACTCGCTCCGTGCTCTTTACGCGAGTCTCATAACGATGTGTGTATGTGCGCGCACCGCAAGGGTACCGGAAAAATACACCTTGATCAGAAATAACAGTAAAGGAAAGTTTATTCGATACAAGTTACATTTATGTATGTAGGTTCCAAATAGTACCGGATTTGAAAAATAAAAATACGTTTTATATCACACGACGATGTAAAATAAAATGTGTAAAACTGATTTGACTCGATTAATTTGTCAAAAGTTTAACGTTGGTATACATACTTAAGAGTTTTAATGTTCCGAGCATCACTTTTATTTTGCCCTTTTCCTCCGAGTTTGGGTAAATCATACTGGATTTGCATCCTTGGTTGCAGAGAAAATTGATTTAATGACATTTATTTCTTGTGGAATAATTCCGAGTAAATAATATGACACACCAATAATTTTATTTTAAAGAGAACACGTTATTATTTGTGAAGTTGGATATTGAAGGGAAGTGCGATAAATTTTCTATAAATGGAATGTAAGATGTATCAATTTGAAATATCTGCAAAATATAAGTTCGAAAAGTTTGTCGTATATTTACGAAGCTGACGTAGTGTAATTGGTTATCGCATTTCCACGGATAGGAAGAGATCCTGATTCAAATCCCGGTGGCAGCTATAATATTTTTTCGATAAATTGATTTTATCTATATGTATGTATACTTTCTAATTTATGCATTTAATTTGTATTAAAATATCGCAGTTCTTAAAAAATTATAACATATAGTATAATTTAATAATAAATAGTATTTAAATAGTATCACACATAATAATGTGTTCTCTTTAAAATATTAAAATAAAATTATTGGTGTGTCATATTATTTACTCGAAATTGTTCCACGGCAAGAAATAAATGTCATTAAATTAATTTTCTCCGCAACCAAGGATGCAAATCCAGTATGATTACCTAGGCTTGGAGGAAAAAGGCAAGATAAAAGTGATGCTCGGAACATAAAAGAACTGACACGGCATTGATTAGCGAAGGGCCGAAGAGAGTTGCAAAGTTGCAACGGGGAGGTCTTCCATCCAGGTTGATGTATGAACGAACGTCTTTTTTAGTTTAAAATATATATATATTTTTTAAATTGGCAAAATAAACTTTGTTTTATTAACAACTTATTGAATTAAATACAACTACCGGTTTCGAAAAATATCATTTTCTTCTTCAGGATGTCAATAACTAATCAAAAACATATGTTAATGTTTCTTTAACAGAATATTCAAAAAAAAAAAAAAAGTTATTTAATAAATAAATTTAATACCTAACTCAACTTGTCATAAATTAAATAATTTGTAATCGATTAATTAAATTTTAATAAGGCATGTAAAACTAATCAAAAAATTATAAACGGCCAACTTAATTTAACCACAAGTCCTATTCTAAAAATTATTCTAGTAATTTTTTATCATCATGTAACAATTTGAGTTAAGCACTAAATTTATTTTTTAGATCATTTATTTTTTTATTTAAATAGATTTTGTTGAAGAAACAATAACATATGTTTTTGGTTAGTTATTGGCATCCTGAAGAAGAAAATGATATTTTTCGAAACCGGTAGATGTATTTAATTCAATAAGTGGTTAATAAAACAAAGTTAACAAATAAAAATAATGAAATATTGTATAAAAAAGAGTGATTTCTATGATATTACTATGATAAGTCTATTAGATTTCACCACCTCATGAATAACGAATTCGTCTGTGTTCAGTTGTGTAAATAAACATTTCACAAAAATGCGAATTAGTTACGAGCTATGTACTTAGATTCTTTCTACTTTCTAAATAGACATTTCGCCAACCGCTTAATTATTCGCAACGTTTTTTCGTAACCGAAATCAAACTGTGATATCAAATTAATTAACTGTAATCTAAATTACAGCATACAGGTCGTATACCAAATAAAATAATAATAACGATGGAAGTCGTCGTGTGATCTTTTTAACATACTTACTTTAAATATTGCAGTGAGATCAATATTATTGAATGCACGTTGTATTTCTAATTTCTCTTTTCAATTTATTACAAACAAATTTAGATTTATTAACCTGTCATTAATCGCACGGGATCAATGACAATCCTATCTTTATTTAATGAATTTTGCTGGTCACCGCTGTAGTACTTTCCGCTTGTCCTGTGTCATATCCAGTTGAGTAGGACACTGTTGTGTATCCGTTTAACATTTAAAATCAAGTGTTTGGCCCCGTGCTACTAATTTTGTAACTTTTTTCCAAGATTTTTCGGCACACTTATTTTCGTTAATACATTGTGGAGAGTGCTTCCGTTGAAATTTTTCATATTATATTTATTGGATACAATTCCATTTTTATCTTACCAAGTAAGACTTTTGGGTTATAATAATAATAATAATAATAATGTCTTTATTCCAGCGTGATTAGGTTTTTTATTTTAACCCGATTAGCCATGAAGATAATACATTAAAGGTTATGAAATAAATATAATGCTATGAAAAATAAAACCAAGAAAAATATTAATAAATAAAAAAAAATTAAAAAGTTCATACATATATATACACAAAATATAAATATTACATACTTCAGTCACGGTCATTGTTGTTTATGTAGCTATTCTGTTATGAATGAATGATCTAGGAGTGTGTGTGTATGCGGTATCAGATGATGCAGGTGATGTTTTGAATTATGATACGTGCTTAGTGTGTAATTATATAAATATCTTAAATTACGCAAATAGAAACAAAGTCCCATAAAATGCAGCCCAGCCGCCTCAAAGGGCGGCCCTGCTGCTCTGGTCAACAGAGCTGGTCAAAAAGATGTGCATTTTATTAAACATGTTATTTAATGATGATATTTATTTATGTTGACAATTCTTTTTGACAATGTAAATCTACGGATTTGAAATTTAATAGATCTCATATCTACCATAAATTTATAGTATTATTTGTTTACTTTGTTGTCGATTTTTCATTGAACTTTACACAAGGAATACAAGACACAGTATATTTAATTATCTTTTTTGTTTGATCCCATATATTCCGGAGATATCGCGGGTCCTCCGCAGAGCGAACATTATATTCGTTCACAGGGCTTAGCGACAGCAATCGGCAATAGCCGAATGCATCTGTTAGTTTTAATGTATTCTTGGATAGACTGAAGGTGTATAATACCATTTCTAAGAATGACTAAGTCGTTGATTAATTATATTAATGTGATCTTTAATTTGTCAATTATTTTTTTACAGGTTGACGGAATACTTGATTTCACGGAATTTTCATCGGAATATCTAGGATGGTGAGTAAGGCATTCTATTAGCAGAGGTGTGAGTAGTAGACACATAATTCTATTCGTGTTCGTTATCAGTACGCATAAGTCGTATTTCTTTGGGACTATTCATAAATGGCTAAAAAAAACATCTGTTAATTTTTGTTTTCGCTTTTTTTTGGAGCAGCATGCTCACCCAAATAATAATGACATTGATAATGATTGCAGGCGTTTGCGTCGCCACCGTTCGTTAACCTGGAGATGTTGGTACCCTGGCCAGTGAGCGCGCGCCCCGTGTCTTCGACTGTGAGTGGCCGCCGCCATGAAGCGGATCGACGCTCCCGCGGCCTCGCCCGCTGCCTGTGAGGCGCCCCCGCCCGCCCTCCGCGAGGCGTCCCTGCCGTCGTGTCGCGCCTCCGCCGACAGGACCAACGCCGCCGAGAAGAAACTGAACAGAAGGTCCTTCGAATTCCCGCAACGCAAGATATTCGACGCTCAGTGTGTGCTCGACAAAGTGAAAAAGTCGTATTCCTTCGACCAGCAATGTGACGGTGACATCGTAGCGAAAATTGTGGAGGATCGGTTCGCGAGTGCGATCTCGCGAAAAGTGCAACTAGCCGACGATAAGTGCGAAAGATTAAAACCGCGCGTGAAGCTCGTGAACGGCGCCCGTCTCGGTGACCGGTCCGACGGGCAACCGGCGAACGATATCTGCAGTGAAACGCGCCCCGATGAAAGTGAGAGAAAGCGGAAGTTCGGTATTAAATTGTTTTCGGGATATTTAAACGGCAACGATAATAAGGTAGAAGACAGGGCCGCGGGTAAAGCTCGGCCGCGCATATTCGATCTCGCGTCTCGGCCCAGGGACAGCGCGCCCGACGGCCGATGCGGCAAGTCGAGCTTAAACTCTGCGGGCGAGTGTAGCTCCGGCGTCCACCTGCGGCCTAGGGGCCAGGGCGAGGGAGAGGGCGAGGGCCCGAGGACCGAGGGGGAGGCGGGCGCTCGGTGCCGCAGCTCCCCGCCGTGGGGCCCGGGCTGGGCCCCGCCATGGGCGGCCGAGCGGGCCGGGGGTAGGCTGTGCCGCACCTGGTACGCGGGATACGGCACCCTCGCGGAAGACGACGATTTCTCCACTGAACAAACCCTGACTGATGTGAGTATCCTGACATTATCAAATTATGTAATTGTATTAACAAATGTAGCGGAAATGATACTGATATTTTGTACCTGGAGGTTAAACAATACTGAATGCAGATGACCTCAGAATATTTTATAAGAACAATAACTATTAACACTGTATTTACTACACACACAATTTTTTTTTTTTTTGAGTGTATCACTTCCCATCTACAGGTGTAAATTGAACTAAAACATTGGGCTATTGGGGCGGTGGGGCACTTAAGGGTGGGAGTGGCTTTATTGCTTCTAGGAAACATTGTTCATTAATGTTTTCTCCGAATTAAATTTTTTTGGATTTCTTATCATTTTAAGGTTATTCATCATTATTATTCCCCTATTTAAAAAAAAATCTAATGTTCACCGCGAAGTAACTGCCAAATCAATTAATGATACTAAACAGATTATCAGAAACTAATACAATTTTTATTACTTTAAATGCTAAAAAATATAACATCCATTGAAGCTACACGAAAACCTTATCAAGTGGACATAAATATGCACACTGAAGTACTTACTGATCTACAACACACGAAATTACTTAGTATCTAGGACTTACAGACAGACGTCTCGAATGGACTATACATAGTCACCATTTTTGAATCATCGGTCAAACTAACGGCCTTGTTCCATAAAATACACCGCACGGCAAAAAATATGTCAAGAGTAAAATAGGATACGTGATAACTTTTTGGAGAATCGAAAATAAAACAAACTTTTAAAAGACAACAAAATATAATATTCAAAAAGATTTATAAATTAAACTACTGACACCGACTGAAACAGTCTACCAAACGACACGGCAACTCAATATCGATAATATAACAAATATTGAAACTCTAAAACTTAAACACAAGCTTACTAATGGCGAAATAAAATCTAGGACGTTAAATTTCACAAAACAAATGAAAACCATCAGCACTATACAAGAACATCCCAAAACTAGCACACCAGTCCAGCTGGAACAAAACCAAACGGATTAAAATTATGCAACGCCTTACAGCAACAGACAAAACAAATTAACTGACGATAATTTACAATCCTACCCAAAATTCAAAACAAGTAGTTACCGTTCTAATTAATAAACTTTACAAAGCCCAAGAAGTGTTTAATTATTTAGGTTTTCTTGTTTTTTATTATAAGTAGTGCATTGAAGCTTATAACTTCCATATATTCCATTATTCTAAGTAATCTACAACTGCATTGTGAATACAAAGTTTAAATAAAAATCTTGATTTTATCTTGTTTTTTCCGTCATTACAATTTATATAGCCACAGTAAAAATGTATGCTGCGGCTCTATGAACATTTTGAGATTCTGTTTACTTAATATTTGGCTCTTCTCACTAGAAAGTCTACCGACCCCTGGCCTAGGCGAAAAAATCCATAGATAATGCATAAAGATGGCATATTTCATGATCATTTGTCGCGCCTGTAGACATCTCCATCTATGCTTTGACAGTAGTAAATGTGATGTATCAATAACCCGCAAAGAATTTTTACTACGAGCGTTAGTAAAAAGTTACTACTGATCACACAACCGACCTTAAGCAAAGGTCACAAAAAATATTCACTATAAAAGAAGAATTGGTAGCAATTAAGATTGCACGTGATGAAATGAGACTTGATGAAGAAAATCACTCTAGGGCATGGGATTACTTACAATCACGCCATTTTCCCTTGGGGGTAGGCAGAGACGATAAAGCGCCACGCTCTTCTGTACTGACACACAATTCTCGCCTCATCCACATTCATGCATCTTCTCATACAAGCTCGTCGGTTATTAAGGCTTCTAACCAGGACAACCTGGTCGTGCCAAGTTTTCCGCGGACGTCCTCTATCCCTGATGCCATCAACTCTTTCATTATATATCTTTCTTACTATTCTCTCCTCATACATCCGTTTCATATGACAAAACCATTTGAGCAAATCAAAAAATTGTGTCACAACAGGACTAATTATTTTCGGGCATTTAATTTAGACTTAGATAAAAATAATATGTAAGATTTTAGTTAAGAATTTAATATTGTAACACATTTGAAGGTTTCTTTTAGAACATTTGTATATTTTTATTTGCGACTATTGGTCTCGGCAAGTGCGGCGACTGTGTTATTCTGTTCACCAAACAATGTCGTGACTTGGCTGTTGCAGTGGGGGCTTAATTAAACGCCGTGTCGCGCAGTACCGGTTTTCGCACCTTGCACCGCACCGGTGTTCACATATCATTAGTAATATTCAGTGTAGATGTCATTATAAACCTATCAGTTTTCGAAATTCAAAAAAAAAAAAAAAGATTCACCCGTTAATTAGATTTTGTTCAGGGCCCAAAATCACGCATTCCTCGTGTATTACTGAACTTAAACCGTTTTTTGGTCCTTCTATTCAAATCTTGTTCATGCTTTTTTTTTAAATTTTGTAAAAAGTTTTTCTTTTGTAGGACTTAATGCACAGATCACCAAATATATAGATATGACTAACGAAAATTTCGTGTCACCCGCGTGATCATTTCGGTACCACTTACGCAATCAAATAGCTCCGCGACTTTTTTTTTTTTTTAATTATGATTCGATTGGAACAAAAATTTAAACGCTGACAATATAATATGCATTCATGTAAAAAATGCGTCTCGTTTACACAAAGATTTAATTTTGGAAGAGTAAATACTTTTACTGTTTTTGCATAAATGTGTCATAAACTATCGGATTTATGTTTTGTATTCTACTTTTATAGTGAATAAATAAAAAATTTCATAGCGCATCATTTAAATATACTAATTTTCCTAAACAAGTCAAGTATTTATAATTATGCAGACTTTAGTCATTTTCATAGTTCACTGTCGTAGTTCATTTACTGGTCTGCGGTAATGTCAATAATTAATTGGTCAGACACTAAGGCCAAATAGTGTTATGGTACACCTTCAACTATGTAGATTACTCGGATACTTATTTTAGCTCGTAACTACCGGCATTGGATGTATTGGGGATGATACTCGCACATCGGCCTGGTTTTATCACAACTCATCAACCATATTCGAGGAATCATCAAGCCTTTGTTGCGTCCATAAATATTTCGCAATGATTCATCACGGTTAGTGTAAACATGGCTATATTTGCTCAGGTACTTCACGTGTCAATAGCGAGAAGACATCACCCCCATCAATCGACTATCCTACTATCTGTCTTACAGTGGATTAGCCGATTTCACAAATCCGCGAAGTCAACATGATTCTTAGCTACGAAACTGTACAACACGCTCAGCACCGACTGGAAATCGTTCACTTCCAATAATATTACACAAATATGGATTCAATTGGGTAGAGATCAATCAGAAGCATCGCTATCCAATATTTTAACATAAACATTATACAGTTTTTATTTGAAATTTTTACATTTTTTTTTTAATAATATGAGTTATTAATTAAGTATTGTACATTATTAAAATTACACGTTTTTTATTCGCTTACCTCTTGTACTTGGAGAGGGAGTTACACTGTAATCATTTTATATACATAGTTATACATTTGTAGTCTATAATTATTTATTGTCTATTTGTGTGTTTCTGAAGTGTTCTGTAATATTATTTATTTTCTAATTATGTGCTTCTGAAGTGTTCATTTAATTTATTTCTAAGCTCTTTTATATATTTTATTTCTTTAATTTGTGTAGGGAGGCTATTGAATTTTTTTATCCCTAAGTATCTACACTAATAATTCACTAGTTCTACAACAATCTCACTACATTTTTTTTTCTCTATTTTTATTCTTGTCTAATCTTTATCTTTCTTGAATTGAATAACACCACAACAGTACGAAAAAAACTGGCTACTTTAACATAGACGGCAGTCTAGCAAAGTAGCCAGAAAAATGCTGTATATATCAGAGGTGGAGTCTACTCTATCCCACACAATAAACTACGAGTTTATACTTAATTGCAATATAATTGTATCTTATATTCATCATGTTATATTATAATATATTCACCTCTGTTACAACAAAAACATGTATGTCAATAAAGTCAAAATTGTATACAGTGGTTTGCCATATTAATAGTACCACTCATAATTAGAACGCTATTTATATGATTAATTAAAAAGTATAAATAGATTTAAATTATAGTAGGTTGATTGGAATCACAAACCAGTAAATGTAATGTATGGAAGAGGGGCTTGTTACATTAGTTGCGGGACGAGGGGTATTCTACACACATTATTTGTTGAAACATAAATCCTATATTTTAATTCAAATTAAATGCATCAATTAGAAAGATATACATAAAAATTACAACTTTACAAATAATAATGTGTTCTCTTTAAAAATATATATAAGTTGTATTAAAGTATATCCAAAAATGTAATAAAATGAAATTGAAAAATCTTTGGCGTCTCCTAGCGAATATTTCTCAAAGGTATTTGCAATAAAAAGGTGATGGTTTTTAAATAAATGGAACGTAAGAAGTATCAATTTGAAATGGCTGCAACATAAGAGTTCGAAAATTTGTCGACTATTTACGAGACTGATGTACTGTAATTGGTTATCGCACTTCCTCGGATAGGAAGAGATCCTGGTTCAAATCGCGGTGGCAGCTAAAATATTTTTTCGATAAATTGTGTTAACTGTATATATATATTACTATTACTAATTATGCATTTAATTAGTATTAAAATATCACAAAACTATGTTCTGAAAAAATTACATCACAAATAATAATGTGTTCTCTTTAAAAATATAAATTCGATAGTTTATGACACATTTATATGTACAGGTGCAACAGACCTAGTCCACAATATTTTATGGATGAATACCTGACTAAATTACGAGTCGAAAATGTTCATGGAATATGTGCCTAATCTCAACCATATCAGAGAAATAACCATTTCAAAATCTGAAATAGTTTATAGATACCAAATAATTGAATAAATTGAACACAATAAAATATAGGTCATCCAATTTCGGGTGGCTAGACTTTTTTTGTTAGATGATTTAGGGCTTGAAGCAAAGATACAGATTAATAATGGATACATTTCGCTAATATTTATTTCGAAGTGCGTACAGTTCGTAGCTTAATATGATATTGTAAAAATTTCAGACGATAATATTATTCGTATCGGTGCAGAATTTGCACATATTCCTTGAACATTTTCGACTCGTAATTTAGTCAGGTATATTCACCTATAAAATATTGTGGACTTGGTATGTTACACTCTGTATAAGAAAATTTACTAATTTCTGACGACGTACAGAAGATTGAAGAAATACAACAAATAGTAATTTTACATCGATATATGTGTGATATTGTGTATGTGCGATGTTTTTGAATAATAATAATCGTATACCTAACATTTTTTTTTTTTAAATAGAGATGCGTACACGGAATACATGTCACATCAATATTATTATTATTTTTAAACTAAGCTAAAACGCTTGTACTACGAAAATAGGACTAACTTGCTGGTGTCTTGGAATGAAGCCCGAACCCCCGACCACTAGATCACTAGGCCAACGTCTTGACCACTACAGCAACAAGCTACTCGAATTGTATTTGAATAACATAATTTAAATTGTATTAAACGAGGGTAGTCAGTTTCTATTAATTATTCCTACCAGAAGAAGCCAATCTAGTGTTTTACCATAAATTTCAAGATGTTTAATCTCGGTTAAAAAATATGATGAAACACCGCGTTGAATACTTCGTTGAAACGTAAAAAAATACCAGAAATTTATTTGCGCTATCTAAGGTATTCGTATTGGGATAATTCAAGAAAATAAGATTCCGTGCCGCCGTCTTTACGAAAACCGTATTGATTATGTGTTCTCTTAAAAGTCATTAGTTTTCATATGAGCATGATAATATATGTAAACATGCTTACCGAAGAAATGTGCGTGTAGTTTGTATTTCTAACATAATTCCGCTTTTATGTATAAAGATAATGGAAGCGTGTTTAAAGCGTCTTTGGACGTACGAGGTAAGGATCGTAAGTTTCCAGTTTGATAGGGTTTTAAGAATGTTAGTCATACAAATTTACCTGTGAAATATACCTTGACTCTTCGTGAATATTTAAATATTTGCATTTCTACCTCATTTACTTTTTATGCAGCGGAGTCCACTGAGAAACACGGGGATATTTTAAAATATTGAGAATTGAGTGCGGTCTAGTAATCTAATTTCTTTCCAAAGAGGGACTCAATCCATTAGAAATTAGAATAGACGGTGTGATTCTTTTTACAGTAAAGAAGAGCTAAAACAGATTCGCGTGGGAAGAGAATCAATCAAAGATGTGCCACGTAGCGTTCGGCCAAGTAATAAAGTAATGACTCCTGAAACAATTGCAGAAGATCAATAAGTAACAGGCGGCTGAAGGCTGTATTTGATCCGCAGTACTAAGTATTTATTCTACACGATTGACTTCATATTAATAAAGTTGGTGCAAGATGGCTGCCTAAACTTCTTTCCGCAATTCAAAAGTACGTCTTGAATGTTGTAAAGAAATTTTGAAGCCGTGTGACGGAAAAGAAAAAGATTTTATCGATTGTTACGAAAGATGAATCTATGGTCCTCAACCTTGATCCTTTTCCAAAGAGTGGCGTCGACATGGTTAAGTTATAAAGGCAAAGGTCATAAAATCAACAAAAAAAGTCGTGGCGACATAACTGATAACTATGGCGAGATAACTCTGGGGATTAAAATGGATTTTGTTGATCGATTGATGTAAAAGAAAGGAGAAAGAAAGTTATTGCAAAGACCGTCATTACTTAATGCGGTTTCCCACAACTGGGTCACCCATCTTACAGCCTAGACCTGGCCCTTGGTGATTTTTTTTTTAAATTTATCGAGTAGTGAGAAGTGAAGGCAGCAGTTTTTATCATTTTGAAGATGAATGTTCTGACTAATTATTATATTGAAAAATAAAAAAATATTTTTTTACTATCCGAACCTCATAGATCTGTTTTAGAGGAAGACTAATAAACTGTTTGAAATGCATCAGGTACTTGCATTAGCTGTTGAGCACTAATATATATATATATATAAAAGCAGATACTAAGTTGTATTGAACAAATGGACTACGTTAATGTGGTTGAGATGGGTGAGACAGCGCGGCTTCATGAAACTCGTCCTGCTGCGTCTGGGGGATCTTGAAGAACGTCCTTACAGAATGCTCGTTGCTACCGGGATATTTTTTCGATAAATTGATTTTTTCTGTACACCTTTCATTTTAATTTGTATTAAAATACCACAGAACTACCGTATTTCCTCGATTACGCGTGTTTTTTTTTCCTATTTTGGTGTCTCTGAATTCGGGGTCTTATAATCGATGGCGTCTTAAAATTCCGCAGTCGTGATGAATCATCACTGATTACACAACAAAAATATATATTTAATTCGTTTCCTGAATAAAAGTAGTAAAACATTACTAACTTCGGTGAGAAACAAACAAACCTGATAATAATAGACTTTGGATAACTTGTTCTTTTAAATATAGTAGTGAAAAGAAAAATTTCAACAGTCTCATATTATCATACTACTATAATGTAAATTAAATCAATCGCAAATAATACAAAATAACAAAAAATACAGGAACTGAATTGAAATATGAATAGTAACCTGGTATCTCCGTTCCATTGTTGAAATGTCTCACCATGCTCATCACTCACTGCACTGCACTGCACTGGGATTAAATCTAAATGAGACTGGAGAAAGTGCATTTTGATACGTGTTGCCGCCTAATCGTTGATACTTGTCTAGAAGGTTGTTTACAAGCTCAACATAATTTTTAGCTCTTCGGTTACTCAATAAGTCACGTCTAACACTTTTAAAGGCTCGACATTTTTAAGGTCCCGATTTAAATCACTTAGTTCACCTTGGGTAAGTCTGTGTGGCTCACCTCGTGACTCAGATGCGAAATCAGGATCCTGGGATATCGAAGATTCAATTCAAGGTATGGGTCTGATGTCACCTCCGTACTGTCTCCGTCACCTCCGTACTGTCATCCAAGTGCAGACTGTACTCCTCGGGAGGGGTAGGTACAGGCAGATCGTTTCTACGTGGCACTGGTCGGATAGCTGATGGGATGTTGGGGTATTTTTTGATAAACCATGCTTAATATGTGGTATCATATAGAAACAACAGTTATCTACGTGATTTGTCGGCTCTCTTCAAATCATAGGAATGCCAAATGGCATTGAACGTTCGTTTTTATGGATCGCTTCGCGTAGATTCATAGAACATGTTTGCAGCAGACATGAGGTGTCCACGTTTTGTCTTGGTCCCTTAATTTCATACAAAAATAACGGTGGTAGGCTGTCTTCACGATTGGAGTAATTGGGTGTTTCTGGGCGGCAAATGTCACATTACCACACGCAACGGAAATTGTCAGAGATTTAATATACATTTACGTGGCTTCCTGGTTTTTCAAGTTAAGTATGACCACAAAACAAAACTCCGAACAGTTGTTCGTTTAGTTAAAGGAACAACACTAATCTTCACTCCAAGCGAACTGTAAACATACAATTAGTGATGAGCTCAAAACCGCGAACTGTGAGTCAATCTCTGATTTCTTTAAATCAAACTCACTATCAGTGATTGAATATCTAAGAATATCGTGATTCGTTATTCATTTTATTTGTATTTGGTAGTGAACCGTGATTCGGCGAACGAATGACGTTATAATTCGTGATCAGCGCCATCTAGTAGATTCTGCCAAAGCGTTTGCGCATTTAATTCGAAACGCTGAGAATTTGACCTGAAAAATAAACTCACATTTTTTTAAACATTTCCATTCTCTTTGTGATGATATTATATTAGGTATATATATTAATTATTTATGCTAGAACATGTTTTATTATTTATTTCACGTATTGTGAATCGTGCGGCGCGTGCGCATTAGTAATAAGACTGTGATCACAGCAACCGTTTTCAATCACTGATATTATCGAATACCAATCACAATCGTATCAGTGAGTCAAGAGTAGCATTTTTTCTCATCATTACGTACAGTGAACAAAATAGGATCTACAGTGACTCCTCATTTCCCGCTGTCAAGTTTATCAACCCTTATATTCCCTTACTACGCTGCTCGTAATGCGAACATACTGAATATACATGAACGGAATATTCGGTTTTGACATACTGAAATCAACGATATAAGATAAAGCAGAAACATTTTCATTGTTGACCAGTGTTATTAGTAGAACTGAGTCGAAAAGTGATTCGGAAAAATCGGACACTGAATCTGAAGAAATTTTAGACTCTGATGGTGATAGTACATAAAAATGATGCCTATTTTTAAATCATTTTTATTGTGATTGTATAGCTTTGTCTGTTATAATAAAGTTTACGTATTGTTTTTATTTTTTATTATTGGTATATAATAGTATTATAATAAGGGTGCATATGACAATCTGCTCTGAAAACCTGCAACTTCACAATAATAATGTGGTTCAATAATAAAAAGTGTATTACACATATTTAAATTATTTTTGATAGAAGCGAAGGTAATGTATGTATATTATCAGTAAATCAGCTCATCCGTTATCTATAGATTTAATTGACTATTTTTATTATTTATTCTGAAATGTGTTTTACAATTTGACAACCGTTCCGCGTAAATATTAATATTCAGCCCTCGAGTTTACCTTTCTCACGGTGACGACTACTGACATTATATTATTATTGCAGAAAACGCTCGCATCGTCGACGGTGGCCGCCGCGGCCGGCAGCGCGGGCCCCGATGCGGGGGCGCGGAGGCGCGCGGAGGGCCGCAGGCGCGCGCGGCCCCCCGCCTCGCTGCGCCTGTCCGCGAGCGCGCTCAGCCTCAACATGCTGCCGCGGCTGTCGGCGGCGGTCATCCCGCTGCGGCGCGGCGGGCTGGCGCGCTCGGCCGCCACGCTGCTGGAGGAGCACGGCGCGCCGCTGCTTCCCGCGGACGGCGCGCCCCTGCGCAAGTGCGAGACCATGGCGGCGCTGGGCGGCGCCGAGCCCCAGCGGCCGGTGAACCGCTTGCGCGTGTGCTCGCGCTGCTCCAGCCTGCTGTCGCTGGCGGCCGGCGGCTCCCGCTACTCGCTGGCCGCCGGCGGGTTCGTGGCCGTGCCCGGCGAGCCGTCGCTGCTGTGCAAGCTGTGCTTGGAGGAGGTGCCGCGGCGGCACGCCTGCACTATCGCACACTGCGGCTGCTCCTTCTGTACCAAGGTCAGAACCAACTTTTATTGTCTCCCCCAACCTCCAACCGTGAATTGAAGACATGTGAAACCTCGTCACTTTGTATCATTTTCATTTATAGCGATTGCCCTTTAGACATCCCCTTTAGATGCTGCATCGAGCGCTGCGATGGTATAATATGTGCGTATGTATCGGAACCCATTTCAATTAAAGAGAATATAACTATTATATTTATTTCCATTAACGCCCTAGTGGGCTTTTACATGAGAGTACATTTTTTTGACATTTGACATTTCAATATAACATAAAAAAAAAAAAATCTAAATATAATATACATACAAATATTTCTTCGGCTCAAGTATGCTCCTGCAATGAAAAATGTCTACGAAATTCAACTCGTTACCAAGCGGATGCATCCGCGATATTGACGAGTTAACAGCATAGTTATTTATATATGTACTTACAAAGAACACTTCATTTATTTAATAAATGTTACAGATTAGATCAGATTGATTGACGGGTTAGGCAAACAGCTGTATCCCAAAAGTTTATAAAAAAAATATTTTTCTATTAAAACACTTTTATGCTGTAACTAGCAATTTCAGAACATAGTTCTGTGGTACTATTAATACAAATTAAATTAATTAGATAAATTTTTTTTTTTGTGTATCTTTCTAACAGATTAATTTAATTTGTATAAAGTTACTTGCTTACAATTAAATGTAGTTTTTTTTTTAATGTTTAAACAATTTTCTGTATGTATTTTGTAAATAATACATTATGTAAGATATATACACGTGCGATTGGTGGAATAAACCTATGTGCAGACACTCGGTGGTCTTTGGAGTGTATAGGTACATACAGAGTACATCATATTTAAAGTGACCAGACGTACTGATTAGTGATACCAACACGAATATTCGATATTCGAATATTTGTGCAGCTAATTTCTAAGGATGGAATAGTAATAAATTCTCACGATTCTGATTAGACGTGGAAGAGATACCTGTCGCTTGTTCGAAGAGTTCATCGACGTCCGAATTGCAGACTGAATTAAGAAGCATCATTTTATCCCTCGTAGAAACTACAAATGTTTGTTCAAATAATCTAAAAAAAAAAAAGAGATATTTGAACGATTTCAAAAAATGCACATAAACGTTGGACCTATTATTTAAAACACTTTTAACAGTTGAGCCAACGTCGACCGCTACTAATCGGGTATTTTCAACTGCAGCCACGATAAAAATAAAATTAAGAACAAATTTAAAATACGAAACGTTCAATGTATTTTTAAAACTACAATAAATAAACAGTTTATGATAAATTACCTCGTTTTCTTATAAATTTTGATGTACTTACGTGTAGTACGATTTATTTGAAATCTAATCAGTGCAGTGCTGATTTTGAAAGCTTATTGTGAAGCTAGATTATGAAAAATATATGAATGTATGAAACAATATTATTTATTTGTGTTCATATCGTTCTTACTTACACCCCCCGAAAACCTTAGGCTGCTGCTTACCTCGTTCACTTTCTACCTACCATTAATGACACGTGCAGTTGAGATTTTTCAATCTCGGTAGCAGAATTATGCGATAGCGCGCTTATATTACAACTTTTTTGTTGAGTTTTTAACATTTGGTTCGAAAATTTGTCGCTGTAGCATAGTTGGATAATGCATCTTCCCCGGTTTGGAAAGAGATCCAGGTTCGAATCCCGGTGGCGCAACAACAATATTTTTCGATTAAATTGATTTTATATGTATGTCTTTCTAATTAATATATTTAATTCATATTTAAAATATCAGTTATATACTATTTTATTAATATAATAATCTTTCTTTTTAATTTTAATTAAATAACACCGCAACAACACGGAAAAAACTGTCTACTTTAACACAGACGGTAGTCTAGCAAAGTATCCAGGACAATGCTTTATATCATGGATACCTCCTGCATCCGATACAGTCAACTAATAAGCGTGTTATATTATTAAATGTTCACTTCTGATGTATAAAAAATTTATGTCAAATAAATAAATAAATATTGATGTGGTTCGATAAGTCATGCTTTTTTTATGAATGGTATAATGTGACATTTCAGTTCTTTTTCACATTAATTAGTTCTGATTTCGGTAATAATAAAAAAATGTAGTGATGGTGTCTTCAGAAAGTCTGGTCAGTTTAATCATATTATACAATCAGACAACAAACAACGACGCACGTGTTAAAAATTATGATTCACGAATCTCATGTTTTGTAAAAAATAGATGCGTAGTTTTTCAGGGTCGTCGGATGTTAATGAACTGAAACCAGCCCAGAAAATAATTCTTTGATACCATTTGTAAGATGTCTAATTGACGTATTAATATAGAAGCCGATCTAATCGGTTTGGAGTTTATTTAAAATAGGCATTGAAGAAGGAACTACGTACGATCACGATTTTATGAGAACGTATATACATATGTACATATGTACGTACATTGGAGTTTGACATGTGGATCTATCGAACTGTGAGGATTGTGCAGGTGTAAACGTCGAAGGGTCTTTCAATGTCAACGCATAAGGCGTCAATAATATTATTAATTTACATTACAAATGACACAAGTATTAGATTGTACACGCGCTCGATAATGTCAGTGTGTTGTCCAATATGATTTATTTGTTTAGCAATTTGTACAGTTGTTATCAAATTGCTTATGGCCAAGTGCGGTTAGAGGATCGTGAGTACCTATACGTTGGAATCGATATCTTTAGGATTTTTTCATTCTTGCTGGAAGCCTCAAGAGACGCGTTTTGACAGCATTAATCCCCATCTCTTCACCCTTCCGTTCCCTCCGGAAAAATATTGTTCTTTTTTTTTTCCTTTTCTTAATTTATTTTTACTCCTTCAATAGAAGAGATAGTTGTCACTCTTTTCATCGTCTTCTACACTGCTTAACATTCATCTTTGTTACCAAACCCACACTGTACCGTGTAAGTGTATTTAGTAATTCAGAGATAATGTGTAATTGGTTGAATCTACTATTATCTTTGTTACTGTCTTAACCATTATTGATTAATTGTATGTTTCCCAAAATATAGGTTTTATAAATTGGTGTGATTATCAGATAACGTTGTCCGACATTTACTATCCCGGGTAATAACAATGTGTATTACTAGCTGGTAAGCTGTCGCCGTATGCTCGCTAAGTCAAAACGAACAAAAATGACATCTAGATGATGTATAAGAATCGCGGATAGATATAGATAAACACAAAAATTGTATTTCATCAGTATAGTGTACATCTAAGTAAAGATGAATGGTTTTCTCATTCAACTTAGAACACATCTTTTTTTTAGTTATGATGAATTATTCCCGGGCAAATTTTGACAAATATTAGGTCGCAATCACAACCAAAAATTATATTATCATAACCAGCAATTATTCACGGTAGTTTTAATTTTTAATTTTATATTATTTATAATTTAATAAAAGAGGAAACATTTGACATCTCGCCTCGCATTTGATAGCGCGATTAATTCTTGAAAAAACCGAGATCATGTTTACATAAATGATTATTAAACACACGTAAACTCATTCTATGACACGACACGAGATGACCATAGATAAGAGAGATGACAGCTCAAAATTCGTACGATTTCGCAATTTACGTATAAAAGAGACTGTTATTAAATATTCAAAAGAGAAAACATTTAACTAATCCTAACCTTACTTAAAAAACACGTTCGTTTTTGTCCTGCTGGCGTCTCACAGACTTTAATCGAGCATTATATTGCCATATACATTACATCCTAGACGTCTAGAAAGTCATAGAAATATATGAAAATAGATGGGGAAACATAATATTATTATGAATTTACAATGTTACTGCTTTATTAGGATAAGAATATTCCTCATTACGTCATATTGCATTTATATGAACATGTATGATTCAAAATAGGATAGTCGGCACGGTGTTGATAAATATGTTAATTATTTTATTTTATTCATATTATTACAAACAACATTCCTTCTAAGACAGGAGTACTAAGCGTAAAGCAAAGCAAAAATCCGCATTTTCCAACTAATTTTTAATATTGTATTAAGCATTAATAATAACTAGTCAAGCTATCGGCTATCGCCGAGAGCTCGATTGAATATAGACTCTACGAAAGCCCTGGCCGCGCAGCGGTTACCATGGGCTGCGTTGCGGCCATTATCGGTCGCGAAGCGGCCACAATAGCCCCCCGCAGGTCCTCGCGGCAAAAAGCAATCGGCTATCGCCATAAAGTCATAAAATAAAGTAATAAAGCCATAAAATATTTCAAGCTTTCGCAGCAAATTCTAAGAGTTTTGAGTCACATATTTCCAACATCATTCTAATAATTTCACAAAAATGACCGATTTAAATTTACACTCGATGTCCAATTGACAGTTATTAGTATCTACTCCTAGAATGTTCTTAATCTTTTCCTGGCCGCGCAGTGACATAGGTCTACCGAGCCAATTAAATCGTATTTATATAAATATCCATAATGGAAAACTTACATTTTACCTAGTCATAAAAAATCATTTGCCCTCAGAAATGACTGGTGGAAAATCATTTATGTAAAGCGAATCATAATAAAAAAATAAAAAATTAATTCACTGCTGTATAAAATTGATGCGTTGGATGCTATCTGCGTTAAAAATACCACTTGTACTGTACATACTTGTATTTGTAAATGAATAGAGATAAAGATGAAGATCATCTTAGATGGGTCTTTTGACGAATGCGTTATAAGAATAACGTTTGAGAATAAAATGTGCGTATCAAATAACTATGACATTAACTATTTCAAAGTGCTTAAAAAGCTTAAATTTCTTGCGGTAACTCGAGTTGACAGCATGGCTGCATAAGGTATTTTTAGCATGGTATGGTAAAGGTTAAGAATGGAAATTTTTGTCTGATTTGTTGACTTGCATAGGTACATTGTATGCGTTACATACTTTGTTATATACTACCTATTAATATATATCTAACTGTATGTTAATGAAATGCATTCAGTACATATTGTTGTATAGAGATTTTAACATATATTAGGTAGAATGCATTAAAAATGATATTTTCGTAGAAAGCCATCACTATGTGGTTTAACATTTTTTATATCTTTTTATATTGATTGTTAGCTTTAAATACGTCCTGACTAAGCTTGAGCTTGAGCTAAGCGTGATTGTATTTTATTTAACCATTAAAAATGAGTTACGGTGCGTATAAAATTCAGTATTCGAGATTCCCGAAGTGGTGTTTGTCAGTTCGGTTAGTTTGCCCTCCATACAAAATGCAGTAGACAACGAATGAGTTGGATGCATCTTTTAATACTTCTATAATTTGTGTTTTTAATTTGTAAAGTAGATTCTACATATAAAAAGCGTAAAATACATGGAATACAAGCTACAATAATATCGTAATTTTTCTAATTAAGCCAAGACCTTGTACTAGGAAAAATATATTTTATATTAATACATTGAATATTTATAATATCTAACGGAAACTTTAATATTGAATTATTTATTGTGTTTATGACATATGGTTTTAGTTATTTGCACAGACTAGTAAATGAACAGACATGATATGAAGTGTATATATTGGAGAGGGGTTTGGAACATTATTTGCGGGATGAGGGGAATTCTACACATACATATTCAACGATTATGATACATTTAACTAACTAACTTACCATCACGCCGTTCCTTCGTGGGGGCAGGCAGAGAGGATGGAGCGCCACACTATTCTGTCCTGACACACACAGTTCTCGCCTGATCCACATTCATACACCTGCTTATATAAGCTCGCCGATTATTGAGGCTTTTAACAGGACCATCCTCCAGTATCTGGTTTACCTGGTCTTGCCAAGTCTTCCGCGGACGTCCTCTATTTCTGGTGCCATCAACACTTGCGTCATATGTCTTCCTTACCATTCTCTCCTCATTCATCCGTTCCATATGACCGAACCACCTTAGTGATACTTTCTTAATCTTACATTTATGCAACAGTAAAAATATTTACTCTTCGAAAATTAAATCTCTGTGTAAACATGACGTATTTTTTACATTAATGAATATTATATTGTCAGCGTTTAAATTTTCGTTCCAATCGAGTCATATTTTTAGTGAAAATTTCTTTGATTGCGTGAGTGGTACCAAAATGAACATTTTGGGACAAAGAATTTACGTTAGTTCATGTCTATTTATTTTGTGGTCTGTGGTTATTTGACATCCTGATGAAGGAAAAGGTCTTTTCCGAAACCGGTTGGTGTATTAAATTAACTCATATAAGTGGTTAAAAACAAAGTAATAAATAATTCAATAATACATTAAATTTCGTTAATCAATACTTAATTAATTAATACAATGATATAGAAAAAATATATTCGTGTAAATAGAAATTTCAATACCTTACTCTTTTTTATATATTAATTAATCTAGTAGAACGGTCACGGAGTTATAAAAAATAAAATAAATATTTAATTCTAATTATACGAGGTGCGGACCAAAAGTTTCCGGCCTGAAAGGGTTCTAAGAATGTTATTCATAAAAAGTTATCCGTGTAATATACTTTGACCCTATGTGCTGAAAGTGAAAGTTTTTATACCCCTATCAGATCGGACCTCTTTACGTACATGCGTGTATATGGAGATATTAATAATATTAATTAATTAGAAACTATGTACCTAGGTACTAATTGTAGAATAACCACGTGTTTATGTTCATATGTATATATTTCGATGTCTAAAAAACTAAAAATAGTATTATTAAAAAGAACACATTCTTATTGTGAAGTTGTAATTATTCAGAAAATAGGTCTGTGATGTTTTAAATACTAATTAAATGTATTAATTATAAAGATATACATATAAAATAATTCTGGCGTCTGCTATCAGTTTACTCAAGGATATTTGAGTTTCCGTAAAAACAATGTAGATGGCTTTCAAATAATGGAACGATAGATGTATTCATTTGAAAAAGTGTAACATATAGGTTCGAAAATTTGTCGTCAAAATTACACCTTCGTTGGTAATGCACCTTCCCCGGATTGGAAAAGAGATCCAGGTTCGAATCCCGGTAACGCAACAACAATATTTTTCGATAAAATTGATTTTATACGTATATCTTTATAATTAATACATTTAATTAGTATTTAATAATAGTATGTTCGTATCACCATTTTCTTAAAATAGTATATTTTTACTTAATATAAATAATTTAAAGATTTATAATTATTATGTAATATTAAATGTAACCTGTAACTCGCGCTGGTTTATCAGTTTCCGGCTTGACAGGAAAATAGTCTGAACCGGAAACTTGATTTGACCGCTCGAGCTTGCGGTCGTGGATTAAACCTTCGCAATGTTTTAATTAATTATTAATCATTTAACAACAATTATCTTGATCTGTAATTCAGGACGTATATTATTATTAATTTATAAAGAAGTAATATTACGCTGATCAACACATTTTTGTAGTGATTTACATTTAGTTATTTTAGTGTAGGTTTGTGATGCTAATAATTGTTTTTGTAATAATTATGAAAATTTGTCGGTCAGGCGAAGCCCACTTACTAATCATATAAATTGTACGAAATACTTTTATTTATTCGGTAAAATATCACACATATGGTTAACGGGTATTCATATTCGCTATTAAAGCATTGTATATCGCTAATTGTACGATTTCCTTTTATGTAGATTGTTAGGACACAAACGGATTCCGGTAATGGTCTGCCGTCACGTGTCTATCGCTTGTTTTTCACTAAAATCAATAACATCGATTTAAGTGGCTATGGAGAAAGTGTACTTTTATACTCACTTTAGTATTAGCCTATGTTTTGTTTTGCGCGGGGTCCTAAAGTGTAAGTATGTAAAATTTAGTTTAGATTGATCCTAGAGTGTAGTATTGAATGTAGAACCGACAGACGGACATTATTGGAGAGTTGAATGATTTACATTTCCTATGTGCAAATCCCAGTGCGTTGTTTTCCTTGTGACGGTTGTTAATGGATATTAATTAATCTGGCCGGCACACGGCGCCATGTTGCACTCAGACCTTGTTAAGTCACCGCCGCACAGGATATATTACTTTTGTTTGTATCCACTAGCATTTAGGTGCACGGAAATATTTGGCACGCCAATAAAACAGTAATATATTACACCTAAAATTAATTTAATTTCCTAACACTTGCATTATTTTGATGTCATGTCTGTTATTACGTTAGTGAAAGATTTATTAAAAATATTTTTGCCAGTCTATTCAACAGAACTGTCGAAATTATAAATCTTATCATACTAATTGGAATGTTATAGCATTACTTCTAAAACAATTTGCATGAAATGTGTTACGAAAAATTGTTAGATTTAATGAATCAGTGGCGTGTAGTAGACACAAATATTGGTTATGCTGTTACCGACGATGCTAACTAGGTATACTAGGTATTAAAAAAATCTTAGATTTTATATTAATTTTGAGAACAATTCTATCAATTTCAAATTAGAATATAATTGTAAATTTTTCTATTTTATAACAGGCAAGTTTTTTTTTAATTGCTCGGTACCGTACTAAAATTAAAATATTTTCTACGATTTCTCTTTCAAACAACGGATTTAAAATGTTTCATTAAAAAATATATTTAAATAACTAGCTTTATTTACAAATTAGCTTAGCCGAAACTCAATATAAATAATTGTATTTTGACATTTAATATTGGTAATAATCTAACTTAACAATATCCTGAAAATTGCAAATTCGCTCGCTTGACACATGATAAATTGTACAAATACCGAGATATGGAATCGTAGGTTGTATACAAGAACACAAAACGTTTAGTCTATCAAGTAAAACAAAAACCTAGAAATGTTATTCTACGCAGTGAGGATTAATCACTTTTGAAAACTGCAGACTTAAGAACAAATTGTTTGAAAAATGCAGAAAATCCACACACGTCTTGATGCCGACATAGATTCAGTAAAAAAATATTTAGTTCAGTACAATTATTATAAGGATTGCGAAAACAAGTTAGGCTTATTCATAACCTAATTGCTATCAAATTGTGGAGCAAAATGCACATAAAGTTGTTACAAATGATTCGCAAATAACCCACGGCTAGACAAAATTCGTGGGTTACGTCGTAGAAAAGGTTACGGTAATCCGGGTGGGTAATAACAGCTAGAATTTTATATGGTCGTTTCATAATATAAAGTTTATTTATTTTATTTATAATTCCCAGAATTTTTAGTAATGCACAGCTTGTTTGCTTGTGTGCAGTGCACGCCCCTGTAATGAATAATTTCGTTATGTCTGTATTCAACGAGGCGGATCCAGTATTTGTTAATCGAGTAGGTACACAGTAGATTTTTAACTTCAAATTATAATTAGTTATAATACCATGATAATGTATGAGCCTTCTTCATGTATGTAGAAATAAATTGTCGAGCCCCCGCACAAATATATATATATATACTGTCACAGAACATAGCTCGTCTTACTTTTTTATAAATGAAAATTAATAGGTATTAGATTTTTTTTCAAATTTTTACGTACTTTTAAAATTGTTAATGTGAGGCAAAAATAGATGTTGCTACTACTGCTGTCTTAAAACGGGTTTATCTGTTATAAATATTGTATCAAAAGTTAATACTAATCGTCTGTTTTCAATTATCAATTCCAATGTTCTTTATTTTATCAATTTCAAGGACTGTTATCAACTAAGTGTCTTAGTAATTGATAAATATATTATTACTAGTAGATAAGCAATTGGCTATCGCTGATTGCTTGCTACTAAGCCCTGCGAGCGGCTATAGTAGCCGCTTGGCGGCCAACAGTGACTGCTGCGCGGTCTGGGCCTTAGTAGGATCTATATTTAAATGCGGAAATCCCTTATTATATTGCTTAAGATGAAATATAGATCCTACGGAAGCCCTCGCCGCACCGCGGTCACCATGGGTCGCTTCGTGGCCACATTAGTCGCCCGCAGGTCCTAGCAGCAAAAAGCAATCGTCTTTGAAATTCACTTACAAGACATTCTTAAAAAATACGAACCAAACATTCATGTCACATTTAACAGTGACATAGATAAGGACCATGAGACATAAGGTGAGATGACAGGATGCTTTTCTTTTATATGACCGTTTATGGCCGTTTAAGCAAGTACGTTACAGACAATCGAAGTCGCCATATCTAGAAAGTCATAAATATAGACGGGGAAGCGTAATATTATTATGGATTGTATTTAATGCTAGTGTAATAATATTACATATCTGCTAGTGCAAATGTTTCAATATTTCCAATGTTTTATGTATTGTAGAATATTAATTAATATTACTAATTTTGAAGATTTAGTATAAATCGTGACCTACATGAAATCTGAAACTCTTCCTGCATCCCTAAACTATTCTCTTTTATATCCCATTACTGTGTTAAATAAGAAATTGACTTAAAGGCAACTTTTTTTTTTAATATTCGTTTTATTTTATTTCAGTATTTATAATAAAAAAGTATTAAATTTAGTTTGGAAAAATGTTTTAATTTTTTTTTTTTCTACGAATTAAAACTCATTACATCAACATGTTTACAGGGAATAAAGATGAGACCTTGTTTGTGTCGTGACACTTTGTTAGTTTCTATGTGTCTTGTTCGTTATCCCTTTTATGTTTGTCTTAAGGCGAAGACCGTTATTTGAGTCAAGGTTGAATCAAAGTTTCGCGCTGCGGATACCTTTTCGTCGACGTTACACAGAAATACAGGCTTAAGATACATGTCCAAGTTTAGCCATTTCCTTAGTTGCAAACGTATCGTTCTAAACGATATTCACCTATTGAGACTGGCAGATCTTTTTTAGAAAATTGTCTTCTTTGCTGTCGCTTTTTAGTGCAAACTTGTTTACGTAGAAAGTGGTAAATAATTTTGTGGGTGACGTCACGGCCACAATTCTTTCTACATAAGATGTTGATCGGTGGGTTTTGTCAACGGCGACCGTAAGCAAAATATGCTCGTAAAATTATCTGCGCGTCCATGTACAAATTTTGATAAACTGAACAATAAAATATAGTTTTTATTTAATCCACAATTAATTTAATTTAGCACATTAATATTTTTAAATTATGTAATTTTAAAAAACAATTATTTTTACCAACTTTATTGTTGTTTGATACTAGTAAATATTATATTTTTTAAATTGTAAGATATTTTGTTATTGTACTCAGAACGGAAATAATAATAATAATTGTTTTCAATTTCGTGTAACATTTTAAAAGTACAGTAGTACCTCGATTTTTCTCCGCTTTGGTCCTGTTTGGACGCGGAATTTTTTGTTTGGTATAAGATCTTTGGAATACGACTCACGTCACTCAAGTGGATGGATGTCAAAAACTTGGCAAAGAGTACCACCCCAACAAAGCCCAAGCAAGCCGTAATCGCATTGTCTGGTCATTCCAGACAATGTCACATTTCCCAAACATCCTGAGGAAAAGGCAGAAGCAAAGTTTTTTAGACAGATTTTTAGTACATATACGTCAAACCAGAAGATCCTCAACCAGGTCCAAGTAGGGAAAAGAGACAGGAACGAGAAAATTAAAGTTTGTTAAATTTTAATTTATTTCATCTAATTGCTTTTGTACTTATGTATTTTAGTATTAAGCACTGTTTAAATTGTTATTATACATACAACCCCATCAATGTATAATATTATGACAATAACAATAGGATTTTTTTTTCATGGGAACTATTTAATCATTTTCCCTTTATTTCTTATGGGAAAAATTCGTTTGGTATTCGTCCTGTTTGGTATAAGTCCAAGGATCTGCAACGGATTAAGGACGTATACCGAGGTATCACTGTAATTGACAATTCATGTTCAGTAAGTACGACGTCATATTTATTTGGAGCGTAATAGCATTACGTTGATTGATACATAAATTGATTTGATTTTTTCTTGCTTAGTTTTTTAGTTCGTGTTTTTTTCTCTTGATTTTAAGAAAATTATGGTATTTTGAATCATAACCGGCATCCATAAATAATACGGACACACATCTCGTAACTGGGTCAATACTGTTCATTGCCACGTTTTTCCTTACACTGATTATAGGTTGGCTGGCCTTACTCATTCAAAGTCACCGACTCAAGGACTTTTATATGCTTTGCGTTTCATCTTGCATTCATTCGTGTCCATTGTGAATATTTTATTTTAGGAAGAACACAATATACGAAATAATAAGTGACAGTAATATACTGACAAATTATATCAATCACTCACCTGTCACATGATATTAAATCACAAGATAATAAGATAATGAATTCCTTCCACGATACTGCCGAGTGCTTGTGATCTAGTTATACGTCACAATCACTCAAATCAGTAATCGCTCCGTGGGTTGCAGGGAGCGGTTATTGACCGACAAATTACTTACTGTCCGCTGCCGTACTTTTCCTACATTGTTTGCTGATGTTATTATCGGCTTCTTCTCGTACGTTCGTACTATCCCAGAAAGTGGAAATATATTAATTTTTTTGTGCTTAAAATTTGTCGCCGTTTACATAGCGGTGTTGTTGTGACATCATTTAACTTCCCAACATTTTAAAGAACACTCTCAAATTCTATTAGTATTTATTTTAAAAACACCAGTAAATTTATTGAAATGTCTCACGAAACTCATAATAATATAGTAATGACTCTTTTATTTTTTTAAATACAGACGGTATTCATTTATCCCTACACAAATTAAAGAAATAAAATATATAAAAGAGCTTAGAAATAAATTAAATGAATACTTCAGAAGCACATAATTATAAAATAAATAATATTATAGAACACTTCAGAAGCACACAAATAGACAATAAATAATTATAGACTATAAATGTATAACTCTCTATATAAAATGATTATAGTGTACCTCCCTCTCTAAGCGCAAGAGTTAAGTCTCTTTTTTGGAGAGGTAAGCGAAAAAAAACATGTAATTTAAAAAATGTTATAAAAAAATTGTAGAAATGTCAAATAAATAAATAAAAAATATTATAACTTTTAATCTTATATATATATTTAGATTTTTAAATTAAAACTAGAACCACAAAACGTTTGTCTGCAGGTACATTTTTATCCATTTTATTATATTTAATATAATCAAAACATAACTAATCAGTCACAGCTTAAACAATTCATTTTTAGCTTACAAGTAAGCCATTTTTTTATCATTTCTTCCAAATTGGGAGGAAGCGTACTCTTTTGTAATAATCCAGGTAGTTTATTTTTAGTGTAGCAACAACAAATTTTAATGTCCTCGAATCATACTTATTGATGATTTTGGGAATTGTTAAATTCAGATTAACTACATCACTTGTATTTTTTCCGTGTGAAGCCACCCTATTTAAAGCATATATTTTATTTTACCTTTATATGTGCTTACATTCTATTTATACAACATATTATATTGCACATTAGTATTTTTATTCTCTCATTTTATATATTTTCACGTTTACTTTGCCTTGTAGGTACCTTCATTTTCTGTTTAATTGTGTTTTGTCCCGTATTCATCGAGTTATATTGGCTTATTTGGTTTGTTTGCTAATTTGCCCTAAAACAGGCTTTCCTAGTTGGGCAATGCATTTTAAAAATCTGTTATAAAATACCTACTTTTGAGTAGGTATTTTAGATTTATCCATGACGAGTAAGTATGTAAGAGTGAGTTATTATTTACTTTAAATAGTGATACGTCCACTAAATACACATCACATCAATATTGTTTTATTTTTTAAACTAACAAAGAGCAAACTGGCTTGTCTACTGAACTACGTTGCCGAGCAGACGCGGGGTACTATTTGGCGAAATGTATTTATACGATATACGACATGTACTAGATGATGCAGCCAACGCACTTGCCGGTCGCGCGTTATAAGCAAGTAAGCAAACCGTCTTGCCGGTCTTTTCAGCTAGGCTCTGCGGGCTATTGGCTGCTTCGTGGTTACGGACCTGCCATATTGATGACCGATCCGTAATGATCCCTTGAATATTTTCGACTCGTATCCACCCATAAAGTATTGTGGACTAGATCTGTTACACCTGTATATATGTTTTTCCTGCTCATAAATATAATATTATCTAATTTCTCTTTCACCGTAATGTGAATTAATACGTGTGTATTTAAAATTAAAAATTAAAGATGATTAAGGTTTAGGTTGTGATGGAGCTACGGCGTTTTTAGTTCCACTTAAATATTATAATCTTTTAATCAACTGATAAAATGACAATTTATTTCAGTAAATCTGTTGCTGATAATACTGAAATCAAAACATTGACGGCGTGGTTTCCTAAGCCTTTCTTTCTCATATTTTTAATCTTATTGAACTTCTAAAAACACAAGTGTTTTTTCTCTTAAAAGTCTAGGTCTCAAATGAGGTTTAATCCTACCGTATCAATATCTACTTTAGGTATTTAATTTTGCCTTGCGAATCATAAGGACAGGCTAATGCAGGCTTTTAGGAACATATATGCACGTTTATCGATTTAGATGTTAAGCGTGGCTTATAGTTCCGTAGATACAAAGACACAATTTGTTTTATTACTTTAAAATTAGATTGCTTTGTAAGCACGTAGAACAATATATGGTAGTTCTATGAAATTGTATGATAAATTATTATTATTAGTACATTCAATGATGTAAGAATCAATAGTATGACGTGTATTGATTTAGGAAAAAAGAATATACCAATAATAATAATTTATTATGTTTGATAATAACTGAATAACGTAATTTATAAGATAATTTCTACATGGACAAGCAAAGCTCTTTCAGTACAATCTGGAAAGTATATAGTTTTATTTAATCCTTACATTTATCAACATACGCGCCGCTATCTATTATATGTCACATGAAAAGATTTCTGTGTACCTACCATACAAATATACCTTATTATATGTTACATACATATCGCACATTTAGATCAAAACTAAGAGAACTCAAAAATTCATTTTTCAATAGATAAAAAATAATAACATTTTTCTCCATTTTTTGTTACTGCAGAGTGGGACGACTGATGTAAAATGCATATAACTTTTGTAATTTTAATATTTATTTTAATAAAATATTATTACATGAAAGTGTACTTTGTTAACTTTTTTTAAATCTATGTGTGGAAAATAACACCATTTAAATGACCTCCATTTTCTTGTTGACAAATTATTGCTCTTTCTAAAGTATTTTGCATTTGTATTACGCAACGTTCCTGTCTCTAAATTTTTTATTTCTGCACGAATATTTTGTTTAATCTTAAGTAGGTAGTAGTAGCTTAAGTAGTTTAAGTAGCCCCACAAAAAGAAATCAGGCGCCGTCAAATCTGGGGAACGGGGAGGCTAAGCAAACTCTGTATTTTTTTAAATTAGTCGGTCACAGAAAATAGATCGTCGCGAAACATAATAAATTTCAAACATTTTAACGCGCTCTTGCATTGGATATGTAGCCATTATAAACTTTCATAAATTTTTTATTATCTGCAAAAAAAAAAATATATACCCCACTAAAGTTATATTTTTTTTAAAACAGTCGGCCGAAGTTGGCCCACCCTTTATAATTATGAAACTAAATGAGATTTTAGGTCATAAATGTATCCTAAAATGACACTATTCGAGAACTGGGGCTAAGTTAGTTGCGTATATGACAGAGTATCCGAATACAATAATAACTATTGTTTTTTTTAGTTGTCTTAGTTTTGATCTAGGTGTGTGATATTTGTCATCCTTACATACACCTTTCCTTCTTCCTCATTTAATATACCGTGGAAAAAACTACATACAATAATTAAATATCTTTAATTATATAATTACTGGAGTATTTTAGTAAATCTGTAATTTTATTTATTTAATTTAAAAAAACGAGCATAATTTTTGTAATACACCATCAGTCAACATGTAATACTAAATTTTCTATATCTTGATTTATTAAAATAAGCACGTAAATAATGCAACTTTGAACAACAAAAAACACAGAAAAATATTATTTAATTTTGCATTTGTTTTATAAATTAGCCTAATAATCCTGTTTTTTTTCACTTAATTGTTTTTAACGCGAAATTTTTTTTTTAATCGGAGGCTGGTGCCGCCACTAGTCAGTATCCCACATACGGTGCTTCCTTCCGCTTTCCATCCAACCTTCGTTCAGTCCTTATTATGCAGCATATTCATACGAGTGTTTTCTATCATCGCTCGGCCTCGTGGCAGCTACGTGCATACACACTGATAGCGAATTTTTGTTTGACTGGAGGGACTTCCGTCATGCAAATCACTGTGTGCGATTTGCTGCCGCCAACCAAAGATAGCTCATGCATTATTCATATTTATTGAATCGGCTTTCTTTCAAAATGTGTCATTTAACCCACCATTCTTAGAGAAGTTCGATATAAGGCTGGATATTTTTTTATTCGCTCTGTGTTCATTACCTATTATATTTTCCTCAATTGAAATGTTTTATCTGATTTTTTTTATTTTTACTGTTACAGATGATAATTTGTAATAATTTATGTTATAAGTGATGTGAATAAATTAAACTACAATAATAATAAATTATTTGTCTTTGTTATGTCGTACATGAATAACGTCCATTGTTACGTGACTGTGTAATACATTTTCAAAAATATTACAGCACCGATTGAACGTTCACGGTCATTTAATTTTTGCTTGTCTATACAACATTTTAACAGATACAATCAATCATCTTGTGTCTTAACACTCCAGCGCTGAAAACCCAAACGTATGTGTTCATACAAACGTGCGCATTGTAGTACGCACGGACACGCCAGGTGTGATCTGTCAATATATGTTTATAATTTCACTATATAAATAAATTTATTAAAATAACGCTCCTACACACGACTGGTATAGTATTATACTTTTAAAATTAGCAATATTAACATTGTGGTTAAAATTCATATTTTTATTTATTATCTTTCTTTTATTAACCACTAAATTGAGTTTAAATACGTCTACCGGTTTCGAAAAATACAATTTTCTTCTGCAGGATGTCATAACTAACTAAAACATATATTATTATTTCTTTGCCAGAATCTATTTAAAAATATCTATTTAAAAAAAAAAAAAAAAATTTAGTACCTAACTCAAATCATTACTTAATACAAATTTACTCGAATAATTTTTAGGAAAAAATTTTAGAATGGGACTCGTAGTTAAATTTAATTGGTTGTTTATAATTTTTTGATTAGTTTTACACGCTTTATTTATCTCCAACGATTCCAAATTATTTAATTTGTGACCAACACCATATAATATACCAACCATATATGTTTTAGTTAGTTATGACATCCTGAAGAAGAAAATGGTATTTTTCGAAACCGGTAGATGTATTTAAACTCAATTTAGTGGTTAATAAAACAAAGATAATAAATAAAAATATGGTATAGTATTATACTTCATGAGCCACACGAGGTTATTTTAAGTAGACGTAAGTATCTACCTGTACTTTTTCTTCAAAATAATATGACTGCGCCGTACATTCAATATTACTTATATGTCTCAATTAACTTAGAATAGTATTGCAGCATCGCTGTTTGTCAGTATTTCGCTTCAGACCATTTTTTTTTGCCATTTCCTTGATGCGGCTAGACCGCCTAATCTACTACTACAAGTACTTTTACTAACTATCTTATTGTAATATACATCATATGTGTTTTATATTAATACATGAATTAGAAGTGTAAAAAATTCTGATGAAAAAAACGCCCTAACGCCCTGAACTCCTATACTTAAAATTAATTAGGCGCGACACTTTTCATTATTATAAGTTAACTGAAATAAATTATAACTACACTTAAAATAATATTTTTATTATTACAAAGTCTTTTATTGGAGAGCTCAGTCGATGCTGTCCGCTTCTGTGTGCATCTCAGTTCTTGCTTCAGAGCACATCACATCACATCTAGAGTTTTTATCTTATCTTATATTGGATACTAGAACATTTTGGATATGATAATTCAAAGTAAAGGTTTTAGTTACAATAACAACAATTGCCTTACATATTTTTTATTGTTATAGATCTATTCAATCCAAAATTACCAATTTTCTTATATGCCAAAATGTATAATTTATATTGAGAAAAAAAACCCGAGATTTTTTTATTTAATTTAACTTTGCTACATCGAGTCTCAAAATGTTTCCATTATTTAATTTTCTGTCAAGAATTTCAATGATTTGTTCATATTTATATGAACTTAATAAATTGTTGTGAGTTCATGATGGTATCCTATCGTCACTCGACTGGATAGGAACATTACAATACGTTTTTTTTTATAAAATAAAAATATATAATTGTATTGTGGTTAAAACTATTAAACCACTAGTCAATATTGACTACAATGTTGTTTCTTTGACCAATTTATCAAATCGTGGCTTTATTTTTGAAACGAAATAATCAAATTCTTATCTAGGTCTGAGATAAGCCTTTGTAAAATCATAACATATAGAGTTTAAAGTAGGGGGTTGCGAGAAGGTGAATTATTGTATTTGTTTTCATCGGTAATTCGTTGTTCGAAAATAATTGAAAAACACGAGTCATGTAATGTCGTGTCACATTGAATACATATACTTAATGTGACATTTAATGTGGCGCAGTTATATTTTTTTGGAACATTAAGTAGGTCCATGTACTCAACATCCACTCGAGATAACTTCGTATGGCATAAAGTATAATACTATACCTGTCGTGTATATGAGACTTGTATATATAAACTTATTTTTGAAAATTTCACAATAAACATATTTTGTGATAAAAAACAGTGACAACATTAAAATGTAAATGAATAAAATGACAAACGTAAGTAGACGCATTTTTTTCTGTGCTAATGATGTCATTAGTCGGATTACTGAACTGTAATTTTTTTTATTATTATACCATTTGTTTGTCGCATGTATTATATAATATTTTACATATGTATATGCGTTCCGCGGACGGAATTCACGTCTTGCGTGGAAGGATGTATGGAATGATTATTAATATATATTGACCTGAACATAAAATATACTGATTCTTTAGATATCGAGGATTCTCGAAGTTAATCTTCGATACTAGGCCTAGAATAATCCATGTTTTGACATGTGTTTTAATTCGGAATGGATTTTTTTTATGAAGCTTTGGTAGATTTAGTAACAAGTGAATCAGAAAATATTAAACATATTATGTACGAGTATTTCGCAGCCGCAATAGTGTGCCGTCCGTCACACAACCACCAAATATAGAGACATGAACGAACGTAAATTCCTTGTCCCAATATTTTCATTTGGTACCACTTACGCAATCAAATAGCTTAGTGACTTTTTTTTAAATATGACTCGATCGGAACGAAAATTTAAACGCTGACAATATAATATGCTTTAATGTAAAAAATACGTCTTGTTTACACAAAGATTTAATTTTCAAAGAGTAAATACTTTTACTGTTGCATAAATAATTGTATAAACTATCGGATTTATGTTTCCACCATGAATGTGTGTAGAATGCCCCTCGTTCCGCTACTAATTTTCCAAAGTCCTCTACTATATGTACACTTTATTTCATGTCTATTCATTTATTGGTCTGTGGCCGTCCGTATATTTAAAATATATTTTCCAAATTTCAATTGAGTATTAAAAATAAAGGTTATTGAATAAACGTAATGCAGATATGACAAAATTACATTTTCATCTTGTGAAAAATATAATTTGCTATGTTTTAATTATCACTTTAAAGAAATGGATTCATAATATGGATCCTGTTAGATAGACAAAGATGAGGTGACGGGTTATAATATAATTACGTCATGGTCCTCACCACAGATTCAGCCGCGACAGCGCGCATCACTCTTCACCTGGTACTTCTTCAGTGTGGAGTGATTAATCGCCTCACAACATTTTTTAAAAAGTCAAATTTCAAGTATAGTGATATTTTAATTACCATACATCGATTTTATTTTGTATCCCCGAAGTAGAAATCCAATAAGTTAAATAAAATTGTCCTCAAATACGATCGGGAAGACCTTCCTTTCTTAGTTATTTATTTAACAATTACATATGCTATTTATCGTTACAGGGTTTTAACAAATAACTCAAATCAGTTACTTATTTTACTGCAACAAATGATAGCCCGCTCGAAGATTCATCCGTGCGCACGCAACTGTGTAATATTTTATTTATGGGAGGGTAGGTATGTATCAGTGGCGTGCAGTAGGTATAGGCTTAGGTTATGCTGTTACCATGATATTAAATAATACTATATAATATACTTTTAAAATCAGCAATGTTATCTTTGTGGTTAAGATTCATATTTTTATTTATTATCTTTGTTTTATTAACGATGTATTTAAACTCATTTTAGTGATTAATAAAACAAAGATAATAAATAAAAAAATACTATATAATATACTATATGCTACATTGTACAGTAGCTAGATTAATGAACTTTCATTTAACCGACGTCTTTAGGCAAAATGAATCCATCATAATAAAAATGCATTATCCTTGAACGCAAAAGAACGATCATGAAAACAACACGTTTAGTAAGGTAGTGAAATTAGCGAATTAGTAAATGAGGAAGTATATGCTTCAATCAACTCTAAACAAATGTCATTCTGTTAGTAATAAGTATGGACTTCGTACAACATGGATCAGCTGATCCATTTCTGACTCTGCCGAATGGAATTTTCAATTCAGTAGGTAGCAATTGTGTGGTTTGAATAAAACGATAGATTAAAATAGTGGCTAGCAATTGTAGTAGCAAAACATGAAGAATAACCCAGTAGAGGACTATAGCGCTAGCATCCAAAACTACGCAACAAATGATTATATTACCGTAATTATAACATTAATTTATATTTATTTTTATTAATGCACAGTTTTTTTTTCTTGTATGCGGTGCACGCCCCTGCGATGTACATACATAGTCCGACTTCCGAAAGCTGGACTTGCAACTTTGACCTCTGGATTGCAACAGTTATATTGTGTACTCGTAAAGTACCCCACTTTTCACTCTGTCTGACCAAATAATAATAATAATAAATATTCTGCAGTAAGTATTATAAATAGATGAACGCACCGTTGATCATTTCACAAATGCATGTGGTCATCGGTATTCTTTGTATAACGGATGATCGTGAATAATTATTATGAATATATACTAGTTTATCAACTTTTTCACAAAGGTCAATATCATATACTTTGATTAACCCAGGGACGAGAGTATGGGTGTACTAAAAAAAAACTAAACATTTTTGTTTGTCACATAAGTCAGCTTAACAGTGTCCACATGCCGAATAATGATATGTTAATTAGGTATTGACATTTCATTACAGGTAGCTGCGTCATAATACCTGTGCGAATTTATATTTAATATGTGAATGCATCGGTTATTAAAAAAAATCTACTTATTTTTAATAGTAAGTTAGATTCTTCCTGCTAAAGTAATAATGATTAAAAAATACGTAAACTTCCCTTTTCCGATCGCAGACTGTGATTGTTAATTATTACTGAGGCCAGCGTGGTGGTTGATTGCCTTGTAAGATCTTACACATCAATTTATCTATACGGAATCGTATTATGTTAATAAACATCTGTGACTTGACTTGAATAGCTAAAGTCAGTAAGCATCAGCCATGAAGTTATTTCGCATCAAGAATGCGTTTTAAAAATATTAATTGAACTTAAACAGAAAACATCTATATAAAAAATTGTGTAATATAATTCGGTTTGTTCAATTGCCTCTTGAAATGCAACGATGGACATTTTGGCTGACGATCAGCAAGGCTTAAACTTAATTTAATAATAATCTTCATATTAATAGTAACATAACTTGTATTATCTTAGCAATCAACTTTAAATTAAAAAATCATTATTATATTAACAAATTTCACGTTCAAATATTGCATCATTTCCTTCTTTCTTTATTTTTATTATCTACAATTTTTATTTCCCTTTTTTTCATCTTTCTCTCGTCATTCTTAATTTACATTTGCTGATTTGCTGGACCAACTATTTAAAATATAATTATTTATTAACCATGTAAAATGGGTTAGCACTGGCGAAACACAGTGAGGCGGATTTTAAATACTATATGTAATGTATCATGGTGTAGCCTTTATATGACGCGCGCAAGTTGGCAAGAATGGCAGCGCGGAAGGGATAAAAAAGTGTCACTCTTGGGTGCGCGCTCTCTCTCTCTCTCTCCGGAATCGTAGATCAGAACACACCTCTTATATTGTATTCATAATTGTGAGATCCGTAATAAACTGTATTATCGTACATCCAGTTCTTAACTACCTAATTCCCGCACACGAGAAGACATTTGCAGCCATAATAGTCGGGTTAAGAGCTTTATGAAATTTTGCACACTTGACCTTAAAAACAAGAGGACGGTCACTGTCTTAAAGCAGAATTTTGGTACTTGATGAAATTTTGCACACTTGACTTTCAAAATAAGAGGAAAATTAATTAAAATAACTACCCCCATCCTCATGAATGAAGCCTCTTCACGCTGCGTAAAGCCCGGGCAACACCGGGTACTTCAGCTAGTATTATTATAAAATTAAGTTTAAAAAACCAGAAGCGTTTTAATGTGTATTATTTATTACTCATTCAATCTGTCAATATGTTTCTAAAAAAACGCTAGCTGTCCTATTCTAAAATGCCCTCTAAAGTTCTGGGTATACGACGGAGCGTTTGATAGTTGACAGGTCGAGGGCGATCTTAATAGTTTTGTACCGAACAGTGTTTCCTTTCTATAAAGGTTCTATAAAAAAAGCTGTTGCTATTTTTACACTCAGTTTTGTTTTGGAACTTACCGGGGGAGTCAAGCGACCAGCAATACATCATTGTCGTCAGTGCTGGTGAGAAAAGTTCGAATGGTATTGGTAGTAATTATTGGACATTCGTAAAATGTTTCCCGGACAAACTATCACATCTGATCGAATAGTATTTAAAGTAAGATGTGTAGGTTATACGTGATGAAAGATGCGCAGCTTATTCGTCATCTGTTTTGTTCATTTTAATTGTCGAGCATCGTGGACGGTAATTTTTGAAGAATTTTCTTTAATTATTTTCATGTGATTAGTAATGTATGTTTAAAACTTTTTATTTTCAATCTCGGGTGGTACATTATTTTAATCGACCAGTTTTTTCTTGTTTCTGAATTGTTATGACAGTTTGCGGATTTTTCCACATGATTTAAAAATTATTTCTATAATATAATATTCATTCGATAGTCGTAAACAATAAAAACAAGAACAAAGTTTAGTTTCGAAGTTGGTCGAAAGAGTCGTAGAAGATTGGTCACGTAATGGATTTCAACAGACCACCGGTGATCGCGATACACGGCGCGTTCGGGCTAGGAAGACAGATCTCAAATGATACGGAATATGTTATAAAAAAAAACATTCTTGATAATTACTACTTTTTTTTCATTTTCCTGTTACTGGTTACATTGTTATCATTAATTTATTCAAATTTTCATAACAATACATTATTTTTTATCATCCTTTCGTATCAGGTCTCACAAACAACGTTTATACACATTATTAATCCTTAACATGCCATTATATGCCATGTATTTGCATTGTATGCCATTATATCCTTATATGCCATGAGCGCGTTAACACGCCAAACTTTGTATGTTACTCCAAACTATAAGCGTGTTAGCACGCACTTTTGGATCTTGAAAAGTTGCAGTGATTAAAGTCGTATTTTTAAATCATTTTGCTATCTGTAGACGACAGGTTTTTGATAGATAAGTCAAGACCCTTAAAGGATAGTCTTACCCTATGTGGTGTCTTCCATTTCACATTCGGCATTTAAAATGATAATGCTTTGCGGTTGTATACTGCCATTTTATTGTAACAGTTTCACTCATCGCGTTTATGGAATTCAAATCAATTAACAATCAATATCTTCTAAAGCACAATAAAATGAATTCATTATTTTTCTGGACCACTTCTCCGGTTTCGAAGCCTTGAAGCCTTCACTATGTTAACCTCCAATTGTTTCAGTCCTTTGAGGCAACTTTTAACTCAATAATTTTATTGCGCCTCTGCTTTTCTTTTATTTTCTTTTCTCTAACAATCTAGGAGGTCTCCATATGTTTGGAATTGCTCTGTAAACTATCTTCCGAATCTTGTCGTTGAGCTCTTTCGGGACATATCTTTCTGACAGTAGCAATGGGGCTAGACATTGGGTGGATTCCTTATATGTTAATTTCTTTAAATTTCATTTACATTCTGTAAACAACGTTATTCCTACTACTCTTAAGAATCCTGTACATATATAATTTATATTTATTAATAAATATTATAAGTTTTGTACTGTATTTACATATTTTTCTAAAAGATTTTTTTTTTATATGTACCTACTTAAGTATTAAAAAAAAAACTTTTTTCGACTTGTATTCGCAGCTTTTACCGCCGCTCTCTCGAATTGGGGATTTATTTGATCGAAATTGTCGCTGTATCACTTTTAGTTTGTGCGGTTGTCAGGGTCCATTTCTCTGATACATATGTCATTAATGGTTGAAAATCACTGCGATAGTTACGATTTTACGACATCTTTCCAAAGGCAGCTTTAATGATAGATCCCGCAATGTGATTTGAAACATCGACCAGAGAGGTCGGATACACACGGCAGAATAGCCCAGAGAACTAGACAGAAAATTCGGAAAAAAAAAACAAACCAGAATTTTTTTTTGATAAACACATGTTTACATAAGCATTTTTACAAAAGTACCTTGATCTTATTTCATAATACAGTGTGTCCAAAAAGTTTTTTTAATTTTGATTCATTCGCTGCACCAACGCAACCTCCGAGAGAGGGGCGGGGGGTTTGCCGACCGCTAGCCGAATCCTTGGGAATTCACTCCTTACCAGTTGTTCGTGAAATCATCCCTGGAAAATTGATATCCCGACGAGGTGACATAAACTGGCCTCCACGTAGCCCCGACTTGACACCAATGGGGCTACCTTAAATCAAAGGTATACAGTAACAATCCTCCCTCTCTGGACCAATTAAAAGAAAATATCCGATCGCGGAAAATACATGCCGAGCAGTTCTCAGAAATTTTGCCAGCGAAATAACGGATCACATTTAGAAAACATAATTTAAAAAATATATATTCCCAACGACTGTATTTAAATGCAAAATAAACTTTTTTTTATTAAACCCATCCCTTATTTTATTATAGAATTTTTATTATGAAAAAAACTTTTGAGACAACTTGTATAATTGAATCTTATTGTTTCTACCTTTCCATTTGTCTATTCTTAGCTAAAGCTTGTTTACTTTATGTTCACATTTTTTTTTGGTTGCTCGCCGTTTTTCGCAATCCCAATTATCTGTATGCGTTTCATCTCGTTATCTCGTCGATATTCACTTTGTATGGAAGAAAATCCAATCTTTCGTTTTCATTGTTTATTACTGATTATCGCGCGTGGAGTGTTGGATTAAGTAAACGGAATACAAAGTTAATATATCTGCAACACAGTCAATAACATATTGTTAAGGTGGACCTTTACAATCGTTGCACGGAAATTCTTCTTTAAAAATATTCAGAAATAATTAATTTTAAGTCTGCCTGATGTTATGGAAAAAAAATATTAATATTTTTTTACGTAGTTCCTTAAAATAATGTATTCATTTGAATAATTCATAGCAGACATTGTGCGTACCATAAAAAAGAAAATAAAGTTATGTAATGATTCCACGGTAGTCTTCACGGCAACTGGCTCGATTTGTGGAATCGTGAGATCACTAAATATATACAGGGTGTAACAGACCTAGTCCACAATATTTTATGTTCAAGGAATATGTGCAAATTAATAATATTTAATTTTAAAAATATTATTGGAATTTTTTTACAAAATCACGTTAAGCTTTTAAGTCTACGTATTTCGAAATAAATATTTGCGAAATTTATCCATTATTAATATGTATCTTTGTTTCAGGCCTTAAATCATCTAAAAAATAGTCTAAACGCTCAAAATTCGATGACCTTTAATTTTTTATATCCAATGTATAATTTGGAATCAATAAAATATTTAAATAAATAGAAATAATAACATAATTACGATGTTTTTAAATGCTTTTATCTCTGAGATGGTTGAGATTAGGCACATATTCCTTGAACATTTTTGACTCATAAAATATTGTGGACTAGGTCTGTCACATCCTGTATACACACTTGTAAATAAATTTAAGGGTTTATAAATTACTTCATAATTCCGTGAAAAGTCTCATTTATCGATCTTAAAAATAACCGTCGGATTGGCTGTGGTTTTTTTAATTTCTGCGAAGCCAGAAACGTCAATTCTTGGGTAAAATTCCCGAGTAAAATACCGTTGATTTTATACACTTCCGAGCGAGCCTCGTCGGCCCATATAGAGGTAAGCTTTCCAAAGGCGCCTCGTAGCGAACCGGTGTTCTGTCACTCGACTGGCGGGGCCGTCTCGCCTCGCCCATAAACGGGACGCGTAGAAACCTTTACTGCAAACGCAGTATTTTCCACTAAATTTTCTCCCTTCTAACCGATCTCTATTTTTTAAGCAGCGGCGTAACTACAAAAATTGGGGCCCAATACAAAAAAGGCAATGGACCTCAAAGTAAAATGGAAGGGCCCCTTAATATGTATTATATTACACAGAGTGTAACAGACCTATTCCTCAATATTTAATGACTAAATTACGAGTTGTAAATGTTCAAGAAATATGTCATAGATATAAACATTTCAAAAAAGTTGTAATTATGCGATTATTTTGATTAATTGAAATATTTTATTGATTCTAGATTATATTATATTTCTATCGAGGTCATCGAGACAAAATTCATTGTTCTATTACAGTGTAATGTCAAAACTCTAGCATTAGCTAACTCCGCAGTCCCCAGAATGCATTCTTTGCGGAGTCGACATTTTTGCTGTAAATTTAACTCTATATATAGGACTACATTATTACAATTTTTTGTGTCTCAACTCAATAGGACGGATAAATGTGCTATTAATTCTGCTGAGAAAAGTAACGACAACGATACTCGCAAAAGTATCAGTACTAAAATTATTATAGGGCGCAGATCTTTTGGGCTCAAAACTAGCGTGGGCCGCAATGTACCGTATTGGCTGCATTGGCGTACTTACACAACTGCTTCCAATTTAATCATAATTTATCGAAGAAAGTTTCTTCCTCTCACGATATTGGGTCGTGATCGTTTCCAGCTAAATAATAACAACTCTTTGTTCTTTTAATTATTCTTATGTTAAACGGGAGATATTAATTTCAAATAATGGACATTAATTAACTAATGAACTGTTATAATTTGCTGCCACTTTAACTCTGCATAATTACCTTTAATGAACAAGAATCATCACACTTGTCTAAAAGTAATTTTGAATGTACTACTTTGTAAATGTTAATTTACGCGAAATTATATTGTTGTTAAGGCTTCGCTTTTAAAAAAAAATTGTTTTTATTGGGATTTTTTATTTCATTTCGCCGATTAATAAACACTCATTAATAGGATCGATATTAATATTATTTACTAAGAAGTTTTTGATATAAAACTTCATTTTAAATAATAGCTGAAGCCTCAAAGCATGTAAGTAAATATAATATATTATTTTAAATAATGTGTATTCACTAACACAAAGTGTTTTAAAAACGTCGAAAATTGATCATATGTACTGCAAATTGAATGGTTTATAACTCTATTCATTTTTAACATTTTTCTAATTTGGTAGAATGCAGATTTGTCTCCGTAATCTTGGCCTTATAAGAAAATATATTTCGTATATGGAAGAATTTTCTATATTAAGGTAATTTTGTGGCACGTCGCGGTCTTTCTTATAATGCTTGTATTTTATTAATTATGGCAAATAACGTTCAGTTTATTAGTTTTACAATAGTGTAAAGGTCTGTATCCAAGTAATAGTTTTAAAAAAAGTCAAATCTAGTTTATAACATCTGATATAAATGAATAATAAAAAACACATTTTCACGCGAAAATATGGCAGATCTGGATTAATCTCCCAACACCGTTCTGAATAATTTTTGCAATTATATTATTGATAGAATCGGTGTTAATTTTGTAGAGTTTCATCATAATGCATGGATATAAATAAAAACAATGTGATTACTCTACTTGAGTTTATTGTAGTTCTAATTTATTTAGAGTTTATTTTCATGGTGAATTTTATATTCCGAACATAATATTAGTAATTCCATTGATAACACTTCATGGAGGAAAATACTATATACTAGCTTAATATCCACAAAAATAACAAAACTTCTCCCTCCCCATATTACACCAACAACAACTTTCGCGCATTACTTCTAAATTCAAAGTCAAAAATAGATAACTTCGTGCGGAGATTGCAATAGTAAATGTATCGGACAAACCTCAGAAATCTTAACCTTAAATTAAAAGAGCATCGTCGTTGTGTAACTAGTAACAACTTTTCCGAATTCGCGTACCACATCATAGATAATAATCATTATTTTCATTCATGTTCCAGTAAACTTCTCCATCCCGTCACGCGTAAAGGTAATAAAATTAATAATATTGAAAGTTTAAAAATAAAAATTTCTCTCCCTTACCTTCTCTTTCTTCCCCTACCTGATACTTTGTCCCACTCTGATATATTGTTGCTCTCTCTTCTTTACCTCATATTTAAATATATTGTCCTGAAGAAGGTTGGGTCACACTGAAACTAGTTGTCTTTAGTATATGTGCATTATAAAGTGGTTTAAAAGTAAAACATTATTTTATTTTATTATAATGTCGAGCCATAACGCGTTTGCTTTCTTTCAAAATGAAATATATATTTTTAATGAAAAAATATTTTTATTGTAAAGTTGCAATTTCATAACACAGTTCTGTGATATTTTTAATATAAATTAAATTAATCAATTAGAAAGAATTGATAAAATATTTGATTGCTACCGGGATACGATTCCGGAACTTTTCCTATCCGGGGAAACACGATACCATTTCGCCATCGTCGCCAATCGTGTATTACTCAAAGTCAATAATTTGGGATACATCGCAATTCATAATAATATTGCTTTTTCCTTGACTTTTTGGAAGTGTTGGGTTCGGACGTAGTGTCATTTGTGGCTGTTAAGTGCTTGGTTAAACGGCCTTGTTTTGTGAGGCGCGATAGAGCAAAAACGAACGTTTTTAATATCTCTATGTAATGATTACCTAATTTTTGTCTCTTTTATATATTCAATAACAATAGGTACGTAAATATATATTCAATTGGAAATGATGTGTACATTGTCTTTATTACGAGTAAGAAAAAACATAAATTAGCAAGTATTTGGACATTAGTCATCTTTTCTTATCTATGCTGTCTATGGTAAGATAGATCTCTTACATAGAATACAGCACTTTCTTCGTCGCAATGTAAAACGACTCATCTGATTATCTTTTTACTTAAATGCACATTATACTGATAAAATAGTATTTTTGTGCTTATTATTGTCTATCCGCGATTCTTATATCATCATCTAGATGTCATTTTTGTTCGTTTTGACAGCTAAATTACAATGGTGGAATAATTTTAATTATATCGAGATTTTATTTACGTGTGGTTTTTGTTGGGGAAAGCTCTCTCATTGAAATATAGATTCTATTGAGACTCTGCCACTATTGCCCGTATATACTCTTTAGATATTATAATTATCATATATAATTTTCCGGAAACGTTATAATAGGCAGTAACGTAATATACTTACTGCCGTTTCTCCGCGGGGGCAGGCAGAGAGGATAGAGCGCCACACTCATCTGTCCTGACACAATTCTCGCCTCATCCACATTCATACATCTTCTCATACAAGCTCGCCGATTGTTGAGGCTTCTAACAGAACCATCCTCCATTATCTGGTTTACCTGATCGTGCCAACGTGACGCCCTCTATTTCTGGTGCCATCAACACTTACGTCATACATCTTCCTTACCATTCTCTTCTCATTCATCCGTTCCATATGACCAAACCACTTAAGTGATCCTTTCTTAATCTTACTCACTATACTAACATCAGCTTTACATTCTTTCCTTATTTCGTCATTCTGTCATAAATAGATTTCCCACATAAACGCCTGAGTGATTTCATTTCCACTGCATTCAGTTTACTTTCGTTCCTCTTCTGCCAGCTCCAGGCCTCACTTCTATACATCAAATTCGGTACTAGGATTCAATTGTGCACCGCTAGTTTTGCCTCGGTTGACAAATTCCTGTTAGATATAATTTCATTCAAAGCGCCTTTAACTTTATTCCCTGCAGTCACCCTCCTTTCTATATCATTCTCAGCCTTTCCGTTTCTATCGAACATACTTTCCAAATACATAAACTCATCGGCTTTGCACGGTGTCTTAATATTCTTCTCGAATATCATCACTTTCGGCTTGTCAACATTTATAATAAGGTACATTCTACTCACTAGCCTCTGTAATTCTTGTTCATTATTCGCCATTAGTACTGCATCATCGGCGTACAATAAACAGCATACAATCAAATCGTCAATTTTTGCTCTTACATTCATATATTCCAGTATATTACGCGGTACACATGCTTCTATTACTTGGCAGTGAGTCACAAGTACGCTATGATTATTTTGGTAAATGCTCCGAACGTACTCAAAAGCACACAGGCAATAAAGACGTGATGGCATTAATATTAACTAGCGGAAAGCTACCGGCTGTTGCCGATTTCGACATGTTTCGTATCCAAAGGGCGACCGCCATGCTGCCGTCCTGTCGTGCGAAACCGCCGTGCGTGCGCCGCCTAGTGTCAGATTATATAGACTGTCGTCATTGCACTTAGTGATTTTTTTTTCTGGCAATACAGAGTGAAACCGATATATTACTATCATTGATTGATTTGGCAGTTACTTCGTGGTGTAACATTTTAATTTAAAAACTGTATAATTTTTATATTGATTTTGTATACTCCGCGCACACAATTTTTGAGTTAATATCACGTCTAGTTTCGGGAAGAGCAGTCCTTCCCATTAACAGGTGTAAATTGAACTAAATTAAATAGTCGGCTCTGGGGGCCGTAAGGGTGGCTATATTGTTTATTGGAAACATCGATAATAGCGGTGAAGTATTTGAAAATGTGAAATTATTCATTAATTTTTTTCCCGAATTCAATTTTTTCTGGATTTCTATAATTTTAAGATTATTCATTATTATTCCCCTATATGGTGCCGAGTGGAGTAATTTTAGATCGTACTTGCCGAAAGAATGGTTGATTTCAATGATATGGTTAGCGAATTCGGAAAAATTATTATTTTTCAGACAGCGTCGATGTTCTTTAATTCGCGTATTTAAATTTCTTGTGGTTTGGCTAATGTATTTTTGTTGCAATCTCCGCGAGTTATTTGATAATCCCACTTTTTTTCTAAAATACCTATATTGGTTTTAGAATTTAGAAGAATTTTTCCAATATTATTATTAGTGTAAAAAAATGTGGGTAGGGAAATAACTAGTAGTGATATTAACTCAAAAATTGTGTGTGTAGTACAAAATCAATATAAAAATTATATATTTTTTTAACAAATATATTACATTTAGGTGAAGTTTCAGAATCCTTTAAAATATATGAATTACGTATGCTATGTGAACTTTTTGTTCTAAAGGTCCATTTTTAAAATAGAAAACGAACAAGTTCATTTCTATTTTCGCCAATTTGAATATTGAAACACTAAGGTTTTTTTTAAAAATAAATATGCATACGCGGAATACGTGTCACATCAATATTGTTACTATTTTCAAACTAAGCCCTAATTATTAAAATTATTATATATATACATATTTTACAACAACTATCTTATGTATGTCTTTCATACTCGTTATGGGAAGGGTTTTAAACACCAATATAAAGTACTACAGATGTGTAAATCGGCAGATAAATAAAAATATCTGTAAGGTATCCGCAAATAACCCCCAATTCGGAAATGACTTATTTTTCGACTCGAATATTTTTGTATCAAAAATCAGAATATTTTATTCGATATATATACTTGTCCAAGGTTAGTTTACTTTGTGTCGCATTAGCAGATTCTTTGGATGTTTCGATTCTGTTCGAGATGTTTCTTAATAAGTGACGGATGGGTTGTGTTATATGGACAGATTTAACGTTTCATTTTTCAATCAATCGCCAATTTGTTTTATTATACGAGGATTAGTTAGATACACAAAATAAATAGTATTGAATTTAAAATACAAATATATTTACAGGACTATGTTTTTTTCCACGCGATTGCGGAGCTGTGAGCACCAACTTGTCAAAAATTCGTTTAATAATCGTGTTTATTTATCGGCAAGTGTAATATTTGAAATATCTCTACTAGTTTTAAATATCTCTCGCTAAAAAGTCGTTTAATGAATGACTTATCTCGGATCAGAATGTAATTCGTGCTTCATTATGACATCCCTCGTAATTCACTCTTCTTCAGGCTTAGCTAAAAAAGAATGTCAAGACTCTCTGGCTACTACTGGCGTCGCTCGCGTTACTCGACGCTGTGGACTCGCCAAAACGCGCGACCTCGTTACCCAACTACTTAGGATGCTCCGTGTATAATATAATAGTAAATGACAGGAACTTTTTCCCTAGCGGCAATGAAAATAGCTTCACGACTATCTTATCGGTTCGCATATTATTTTCTTCTATATTTCCTTCTGGTTTTGATAGGCCTCTGCGTGATATATGTAAAGGTATTCAATTTAACTTAACTTCAAGATAGAGTAAATGTTTAAATCTCAACTTTATTAATTTATACTTTATGCGTAAAATGTATTTCTATTCATTCTAATGAATTTTACGTCGCCTAAAATAGGGCGAGAACATTTTTATTATTTATTACTATTTAGGACAGAGCGCCACGCTCTTCTGTCCTGACACACAGTTCTCGCCTCATCCTCATACATCTTCTCATACAAGCTCGTTTAATCTACGGTGTTGGAATTTTATTTTTGTCCATAAAGTCTAGTCATGCTACCCAAGTCAAAATAATTTAATTGATAACTTAATTTATCGTTCCGGCGACGTGCCGCCTGGCGACAGTTACATCCTTGTTTCGCCTTTTATTTAAAATCCTCCTTTTAAATAAAGCGGTTTGTGTACGTCGTACGTATTCGCGTTTTTAATACAATATAGTATATTAAGCAGCTGCTTTTTAATTGGATTTTTATTTTTGACTATTCAATTAAACGTATGAGTTTTGTAGCGATTTGTGAAGAAAAAAAAAAGTATTTTTAGCAAGTAGCACATTTTAACAGCATATTTGGTCCCATAGGTGACTAGATCTGAATAGTTAGTTATAAATCTTTCAGACATTTCTTTGTCCTTTCATCTGCTTTTCTCTTATCTCACAGCAGGTGAAATAAATTAAGTACCTGGACACACACACGTGGCGTATCACGTATGAGAAGGTCATTGAAACGATCGTTGGACTAAGAGTTGATGGACGTGTGTTATTTTTTATATATTTGTGGATATTGGTATAAACTTTTTATAACGAGTGATGTTAATTAATTATTTTAAATTATCATTTATTGTACTATTTACTAGTGATGAGATAAAATGCTACTTTTGACACTGGTGTGATTGTGATTGGTATTCGATAATATCAGTGATTGAAAACGGTTATCGTGATCTCAGTTTCATTACTAACATGTTCTAGCATAAATAATTAATATATTCCTAATTTAATATCATCACAAAGATAATGAAAACACTTAAAAAAATGTGAGTTTATTTTTCGGGTCAAAAGCGTAAAACGTTTTGGCAGAATCTGCTAGATGGCGCTGATCACGAATTATACCGTTATTCGTTCGCTGAATCACGGTTCACTACCAAATATAAATAAAATGAATATTCCTAGATATTCAATCACCGATTGTGAGTGTGACTCAAAGATATCAGTGATTGACACACGGTTCGTGATTTTGAGCTCATCACTACTATTTTACATACCTTGAAAAGTAAACGATGATAACATTTTTCAAGCGGTGGTTTTTTTAATAAACTCGGAAAATATTATTTAGAGACAAGATGCAATTTAATTGTATTATGATATTATTAATCATTAATTTATTGTAATAAATGTCATTGCTTATACGTTATTATTAGTAGGTATTAGTTCAGCAATGTTCCCGTCTATAACTTCCTAGTGTTTCTACCGAACCATCTTGTTTAATTTTCTTGTTAGATCATAATACAATGCACGACAGTTTTCTGTTCGAAATTTTGAGTTGCTAAAGAACTGGCATAATTTTCTATTCATTTTGTAGGGCGCTAATCAGCGGATCCGGTCAGCTGGCTTATTCTATCTTTTTACCAATATTATCCCTCTCTCCTATTCGCAATTACCTGTTAAGCGTTGTGTTAAATTGCGATGATTGTGATATGTTAACGTCGGTCGCAGTCAAAATAAGCCTGCTAGTGACAACGGCAAATGGTACCCGTAATTTAGTTAAAATGTTCGATTATTCTAATATTTTCACTTAATTCGAACTAAACCAAAGCTTGAACTATGAATATATGACTATACCTGCTTAACCTTTGTTATCGAAGGTGGATATTCTGACCGCTCATCGCGTTAACGAGTACAGTATGGTTTGGTCACTGTGCGCGGCTAACCGAGATGTGACTTTCTCCGTTGGCGGTTACTGTCGCCAGTCTCGGAAATGCGCTATCCGACTGGCTCGAACTTATTACGACACGGCTCTCGTTAAAGTTCAAGTGTCTCTTGTTTTGGAAATTGAATAACTGGATATCGCGGGTTCTGAGGGCGACATATACACTTATCCATGTACGGAAGCGGTAGATACAATAGATACTGGTGCATGCCAGTAGTCGTTCGCCCGACGATCCGTTGTTAACCTCGTTAGAAGTCACCATAGAATGGAAAGTTCAATAGTACAATATTATAAATAGAAATACGCAACAAGATATTTGTGTTACCCCACAATTAAGTTCCTTTGAGAACTGTTTCAACCGCGATTTCGACGCTCTTTTTTTTTCATCTTTCTCTAAATATTCGACTCGGTCGCGCGTTAATAATAAATTTGGATGTTTTGTGGTTATCCAATGGAAAGTTTTTTTATCGAGCGAAAGTGATATTTTCCCTTTCAACGACAGATATTAATGTTCATCACATAATAATAATAATAATCGTGTGTGTCGAATTTTTACGGTCGAATATTAGAATAATATTACACAATCAATGAAATATTAAATGGTGACGAGCACACGAAAAAACTTCCTTAAAATGCGAATTCACATAGAGATTATTTCATTAATGTTTTGTTTGTCTTTCAATAAGCAGTTCAATAATGAGCTCAACTTCTATAAAGTATGTTGAAGTTGTTTCGAGAATTTGCGATGTAAAAAATATTGACGTTTTAATCAAATATTTGCTAGTAGTCAAGATGTCATACGGATGGTGTTTTAAATCACTTGTTAGACTCGTAGGAATTGCTTCTATTTTAACTATCTCACCATCACGCCGTTTCTCCAAAGGTGTACGCAGAGTATAGAACTACACGCTCTCCTGTCCCGACATACCACTGTTGCCTTGTTCAGTTTTATACTATGTCTACCTGATTGTGCCAGGTCTTTCGCGGACGTCCTCTGTTCCTGTTGCTTTCCACACTCGTCTTATGTATTTTCTTTACCATCCTCTCTTCACTTATACGTTTCCCATGCGTTTACGTTCTTCTTGTTATACATGGAGCGTAAAGCCGGTTTTTTATCCCATTTTATTTATGAAGAATTTACTCACATAATGCGGCACTTGGGAAGTTTTTTTTTACTATAACGTATGACAGCGCAGGCTGCCCGTGAACTGATTGACTAAGTACAAATAAAACATGTATAAATTATAAGTTATATAACAGTTAATCATATTTAGAATGGTCAGGCATAAAAGTCAAGCAATAAGATTATTCAGGATATTCATTTTACTATTTATAACGAGTTATAATATTAATTAACTATTTAATGACGTCATTTATGATATGAAAAATATTTACATATTGGAATTCACTGGTCAATATACTTAGTATATTGGACCTGTACTATCGCGAGCATATTAAGTGGTTTTATCAGAGACTGGCTGGATTAGATATACACTAATTATATCAAAATATGAAGAAGCTCCTTTCTAAATTAATTATGTTATTCGTATAGGTTTTGTTAATAAAAATATAATGTTCGGTTATATATTAAATTCACGTGCCCGCTTAGACATTAAATCTCATTCAGAAAGTGAACGTTTCCATAAAATACCCCCCCTCTTAAATAGAAGAAACACATAAGCTTTATTCTACCTCTATAAAATTTTAAATAACTTAGTTGACTCACCCTTTTTATTAGAAAAAATAACTTTAAACTGTCCCATACACACCCAACACGATCAAATAATCTTTTTTACCCAAATTTTGGCAGAACTAATTACATAAAAAATTGTTTTGTGATCCGCTATACGTGATGCCGTAAATTCTTCTAATAACTTGGACATTTTCAACGATACATTTCTTCCCTTTAAAATTGAACTACGCCAACTTTTTAATAACTTTTAACATAAATTGTATATATTGCATCCCATTTCCCTCCCTTTCTTACCCTTTCGTTTCTTTTTTCAGTTTTTTTTTTTAAATGTATACTATTTTTTTAGTTTATTATGTACTAGTTATTTAATTCCTAAGAAAATTCACTGGTGTTATTTTTACATATTATGTTATTATCAGTTATTATTGCTACACTGTTTCTTTAAAAATAAAAAGATAAAATAAAATATTCGTATCATGTTATATTAGTAATGTGAAATCATTGAAGAATTCCATATGCAGCTAAAATTCACGCACTCAGTAGATAATTTGCTTAATTCATGAATGAAGCAACAATTGCACTTTTCATGAATTAAGTAATTGAGAGAACTGTCATTTTGTAAATATATGTGTGTGTGTCATGAAAGTGAGTAGATGAGTGGTGGGGGACGAACCTTATAAGAGGCCGTCTCTGGGGAACAGCTCTTTTCCATCACAGTTTCTTCTGAATAACTAATCTATCTCTGAATGTATAATTTATATTTACTGTATAACGTGTTGTAATAAACGTATAATATTGTTACCTGGAAAGACTGAGTTTAACTTACAAGGAATTGGGACCCAAGTAATTAGACAGTAATCAGAGGACAGAACCCCAAGGGAATCTGGTAGTAATCTAAGATTTATCACAGTAATGTTTTGCCTATTTCACGTAATAAGCTATTTCACAGATTTAATGTAACAACTATACATATTTACCTAACCATGAATTTGAATATTGCTTCTTAAACTTGGTAAAGTACATATTACTAGTATATGAACTACCTTATTGGCCTCGTTTTGTGTCTATGTATTTGTTTCCTTGTCTGAAGGCAGAGATAATATCGTTCTTATCAAACTGATAATTTTGTTAACAATCAAATCAATATTTATATAGTCTGTTAGATCTCCATGTTGTACATAAAATTCTATCTGTATAAATAAATAAAATAGTTTTCGAAATATTTCTACTCTAGGTATATAATAATAGTGTTACCCTTGGGCAATGGTCTTATTTTTGGGACTGAAATATTTGTAATATACAAATATATTTTTCATTGTTATTGGCTATGCTCATAAGTTATAAGTTTGAGAATGATACTCCGAACAAATAGATATTCTCGGATCAGTGCAATGCTGGAAGCTCTGAATATGATGACCTTTTAACAGAAAATATATTTTAATGTTATGGTATTTATTTTTAAAATCCTCACTAAGAAAATATCGACTGAATTTATATGAAAAATTGATGCAAATCAACATTAGCACGAACATCATACAAGAGGAAGAAATAGACTGAGACTGCCCATTTAGGAAGAAGGCTGAATCTCGGAAATCGATGATGTACAGTGCGATGAAGATCTTTAATGAAATGCCAACAGATATAAGAAAGGAGGAGAAACTACATAGATTCAAAATGAAACTAAGCAAATATGTATGTGCAAGATAAGTTGTAGTAAAAAAGAACTTTTTGAAAAAGATTTTGATTAAGAATAAATAATTTTTCATGAGTTTCTTTAATTCGTGTTAAATTAACGTAAAAATAATGGATTCGAAACATTGTTTTTGAACTTTGAATATTGCCCATCCCTGATGATGGACCCTGCAATGGGATCCGAAACGTCGGCCAAAAAGATCAGATATACACGGCAGATTAGCCCAGAAAAGATTACAAAATTCAAAGTTTGTCAATGGACGTATAGAAAAGCGTATAACAATTATAATAAATCTCAAATGAGTAATTTCAGTAATTTTCAATGAACTCATGATTAATCTGGTGCAATTTATCCGATCGTGAGATATTTTCCATTTTATTCTAGAATGTTTCATCGTCACAATTTTCAAAAGTCGTTATAACCTCATAACATGTATAATACACATTTCCATGTGGATAGAGTGGCAGGTGGAGAGACAATATGGGGTTTTGGGCACGCATGAATTTTATTATCCGATTCTTTGAGAACGTTTTATTAATTTTTCTTGTCTTTCTACTCTCTCAGCTGATCGCGATGGGTATTTATGACACACTTTTCAATTGACGCATCGAAGTGTCACGCATTTTTTTCCGAAGTGACATTGTTGTTTTGACTCGTAAGAAATGTTCTTTGTGATATCCTGTACAATGTATTCAGTATAAATCAGTAATTGCAGAAAGGAGTTTTATAAAATTTGAGGGAAATTAATATTAGATTATGTGCATTCTGCCAATCGGGTGTACTGTTGATATCAATGCGATAACATACATATTCGTATATGTCTTGTGTCGTACATACCTATATATACTTATTAAATGAAGCTTTGTACTGTCCGCTTTAAAGATAAAAATGTTGATAGAGTGATGTTTGATCATTGTTATGTTATTATTTCAATATTACATTTTTAAATCGATCACCGCAATATGTAATGTCCTTTGTCTTAATGTTCGGACGTTTGTCCGACATTTAATGCACACATGTCATCGTCCACCTTTCAAAGATGCGTATCTCAAATTTGTTGATTTTACACATTTTTGATGTTATATTACTTCTTATTGAGGAAAACACATTCTTATTGTGAAGTTGTAATTATTCAGAACATAGGTCTGTGATATTTTAAATACTAATTAAATGTATCAATTGTGAAATATATACGTACAATATACGAAAAATATTGTTGTTGCTACCGAAATTCGAACCTGGATCTCTGGATTATGGCGTCTTCTATTGGATTACTCAAAGTTATTTGAGATTCCGTAAAAATAAAGTAGATGGCTTTCAAATAATGGAACGATAGATGTATCAATTTGAAAAGTGTAACATATAGGTTCGAAAATTTGTCGTCAATGTACTGTGTACTGTAGCATAATCGGTTAATGCACGTCCCCCGGATCGGAAGAGATCCAAGTTCGAATCCCGGTAACAACAACAATATTTTTCGATAAAATTGATTTTATACGTATATCTTTCTAATTGATACATTTAATTTGTATTTAAAATATCACAGGCCTATGCTCTAACAACGACGCACATACAACGGCCCCACAAAACACATTCTGAAATGTAAAAATTCTGCTGTTGCAATCATTCGGATCCACAGTTCAGTTTTCAATCAGTCTTTAGCCGTAAAATGTATTACACGTTGGTCACGCCGCATTAGCGACCGAGCTACCGCTCAGTTTTAAATACCCGAAGTCCCCTTCACGTATTTCAATAATGCTAATTTATTTTGAAAATGAGGAGGATATGATTGGACATTTGTTTGCAATGATTAGTTATGTTAGGTAGACAGTTACCGAGAAACAGAAGAGATAAAGTCATTTTTTTTTTTTTTTAGGAGAACACATTCTTATTGTGAAGTTGTAATTATTCAGAACATAGGTCTGTGATATTTAATTCATATTTAAGATAAAGTCAATTAAGTTAGGTTGCACCGTGGTAAAACACTTCCATTTGTTTTCATTGTTAAAATTTATTTATTATTTCAAACAAAAATACATCACAGCGGTCTCGGCTTGTGTATTGTATCCAAGACTATCTCGTATATGTGTAATATGAATATAAGAGATACAGGACACCGCGTATTCTGTTTGATGTGCTCGGCCGTAGCCGCGAAGCGGCCACTACACATACCCGCAGGATATAGCAATAGGCTCGTGTATGCGTGGCGTGCTGTAAAATTGTTTCAATATTTTTATTTTATGAATAATTGTATGTGAATATAATAGAAGTAGTATATGTATTACATAATATAATACTTTTACACATTGTAAAAAACAAATAAGTTATGAATATTTATAGCTGAATCGATTATTTCGATAATAAACCACACGCGTCTGTATTCCGAACATTTAATATACATATGTTCGGAAATCCACTTTTGCGTAAACAAGGATCGTTCAACTTGGTTTAGTCAAATCATCGACATCGTTTGTATATTAAAATCTTCTCTTATGTAGCGCAATTCTATGTATTCAGGATTTCAGTCATCTAGGTAATTTTTAGCCATAGATTCATTCAGAAATAAAGTATGTATACGCTTAATAATATTGTATGTATTAATAATGTAGGTTTCAACACGTGCTCTTATTGCATACAGAAAAACAGTTTTTAGTAGATATGACTAAGCACTCTTATTGAGGCAGAATTTTATAATGATTTAATGTTATATTTGACAAACCGTTCGCAGTGTCGTCAAGCGAAAAAGATGGTCGCGCGCGCGGCAGATCGAGCCAATATGTACAGACAACCAATTGTGATTCTCCATCTGGTGTCAGATGTCTCGATTTGCCGAGTATTCTGTAGCAAATATTTGCAGAATAATATAAAATATTACCTTCAAAGAGTGTGAGTGGGCAAAGAATTAGTAATGTTGTGAGCCCTCTCCAGTCTCCGATCTCGGGCCGTCAGGGCTAACAAATAATAATAAGTATTAAATTCCTCAATCGTTAGATGTAAATTTTAAACACTTAGCTTTGTATTTTTATTTATTATCTTTGTTTTATTAACCACTAAAATGAGTTTAAATACATCTACCGGTATCGAAAAATACCATTTTCTTCTTCAGGATGTCATAACTAACTAAAACATATATTGTTTCTTTGACAGAATCTATTTTTAAAAAATCTATTTAAAAAATATATATATATTTTTAGTACCTAACTCAAATCATTACTTAATACAAATTTACTCGAATAATTTTTAGGAAAAAGTTTTAGAATGGGACTCGTAGTTAATCTTAACCACAAAGATAATATTGCTGATTTTAAAAGTATACTTAGCTTTGTTTAGATATAGTAGGAATATTTATGTGACATAGTGTTTCTCTATGAAGACAGATCGGGTCTTGATCGGTTAACAAGTACCGAAACGGTGCAAGACAGGGGAAGATGGAAGCGCCTTGTCGAGACTCGGTCCCCCCACCCCACCCGAAAATGATGATGTGTTTCAATTCTTCTATTCATAAAAAAGGGATAAAGTTCGTATTGTCGTAATATGAAATAACAGGACCGAGTATTTTTTGTTATACGCAGTCTACAGTTGTCTGTCACGTTGTACTGTACTACCTACAGATTCTGAGAACGGAGAGCTCTTCACCCTTTACCGTAGTCGATGGAACACACTAGTCGAAGCTGCATATGTATATAATAGATATGGCACGCCGCATACGACAAGAATTTAATTAATATTACATGTACCATCACGCTGTTTTATTGTAGAAATAGAACGCTGCATGACACGATTTTGCTTTTTTCATTCCTATTAGTCTCCTTATGCTGCCCCATCGTTCCTTTAGACTTTACCACCGTTACCACCTTTATCGTTACGTTATGCCCGACAAAGTGTTATACGGTCAACTCGGTCATGCTGAGTCTTCCAAGGTCGCCGTGGACTCCTTGTACCATTCGCGCTCGTCTTATGCGTGTAGTTATACCTGACTATCTTTCCATCAGCCATACTCAGACTGAATTAACACAAAATTACTATTTACATTTGTTTTGAGATCTACGAATTTAAACGTTTTGAATTTAATCTTCGACACATGTTTTTTTCCTCGAAATAAATATTTCGTTTCCGCTGGTCTAGACCGTTTTAATGTTATTTCTTGTAACATAATGAGTGGTGTGTAAGTAAGTAAAAAGTATGTTTATATGTAACTAGTTAATTTTTCAAAATAAAGTGCACTGTTGATTTTTTTATTCCAGTAAAGGCTGGCTTATCGATTTACGCGGATTGCGCATAATTTCACGTCGTACTTGAGCCACATGTTCTGGCGTCGCTGCTGACGTTGATGGTCCCGGAGGAGTTCGGCTAACCATTGTCCCTTGTCTGAACTTTTGAACACAATAATAGATAAGTTGCGTGCTCGGCCCATCGCTTACTCGTCGAATATTAAAGTGAGTACAAAAAGCGCGACACGCACGAACCAATAAATCACCGCATTTTAAATATTGCTCAACCGCGAACGCGCGACTGACAAATCAGCAAATCACGGGCGTTGATCAATACCCCTCCCACTTACCTCACCATAATGGTTTACGAGCAATTACAATTTAATCTTGATTTTTTTCCGCTGGACACCCTACACATCAATGTGATTGTTACGCCCAAAATGTAAAATGCGTCTCAAATAAATACAAAGCGAGCAGAATCAAAAACAAATAATTTTTATGTATATAATTATATGGAGTTCTACGTACGTAAAAAATTAATGCTGTTAAAATAATTAAAAAGTTCGTATTGAATTATCCAATAATATTGCCACTGTCAATTATATTATTTATTAACAAAATATATTGTGTACAAAGAGGAAGGTTTCTGTTGTGAAATGATTGTATTATCGTGGAACCCGTTGACACAGTTTTTCAGAGAAAAATTCTCAATTTTGTTTAAATTTTATAAATTGTTTATATCTACCTACACTTTGTTTATATACAGGTAAATAATAACTAGTCGACAATATTTTTTTTAAATGTTTGGATGAATGTTAAAAATCCAGACCGTTTCAAAAATTAAAGCGTTATACATATAATAGGAAATAGTTAAAAATAGAACTACTCATATCGCAATGTGTAAATAATAAAGTACTATGTAATAAATAAGTCCATCTCTATACGTGCCTCATAAAAAATTTCACGCTTTTATTTTACGAGAGATTTTTAGTTCATTGGTGCAGTGAATCTCGCGCTTCGCGGAGAGTACCTACTGCCTACTGCAGATCAGTGAATGGAAACACGCATTGCACCAGATTGAAACGTCACTCCGTTGTTGTATGTATATATTTAACTCGACATATTTTATTTTTGTCACAACCAATAACGGATCTTGGATACGTGTCTGCAAACAAATTATTAACATCTTGTGTGTACAGTGTATAAGCCGTGAAAACCTATGAACATTAAAAAAAAAATGGACAGTTTAGACTCGTGTAAACATTTTTTCGTATAAAACGCTAACAAGTTATTATATTTAAGATTGGTTTAATCGCCTTACAAAATAGAATTAACTCGATGGTCTCTCAGGACAAGACTCGAATCCAATAACGTAAGATAATATGTTTAATTAATAAATTAAACATATTATCTTACTTTTCTCACTTCACTGATTGATAAATATAGATA